>ML994641.1:1407971-1506924 GCA_010093925.1 Zopfia rhizophila CBS 207.26
AAAAAATCAAGATATGAAAATAAAATTTTAATTATTATTATATATGAAAAATTTCAATTTTCAAAATTTAAAAAAATATTTTGATATAATTAATAAAATATTTTTTTTCATCATCGAAAAATTCAAATGAAAATTAATAAAAAATAAATTTTATTTTTAAATATATGTACAATTAATATGAAAATATATCATAAATTATATATATTATAATCATTAAATTTAAATTTTTAAAAGAATTTTGAAATGAAATTTCATTTGAAAAATAATTATTATAAATAAATGCACAATGTTAATTTTTCATATCATCAATGATAAATTCATTTAATTCATCAAATATGAAAAAGAAAAATGAATTTAACGAAAAAAAATTATTAATTGAAAAATATGAAATTTGATTTTCATTTGAATTTATGATAATCATAAAATCATAAATTTATTATAATTAAAAATATCATTTTCAAAAAAAAAATTGAAATAATATAATAAAAAAATATCAAATAAAAAATCATAAAAATAAATATCATCATTATCATAAAAGATTTTATCATTTATTATAATTGATTTGATTCATTGTATTATCATTGATATTTTATATATTATTAATAATAAATTCAATAAATTCAATAAATAATATAAATTAAAATTTTATATAAAATATATATTTCATTTTGAATTATCATTAAATATTTCAATAAAAATTTTATCATCATATAAATTATTCAAATAATTCAAAAATTTTTAAAATTTTTTCAAATTTTTTTGCAATATGTTTAAAGATTAATATCGAATAATATATTCAAATATTAATTTATGTAAATAAATATTTTATTCAATTAAATTAAGAAATTTTATCAATTACATAAAATATCCTTTGATCGGACGGATTCATTGATCGAATAAAATTTTGAATGATTTTTTAGCTCTTAAGCGTGGAATTATAGAATTGTTGATATACTATTATTTAAGATTTTTAAATTATCGAATAATTATCACAGATTTTTATCCTTGAATACTTTAAAAATCCCCGATCTTTAATTAGTAATAATTTTATAAATTCTATTCCATTTAAACCCCCGGCTTTATGATATAAGTATATATATAATTTAATTTAAAAAGCTTAAATAGTTTGTTAACTTTTTAAGTAAAAAAAGTATATATATACTATACTTATTAAAGCTGTAGTTATTATAAAAAGTAATAAACTTATAATTTTTACTTTTTTTTAAAAAAACTTTAAAGGTTTAACAACTTAACTTCTATTAATACTATAAAAGTAATTATATAATTAAGTTAAAAAAATATTATTATTATTATACTCTTTAAATTATTATATAACTTTTTTTTTAAAAAACTTAAAGTTTATTATAAGTATATAATAAAAGTAAAGTAAAATATATATATATATATAAAATAGTATTAGTTTAGTAAGTATATTAATTCTTTTTTTTTAAAAAAAATAGTAGTTTATAACTTTATATTAATTATAAAAGTATTAATAAAATTACAAAAAAAAATTTTACTTTATTATTAATTAGTAAAACACTAAATTAATTAATAAGTTTAATTAAGTTTATTAAACTAAACTTTAAAAATATTTACTACTATATTAAAATTTAATATAGTAATAAGTAGAAAATAGTATTTTATACATATTATAATAACTTTAAGTATTTAACAATATTATTTAAATTTACTAATACTTTTACTATTTTTTAAAACTGTATTAATTGTACTTTATTTAATTTAGTTAATAATTTTTATATAGTTTATTTTAATAATATTCTCATTTTTTAAAAAAAAAAATTAAAATTATATTTTATAAGTACTAAAATATTTATAATAGTACTATCTTTTTATTAATTTTAAAAAGTATATATTTACTACTACTTAAATTAAATTTCTAAAGTTTATTATTTATTTTAATAGTATTAAAATAAGTTTCTAATAAGTTAAAATAGTTATAAATTAAACTACTTTACCTTTTTTAAAAAATATATAAATATTTCTAAAGTTTATAAACTTTTATAAATATTTTATTAAATACTTTTTTATAGTACTTTATTATAAATTTCTTAAAAAGCTTTTAAAACAAAAAAAACAGACTTTTTAAATAAATGTTAAAAGTAAAAGTAATAAAATATAAACATAGTACTATATTTTTAATAACTTTTTTTTTTTTAATATTATAAGCCTAATTTTTTTATACTTAAAAACAAATACTTTTACTTAAAGCTATACTAAAAAAAAAAAAAAAATTAAAAGTTTAATAATAATAACTAGTATTTTATTACTTTATATAAAATAATATTATAAAACTTATAACTTAGAATAAAATACAATTATAAATACTATAAAGTACTAATATTATTATATTAAAAGTTTATTATTTTATTTTAAGATTTTTACTAATTATAATAACTTAAAAAGTTTTATAAATATTAAAGTTTTTAATAGTATGTAAATATATTAAGTAATACTACTTACTTTATATAATTTTAAAATTAAGTACTATTTAAAAAAAAACCTAATTTTACTAATAAACTATTATAAAAACTACTAAAGTCTAGTAAAATAATATATAAAAACTCTAACCTTACATTATTTAGTTTAGAAAAAATTTATAACTAAAAAATTAGAACTAGTTTTTACTTTTACTAGCTATAAAAAAAACCAAAAAAATTATTAAAAAATAGCTTTATAAAAAGTAAACATACTTTATTTTATAAAAAAAAATTAATTAAATTTTATATAAAGTTAATATAATAAATATATACTTTTATTTACTAAAATAAAGCTTAATTTATAAAAAAAAGGTGTAATTTTCTACTATATTATTTAAGTATAAGCTAAAAAAGTTAGTATTTTAAAAAGTATATATAAGTAGTTTTTTAAATTAATTATTACTATAATTTAAAAACTTTAAAAAAAAAACTATTAAATAATTTAAAAATATAACAAAAGTACTTAAATAGTATTTTAAAGTTAAAGTTAAAGTATTAAAAGTACTTAATAAAAGTTTAATTAGTTTATTTTTTTTTTTTTACTATAAAAAATAGCTATATATTTTTAAAAATAAAACTTTAAAAATAAAACTTTTTATATTTATTATAATAACCTTTTAGTAAAGTATTTTAAGTGTAGTAAAATACTTAAATTACTAATATATAAGTACTTTTAATTTAAAGTAAAAAAAATACTAAAAAGTATATTAATACTTATAATATATTATAAAAGTACTACATGTAAAAAGTTAAAAAGTTAAAAATAAGTACTAATTAATTACTATATATAGTACTAAGTAATAATTTAAAATATTATGTAAATAAATATATAAATAAGTTATAAATAAAGTATATAAGTAAAAACTTATATGTATTATAAATAAAAATCAAAAAGTAACTATACTTAAAAAAACATTATTATAAAAAGAAGTAGTATAAAGTAATATATAAAAAATACTAAACTAAAAATAAAAGTATTTTATAGTAAGTTTAAGTTTTATAAAAAGTAGTATCTAAATAAATAATTAAATAATATCATAAAGTTAAAAACTTAATAAATAGTACAAAATTAAGAAAATAAAGATTTTATTTTTACTATTTTTTTTAGTAGTATTTAATATACTTTTAATTAGTATATAATATATATATAAAGAATTTAATTTAAGTATAAAGTATTAAATAGCTTATACTAACTACTTTTAATTTTTTATAGTTACTTTAAAATTAAAATTTAACTTTTAAGTAAAATAGTTTAATACTATTTTATTAAACTTAACTTATTATATATTACTTTTTCTCCTTTAATTAATTAAACCTACTTTCTATTTAGTCTAATAAGCTATTTAATTTAAATATAAAAGAAATAAGTAATGTTATATATTTAACTAAACTAAAAGTTACTAGTATAAGTTATATTAGTAGGTTAATAACTTATAATAGTATACTAGTATAAAATTAATATATAAATACGTAATGTAATAAAAAAATTTACAAAATTTTTTTTTAAAAAACTTTTATAAAGTAATATAAATATTTACTATAAGAGTACTTTTTTTTTTAAATTTAAATTTTTATAGTAAGTATTTATATTAAGTTTTAAATAGTAAGTTAATTTAAATTATAAAAGTAAAATTATTTTATAATAGTTATATTTTAAAAATTATTTATAAGTTATTATATTAAGTTATTATACTTAGTTTATTTAACTAAGTATTTATAACATATTTATTTATAATTAAATATAGCTTCTTAATTTACTTAATATAGTATTTAATATTATTATTAATTTTAATAAGTTTTAGTAGTAAGTTTTACTAACTTAAAAAGTATTTAAATTTAAGTATAACTAGTGAAAGCAAAAATACATAAAAAACTAAGTATATACTTAAGAATTTAGAAAGTATAAGTTAATATACATATAAGAAAATTACTTAAAATATATAGTATTTTTTTAAAAACTTTTAAGTTTAGCTTTTTAAATAGTTCTTTATTTTTAATATTTTATGTATTAGGCTAAATTATGTTTTTTATTTAATAATTAGGTATAAGTAAGTATTTTTAATTTATATATTTTTTTAAAAAAAAAATTAAATTATTATTTTTAAACTAGTTATTAAATATTAGCTATTTTCTTTACTATATAGTTAGCTTTTAAAACTTATAACATTTAGTAAAGATATTTTTAAGTTTTTATAAAATATTTAAGCTTTATTTAAAATTCTTAACTTATACTAGCTAAAAATAGTAAAACTTTTCTAAATATAAATATAGTGTTATTAGCTGTAAATTATACTAAAAAAAGCTAGTTTATTAAGTTATTTTACTAGTAGTTTGTATATATATATAAAACTTATTTTATTATACTATTAGCTTTTTCTATTTAGCTATTAGTTTCTAGGTAGTATATAGAAAATAGTAAAAGTTTAATTTATAGTTATTTTAAAGTTTATTATAAAAAGTAAAAATAAATTATATTTCTTAATTTAATATAATTATTTTTAAGATACTATAGTCTATTTATATATACTAGTAAAAAAAGTAGACTATATTTATAGTAATTATATTAATATAAGAAATTAAGTAGTAGTATTTTATTAAATAATTTACTACTACTATAATATTAGTATAGTTTTTAAATTTTAGAAAATTAGTAATAAAGTTTATAGAAATGTTTTTTTACTTTTTTTAAAAAAAATAAGTAAAGGCTTTAAAAAGCTTTAAATTTTAATAAGTATAGTAGTAAAAAACGTATTAGTATATTATTTTAAATATTTAAAGCAATATTTATATTATAAAATTTTAAGAGATTTTTTTATAACTAAATTATCTACTAATAAAAAAATTATATATAATTTAAAGAATTTTAATTTTAAGTCTATTATTATTTAGTATTACTAATTAGTTATAGTAATATAACTAACTTTTCTAGTTTTATACTTACTTAAAAAAAGCTTTTTAAAGTATTAGATTTTATTTTATTTTAGTAATAAAATTTTCTAAATAAACTTATTATTAAAGTACTTATTATTAATAATTTATTAAATAAACCTATTTATTTTAATTAAGTTTAATTCTAGTATTTTATTAAATAGTTTAAAGTAAAAAAGTATCTATTATTAAGTTTTATAGACCTTTTCTTAAGTAAAAGTATTTAGTTTTTTACTTTACTTACTAAGCCAGTATATAATTATAAAGTTAAATTAAAATAAGTATTTAACTTAATAAACTTATTAGTAATTTAGCTATTTTATAATAATAAAGTACTATAAATTCTTATAGTTGTTTAATACTTAAATTAAAAAAGTAGTATTTTTTAGCTTAAGTTTTTATTATTTAAAATAGTATATAATAGCTAATAGCTTTTTATTATAAATTTTATAGTTACTTTTAACAAAACTTAACTTCTTTAAAAAGTAAGTAATAGGTTTTAGTTTACTTAGTTTATTTTTTTTTTAAGAAAGTACTTTAGTAGTTATATAGTTTAAAAAATTAGTTTTTATAATAATTAGTAACTTTAAATTAAAGTATTAAAGAATTAAAGTAGTTATAAATATATATTTTAAAAATTTAAACACTTTTTAATAAGCATTATTAAATTTAAATTAAGTATTTTTTTTTAGTTAAAATTATAAGTAAAAACGTAATATATAAAAAGTTACTAATAAATTATTAGTAGAAATTAGTAAACTCTAAAAATACTTTTATATATTTTATATTTTTAAAAGATTTTTAGTTCAGAATATTTTTTACTTTATTTAAATTTATACTAATTTTTTTATTAAAATTACGTACCTAAAATAAGTAACTTATTTTTATTAATATTAAGTTAAAAGCTAGCTTTTTTTAAAGTATTTAAAATCTATTTTACATGTTATTTATATTTACATAAAAAATTACTATAAATTAGAGTATTATTAAAGTAAACTATATAAAATACATTAAAAAATAGTTAAAAAACATTTTTTATATAGTATTAATATATACTTAGTGTATTAGCTAGTTTAAAAAGTATAATAAAATATTAAATAAACTATATTAAGTTTAGAAAATAGTTAATTATCTATTTTCTTTTACTACATAAAAGTAATTAAAAGCTAAAATAATATTTAACTTTATAAAGTACTTTACTTTACTAAAATAAAATAATAATTTTTAATGGTAATACTATTTAAAGCTTAATAGTTTACATAAAATTAAAAACTTTTATTAAATTTTTTTATAAAAATAACTAGTGTAGCTATAAAAATATGCTTACTCTAATAAATTTTTTAGTAAAATAGTTATTAAAATACTTCTTAAAAACTTTTAATTTATTTTAAAATATTTTATAAAAAAGTTTAAATTTAAGTTACAATTTTTTTAAAAAATAATCTTATAATTATATAAATAATATTTAAGTAGTTTATTAATTTTTTTTTATATAAAAATATTTTAAGAATATTATAGTAATTTTCTAAAACCTTAGTAACTAAATTTATATAAGTTTTTAAAATTAAGGCTTTATTAATATTAGTTATTAAAATAGCGAAAATTTTGTTTTTATGTTTTTAGGCTATTTATATAAACAGTACTACTCTAATTAAATAAATATTTATACTTAGTTTAAGTTTCTTATAAAACTTTTTTAATAAAACCTTTATTAAAAAGTTTTTAGAACTTTAAGAAAAAGGCTTTTTTTTAAGGTTTTTATTTAATTTAGTATTAAATTTAGGTGCGTGTTTAAATGTAAATTTAAACTTTAAATAAAAGTTTTTTAAAAATAATTTACTAAAAAAGTTTTTAAGTAAGTATTTAATTTTTATAACTAGTAGTTTATTTTAGTTAACTAGTAGTTATATTAAAATTAAGTAGTTAGTAATAAGTTTAAAAAAATAAGTTTAAGAATATTATATATAATGGTGTTAAAGTAAAAGCCTTTTAGTAAAAAGTTTACTAAAAAGTTTTTAAAGTAAATAGTATTTTTTTTAAGTAAATTAGAAATTAAAAAAAATATAAGTAGTAAGTCTAGTAATATAAAGTATTAAAAAGCAACTTTTATAAGTTATAATTAAAGTTAAATTTATACTTTTTTATTTATAGTTAGTTAAAAATTAGTATAATTTCTAGTAACTATTTTAAAAAAATAAATATTTTTAACGTAATTTAAGTAATAAAAAATTTTATTAGTAGTATATAAAATATAACTTTTTTTAAGGCATTTACTATTAAAACTAGTAAAATAAAAAACGTTTAAAAAAAGTAAGAAATAGAATTTTTAAATATAAGCTAAAAGTCTACTAATATAACTTATATTAGTAACTCTAGTAATAATTAAAGTAGTAATAAAATAAAAAAAGCTATTTTAATAAATAGTATATAAAATATTTACTTAATAGTTTTAAAAATTAGTTATTAATTAAAAAGTTTATAAATTAATAAAAATTTAGTATTAAAAATGTTTTAAAAAGTAACTTAACTTTAAAACAAAATTTTTAGTAAGCTAGCTTAAAAAGTTTAAAAGTATTCTTATTTATAAAAGGATTTAAATTTAAAAAAAAAAATTAAGTTAAGTATTAAAATTTAAAGAAGCTTATAAATTAAAGTTTTAATAGAAAAATAAAGTAGTTTTAGAAAATATAGCTATATTTATTATACTTAAAGTATTAGTTATTACACTTTTAAACTTCTTATTTAGCTAATTTAAAAAAAAAAGTATAGTTAAAAATATTAATTCTTATAGTATTAGAGTTTTATTATAATATAAGTTACAGCCTATAATAGTATAATATAAAAAGGTATTAAAGATTATTATTATATAATAATATTAGATTAATATAGTTATTTAATATATTAGAAATTTTAATATTTACTTATTATAAGTTGCTAACTTACTAATGTAATTTATACTAGTAACTAGTTGTTTTAACTAATTATATAACTATAATTAGTTTCTTTGTGTTTAAATTAAATAGCTTATTAAACTTAGTAGAAGTTAGTTAAACTTAGTAAAAATAAAAAAAATAATATAATAAATTAGGTTTAATAAAATAGTATTAAACTATTTTACTTAAAAGTTAAATTCTAATTTTAAAGTAACTATAAAGAATTAAAAGTAACTATAAACTATTTAATGTTTTATACTTATAGTAAATTCTTTGTGTGTATATTATATACTTATTAAAAATATATTAAATACTACTAAAGAAAATTGTAAAAAATAGTTCTTTTATTTTTTTAATTTTAGATTATTTACTAAGCCTTTGTTTTTATGACTTTACTTAATTATTTATTTAAGTGCTATTTTCTATAGAACTTAAACTTACTATAAAGTACTTTTATTTATAACTTCTATTTTCTCTAGTTTATTTCTACTTTTTAATATTACTTATATATTTTTTTATACTATGCTTTTTATAATAAAGTTTCTTTAGTTATAATTACTTTTTTATTATAATTTATAATATTATTTTCTTTTTGTAAGTTTTTAGTCTAAAAGTTATTTTATTCTTTTTTTTATAAATAGTATAAAAGTAGTTAGTTTTTTATATAAAAGCTAAAATTATAAGAACTTTTTATCCCTTTTTTATTTTTTTAATTTTCTAAAAATAACTTAAGTAGAATTATTTTTAATATAAGTTTATTATTTAGTAAAAAAAGTTTATAGGTATAGCTATTAAATACTATTTCTATATTTCTATTACTAAAAAAGTAATTATATTTACTTAGTAAATCTAGCTTCTAGTTATTATTTTAAGTATATTAGTTAAAATATTTTATATAATTTTATAGTATTATAGTTTTCTTGAGATTACTTAAATTACAAAAAAAAAATTAATAGAAATTAAAGTAAATATAAAATAAAAAGCTTAAAGTCTAAAATTATTAGTAATACTTTTACTTTTAACTAGTTTAAATAGATTTTTAGAAAAAGAAAATATTTTAGCACAACTTTACCTTAATTAATAAAGTTTATGTAATAAAAAAAAAGTAAAATTATTAAAATTAATTTAGTATACTCCTACTTACAGTATTTAGTATTACTTTATTATTTTTTTTTAGTTTTAAGTAAACTATTTTACATTTTCTATATTTTTAAATATAGCTTTAAAATAAGTATTTACTATTTTATTTAATAGGACTAGTTAATTAGTTTTAAACTAGTTTTTAAATTTCTAACTAGCTTCTATATATTATTCTTAAGTTTATAGTTTTTTTATTTAACTAAGTATTTCTACTAATACTTAAATTATTAGTAATGTAGAATTTGTTAAACTTTATACTTAATAGTACTTTTTTTAAGTTTAATTTTTATTTTTAGTTTAGCGTTCTATAGTACTAGTTCTAATAATAAAATATAAAAAACTAAGTAAATTTATATATTTTTAAGTAATTATAGTTTGTAATTTATAGGTTTTATTTATTATTTAACCTTAAATAGTCCTAATTTAATGTAATTTAGTTTCTTTAATAGTTATTTAGTTTTCAATTTTTTTTGTAGTAGAAAAACTTTGTTTTCTTTTTTAAAAGTTAGTTTCTTAACTTTAGACTTATTTTTCTATTAGTTGCTAAAGTTTTCTTTCTAAGTAACATTTTTTACTAATTTTTAGTAAAGTTATTATAACTTCTTAACTTTTATTCTTACTATTTTTAATATTTTATTTAATTTCTATAGTTCTTAATAAGCTATTAGCTTATAACTATAGTTTATAAAAAATAATAATTTTTTAGTAGTTAATAACTTTACAAAATTATATATAAACTTAACTATTAGTAGTAAGTTAATTTAATTATTTTATTACTTATTAACATATATTTTTAAGTATTATTTTAATATTTAGTTTGTTTGTTCTATATTTTTTATTTATAAGTAAAATACTATTTAAAAGTAGTATTTAGCTTCTAGTTTTTCTATAAATATTTTCTAGAATGTTAACATAAACAATTTGTTTCTATTTATAATAAATTCTTATAGTAATTTGTATTATGTAATTAGTAGTTTAATTAGTATAATTACTAATTTATTTACTTTAACTTTTATATATATTAGCTTAAAGTATGTGTATTTTATAAGTTAGTTTACTATAACTAGTATTATATTATACTATTAGTCTTAAAAAGTAGTTATTATTAGTATTTTTATAATAAAGTCTATTATAACTAATTTCTATAGTAAGTTAAGTAAAAGAATTAGTTACATAAGTTTATACTTTTTATATCTTAATACTTTATTCTTTTTATACTTAATGTACTCTAAAAAAGTAGTTTTAACTTTTTTCTAAATTTCTAGAATTTAAAAATATTTGTTAACTTGTTTTATAGTTTTTTTAATTTCTTAATATTTATATTAAGAAATTAAAAAAAATTGGTTTTTAATAAGTTTAGTTTATAATACTTTTAGTATAAAAATAGTTCTGTTTTTGTGTTATTATAGTTATTTATTATTATATTCTTAAATTTGTTTTTACTATATGTTTTTAATAATAACTACTATTTTAATATTTATTTATAAGCTTTTTAAAAATCTATTTTATTTTATTTAAGTATTATATTATAAATTTCTAATATATCTTTTATATAGTCTACTTATTAACTAAGTATATTAATTACTGTATTTTCTTTTTTTTACTTTATAAAGTATTTGAAAATTAAAAGTAAATAATAACTTTTATTATTTAACTTGTTATTAATTTAACTTTTTTATTATTATAAATATTATTAAGTTCTTATAATTTAAATATATAATAATTTAATTTTTACTTTTTTTAAGCATACTCTCTACTTTTTAAATACTTAAACTATAGCTAATAGTTTTTTATTATATATATTATAGTTTAACTTAATAGTTATAAGTTTATAAAATAAAAAGTTTACTAGGTATTTTTATTTATTATTTTATATATATAATAAAATAGTTTTTATAACTTTATTTAATACATTTATATATATTTCTATTTAAGGTTGTAAGTTAAACATTTTTAGTATTAATATTTTTTTAAATATTTCTTTTAATATAATAAAAGTAGTATTTTTGTATTATTTTTTACTTAAATTATTAATTCTTTTTAAGCAATTCTGTTAAAGGTAATATGATTTCTAAGTATACTTTAATAAATTGTTAGTAAAACCCTATAAATTTAAAAAAAAAATAAACTTTTTTTATACTTATTAGTATAGGCTAAAATAGTATTTTTTTACTTTATTTAGATTAACTACTATTTTATCTTAAAATACTAAGTATTTTAAAAATTTAATTTTTATTTTATAAAATATATATTTTTCTGTTTAAATATATAGCTTATATTTCTTAAGCTTTTATAGTATTTTCCTAGTATATTTAATATATTCTTTTAGTATTCTATTTATATATACAAGCATGTTATTAAAATATGCTATTATAAATACATTTAGGTATTTTCTTAATATATAGTTAATAATTATTTAAAATATTACTAGTATGTTTGTAAGTTTAAATAATATAACTAGATATTTAAATAGTTTATATTTTATTTTAAAAACTGTTACTTATTTGTGTTTTTTTAGCTATTTTTATTTAATAGTATTTATTTTTAATATTAAAGAAGCTAAACTATTTGGCTCTTTTAAATTTATTTATAAATTTTAATATTAGTAGTATTAAATAGTAATTTTTTACTATTATCTTATTAAAGTATTAATAGTTAATACATAACTATAGTTCGCTATTTCTTTTTAGTATAAAAAGTATTAGTAAGACTATTTTTCTTTTACTTATTTATAAGTTTTTTTTTATAAATTATTATTTAAATATTATTATAGTGTTTTTTTTTAATTAATAAATAGTTAATATAGTAGTTTTAGTTTTAAATATATTTTTCTAAGTATAATTTTATGGTCTTAGTTTTATTAGTTTTAGCTTTTTTAAAAAACTATTCTCTAAATTTCCTTTAGTATTCTTTTAGTACAATAAATTTAGTTTTCTAAAGTATTATTTTCTTTATTTATATTATTACTTATTACTATTTATAATAGTTGTTCTTAATTTCTATAGTTTTTTTTTAATTAATTATTAGGTTTTATTATGCTAGCTAATTTTATTCTAAAATAAAATTTTTACCACCTAAATTTATAATTCTAATATAATAGTTATTTTTATAACTTATTATTTAATATTACAGGTTGCTAACTTAGTAACGTAATATTAAACTAATAACTAGTTATTTAACTAATTATATAACGTTAATTAGTTCCCTTGTGTTTGGATTAGATAGCTTATTAGACTTAATAAAAGTTAGTTAAACTCAGTTAAAGGTAGATAGAAGTAATACGGTAAGTTAAGGTTTAATAAAATAGTATTAAACTATTTCACTTAAGGTATAAATCTTAATTTTAGAGTAACTATAAAGAATTAAAAGTAACTATAAGCTATTTAATGCCTTATACTTATAATAAATCCTCTATATATATATTATATACTAATTAGAAGTATATTAGATATTGCTAGAAAAAATAGTAAGTAATAGTATTTCTATTTTTTTAATCTTAAACTAGCTATTAAGTCCTGCCTTTTATAACTTACTTACTTATTCTAGATACTATTTTTTATGGAACTTAAACTTACTATAAAGTAGTCTTATTTATAGGTTTTGTCTATACTAATTTGCCTTTACTTATTAGTATTACTTATATATTTTCTTATATTATACTTTCTATAGTAATGCCTCCTTGCCTGTATTTTCTTTTTTATTATAGTTTATAATATTATCCCCTTCCTCTAAGCCTTCGGCTTGAAGGTTATTTTGTTTTTTTTTATAAATAATATAAAAACAGCTAGTTCTTTATGTAAAAGCTAAGATTATAAAAATCCTTTATACTTTTTCTATTCTTTTAATTTCTTAAGAATAACTTAAGCGGAATCATCCTTAATATAAGCTTACTATTTAGTAAAAAAAGTTTAAAAAAATAGCCATCAAATACCATCCTTATATTCTCGTTATTAGAAGGGTAATTATATTTATCTAGTAAATCTAGCTTCTAAATAATATTCTAAGTATATTAATTAAAATATTTTATATAATTTTATAATATCACAGTCCTTATAAGATCGCCTGGATTATAAGAAGGAGAAACTTTATTAGAAGTTAGAGTAAATATAAGATAAGAAGCTTAAGACTTAGAATTATTAGCACTACCTTTACTACCTTTAACTAGCTTAAATAAATTCTTAAAAGAAAAAAATATTCCAGTATAAGCTTACCTTAATTAATAAAGTTTATATAATAAAGAAGAAAGAGTAAAGCTGTTAGACTTAATTTAGTATACTATAATTTATAGTATCTGATATCGTCTTGTCTTTCTTCTCAGATTTTAAGTAGAATATCTTATATTCTTTTTATTTCTTAGATATAGCCTTAAAGTAAGCGTTTATTACTTTATTTAATAGTACTAGTTAATTAGCTTTAAACTATTTTTTAAATTCCTAATTAGCTTCTACGTATTATTTTTAGGTTTATAATTTTTTTATTTAACTAAATACTTCCACTAACGCCTAAATTACTAGTAGTCTAGAATTTATTAAACTTTATACTTAGTAGTGTTTTCCTTGAGTTTAAGTCTTATCTACAGTTTAGCATTCTATAGTACTAGTTCTAGTGGTAAAATATAAAAAACTAGGTAAATCTTTATATCTTTAGGTAGTTATAGTTTATAATTTATAGATTCTATTTATTATTTAATCTTAAATAGTCCTAATTTAATATAATCCAGTTTTTTTAATGGTTGTTTTATTTCTAAGTTTTTTTATTTTAAGAAAATTTTATTCTCTCCCTTAAAGATTATTCTTTTAACTTTAGATTTATTCTTAATTTGCTTGCTAAGATTGCCTTTATAAGTAATTCTCTATATAATTTCCTAGTAAAGTTATTATAGCTTCTTGACTTTAGTTCTTATAGATTCTAATATTTTATTTAGTTTTTATGGTTCGTAATAAGATGTAGGCTTATAACTATAGTTCATATAAAATAGTAATTTTCTTATAGTTAATAACTTTATAGAGTTATATATAAACTTAGCTATTAGTAATAAGTTAATTTAATTATCTTATTATTTATTAACATATATTTATAGATACTATTTTAGTATTTGGTTTGTCTGTTCTGTTTATCTATCTATTTATAAATAAAATACTATTAAGAGGCAATATTCAGCCCCTAGTTTTCTTATAAACATTTTCTAAAATATTAATATAAACAATTTATCTCTGTCTGTAATGAATTCTTATGGTAATTTATATTATACTATTAATAATTTAATAAGTATAATTACTAATTCATCTACCTTAACCTCTATATATATTAGTTTAAAGTATGTGTATTTTATAAGTTAGTTTACTATAACTAGTATTATATTATTACGGACTATAATAGGACGGTTACTAATTTAGATAAGGAGATAACTATATTTAAAGAGCTAAAAAATCTAGTAGTAACAGCTAATAAAGCTCTTAAATAAAAACATATATTTAAGCTTAAAAGGAAGAATTATAAGTAAATATAGTATATATTAGTATAGGCTAAGATACAAGCTAAGAAATAAGAATAAAAATATAAAGCTATATAAGATAATTTAGAGTAGTCTATTAAGTAATAAAAGAATTACTTAGTAGTTAGAAATATTAGAAGAAGCTAGAGACTCTAATAGCTTTAGTAGTCTCTAGTAGTATTTAATATACTTCTAGTTAATATATAATATACGCATAAAGGATCTACTATAAGTATAGGGCATTAAATAAATTTGTTATAGACAGTAATAGAAAGGTAACTATATCTAAAGAGCTAAAGAAACTAGTAATAACGGCTAATAAAGCTTTAAAATAGAAACATATATTCGAGCTTAAAAGAAAGAACTATAAGTAGGTATAGGATATATTAGTATAAGCTAAGGCATAAGCTAAAAAGTAAAAATAAAAATACAAAACTATATAAACAAATACGGAGTATTTATCTATATAACAGGATAAGACTTAGTAGATAGAAAGTAAGTAAAAAGACAGAGCCTTAAACACCTCTAGTAATCTCTAGTAATCTCTAATAGTCTCTAATAGTATCTAATATACTATATAATAGTATATAATATACGCATGAAGGATCTACTATAAGTATAAGGCATTAGACAGTTCATAATTACTTTTAATTCTTTATAGTTACTCTAAAATTAAGATTCATACTTTAAGTGAAATAGTTTAATACTATTCTATTAAATCTTAACTTACTATATTACTTCTTTTTATCTCTACTAAGTTAACTAACTTCTACTAAGTCTAACGAGTTATTTAATTTAGAAGTGAGAAAACTAATTAACTATTACAACAATCAATTAAACAGCTTATTACTAGTATAATTTATGTTAGTAAGTTAGTAACTTATAATATTATAACTATTATCTTAAGAAAGTAAAAGAAGCTATTAGATAGATTCTAATAACTAATTATCATAAGTCTATAACAACCCACTACAAGGACGAACAAGAACTTTATTTATTAGAAGAAAGTAGTAATAAAGAAGGAGTTATAGTAAGATCTTTATTTATAATAGAAAATATATCTAGAGAAACTAAGAATATATAATAAGTTATTTAAAAATAAGAGATAGCTATTATAAAATTACGTAATACTCTAATAAATCTATAATAGTAAATTAGAATAAATTAAGAAGAAAAAATAATAAAGATATAGTCTCTTAAGAAGTTTAATAGTAATTAAAATAAACTTAAGATCTTTATAGCAGTAATAGACCTATACTATTAATTTAACTAAAAGTTATTTCTAACTAATTAGGATTAGATTTTGGTAGCTGGTATGAACATAATAAGTAGAGCTATATAATAGTTTAAATTACTAATAAAAAATTACCTAGCTAATAGAGATTTTAACCTAAGAATAGTAGAATTAGCTAATTATAATAGCAATATATAATAAGCCTTTAAAAGTTATAAATACTTTAAATAGGAAATAATTATTATCTTTAGAGAAATTAATAAAGAGATAGAGGTAATCTAGAAGCTTTAATAACTTAAGTAGTAAATATTAGTAACTAATTACATAATAGAGTTTAAATAAATCTAATTATAACTTAACTAAATAAACTAACCACTAGTTATAATGTATTATAAAGAATTAAAAAACTGAATTAAAGACGAGATTTCTAAAGGAAAACGGCTAAGTACCTTACTAAAAATTATTAAATAAAAAATAACTATTAATAATTACTAGATCTAATAAGAGCAAGAAAAAAAAGCACGTGGAAGATTAATAATTTATGTATTTAAGAGAAATAGAAAAGATAATTAAACCTATAACGAAATAAACATCAATATAAAACAAATATTTATTAAAAAGAGATAAGGAAAGTGAGTTAAAGAATAAATAAAACGCTATGTATATAAGGCCTGCTTAAAATACAGAAAACAAGAACACTTTATTAAAGACTATAAATAATAATAATTAGATATTAAGAAAGCTTATGTTTAGACTAAGGCATTAAAGGAAATTAAGATCACTATAATCCAAGTAAAACAAGTAAGAAACACTATAATAAAAGAAATAATTATAAAAAGAATCTAGAAAGAATAATACTGGATATGTGGAAGCTATATATATCTTAAATAAGAATATAAAGTTCCGTGTTAGTAAGTTAAGAATTATTTAATAAAATAACTTAGTTATATAATTACTATAATATAAGAAATAGCAATTTAATAACATAATATAGAAACTAAGAAAGATATGTAAAGGTTCTATGAGATTATAAAACAGGAAAGTAAACTATTCTATAAAGAAAACTAAAAGTTCAGAAAGAGAAAGGATTAAGAGATAATAGAAGATAAAGAGTTAATATCTATAATAATTATATAATATATATGTTAGAGATATTATTAGATATATAAATTAGAGTACCACATAAAAGAATATTATATCACTAAATACTAGAAAGTTATTTTAAGAGACGGAATGTATAAGTATTAATAAGTATTATAATTAGTAAAAAATAAACAGCATAAAGAACTAAGCAGATAAAAACTAGCTATATAAATAAACGAAATTTATAGATAGATATCTATACTAGTTATAATTAATATAATATACTATCATCCTGTCGGACATTCAAAACTAGAATAGAATAAGAATAAAAAAAAGAATAAAACTTTTTACTAATACTATAAGTACAGGATAATAATGCCGTAAATAGAATAATAAGAAAAAAGTACTAAATATATGCGGTCTCTAATTATATAGAAAGGAACTATAAATAGAATAAACACGCCATGCGTGTTGAAGGACTAAAGATAAGAAAAATATTATAATAACTAATAAATAAAAAAGAACTTAATCTATAGTAAGAACTGGTTTATATGAATTTAGAAAATAAACTACATAACCTAAACTCAGATTAATATAAATAACTATTTTAAGATAAATGCTAGATAGGATGCTAATAATACTAAACTAAATATTACTAAAAAGAATAGTTAGCTACAGACTCACATAAAAAACTTATATATTAAGAATATTTCTTAGAATGGAAATATTAGGATTATAAAGAAGAAACTAAAAACGCATATAAGATACTTAATAGAGAGGTATACTAACTCTAGAAATATCTAATCCATAAACCTAAAAAGAAAATACTAAAGAAACAACTACTATTTAGGAGTTAGCTATAGATAAAAAATTAGAAAACTAGTAGACTATAACTAAGTTACTAGAGAGTTAAGAACTAAAGATTAGAAATAACATATTAATTATATACATATAACTAAACTAAAGGAAATAAGAAAATAAGTTATATATAAATATATATATTAACAGTAATTAAATACTAGCACTTATAAATAGTAAGGCTAGTAAAACACTTATATTAAATAAATAAATATAGAGATACTAGATACTAACTAGATTTTTAAATAAACTTATATAAGTAAAACATATAGACAATAGTCCAGCAGCATTTAAAAAAGATTTAATTAATTTTAAAATAAGAAATATAACTATTAAGGTAGCAGGTTACACAGATAACTACTATATTAAAATTATAAATCTAGGTAGTGAGGATTTTATCTTAGGATAAAACTAGCTAGTATAATAAAACCTAATAATTAACTAGAGAATAAAGTCTATAGAAATTAGAAGAAACTACTATAGATAAATAAAAGCTATAATATAGATAAAAAAAGTAATATTTTATAACGCCACGTTTATTATACCAGACGAATACTAGAAGAAATTTAAAGAATAGTTTTTTTAAAAAGCTAAAGACTAACTACTAGAATACTAAAACTAGGACCATAAAATCACGCTTAAGAAAGAAATAGATTTAAAACTAGAATTATTATACCAAGTACCCATACACCAGCAGGAAGAGTTACGAAAATTCTTATAAAAAAATTAATAAAAAGAATATATATAAACCAGCTAAAGCAAGATAGCTTTACTAATACTTTTTATATTAAAAAAAAAATAGAAAACTAAGACTATATATTAATTACAGATATCTTAATAAAGCTATAGTAAAAAATTATTACCCTATACTACTATTATTAGAACTTATAAATAAACTTAGAGGAGTTAAATAGTTTAGTCTCTTTAATATTAAAAATAGATATTATTAGATATAAATAGCTAAAGAACATGAATAGATAACAGTATTTAAAATAAGATATAGATTATTTAAATACCTAGTTATGCTAATAGGACTTATTAATGCACTAGTAATATTTCAGACAATTATTAACTATATACTAAGAGAATATCTAAACGTATATATAATAGTATATTTTAATAACATACTTATATACATAAATAGAACACTAGAAGAATATATTAAGTATACTAAGAAAGTATTATAAAAGCTTAAGGAACACAAACTATATATTTAAATAAAGAAATATGTGTTCTACAGGATAGAAGTTAAGTTCTTAAAATACTTAGTATTCCAAAACAGAATAGCAGTTAATTCTGATAAAATAAAAAATATACTATCTTAGCCTACACTAATAAACACTAAAGAAGTTTATTCTTTTCTCGGATTTATAGGGTTCTGTAAATAGTTTATTAAGGATTACTTAAAAATTATATTACTTTTAATAAAACTATTGAAAAAAGATTGATAATTTAAGTAAAAACAACGCAAAGAAAACACTTTCATAATGTTAAAAGAAATATTCTAATAACTACTAATATTAAAAATATTTAATTTATGACTTTAGATAGAAATACATGTAGATGTATTAAATAAAGCTATAGAAGCTATTCTATTATAGAAATAAAATAATAAATAAAAACACCTAGTAGATTTCTTATCTTATAAACTTATAACTACCAAATTAAACTATAATATTCACAATAAAGAACTATTAATAATAGTTTAAGTATTTAAGAAATAAAGATATTACTTAGAGGGAATTAAGTACTAAATTATTGTATATTTAAACCACAAGAATCTAATGGCATTTATAATAATAAAGAAGTTAAATTAATAATAAGTTAGATAATAGAAATTAGTTTCTATATTTAACTTTTAAATACTTTATAAATTAAAAAGAGAAAATATAGTGGCTGACACACTTAGTTAAAAAGTAGACTATATAAGAAATATACTAGAAATTTATAATATAATACTTAAGTAAAGACCAGACGGATCTCTAGGAAGCTTATAAATAAATATTAAAAATATAGTTATTATTAAAAATATATAGTAAAAACAAATTAGAGAATATAACTATAGATAACTATAATAGCATGAAATAGGAACTATTTTCGTACTAAAAGTACTATAAACTAAACTTATTAAGGACTAACATTCAGCTGAAATGTATAGACATTAGGGAATTAAAAAAACTATAGAATGAATCAACAGGCATTTTTGGATTCCAGGAATATAAAAAAAAATTAGAGTTATTCTTTTAAAGTGCATTAAATACAAGAAGAATAAAGTATTAAGATATAATAAATATAGACTTATATAACTAATTCCTTTACCAGACCTATTATAGGAATTAGTTATAATAAACTTTATTACGAGAATACTAATAATAACTACCTTTTAAGGCTAATAGTATAACATGATACTAGTTATAATAGACTAACTTATAAAATACATATACTTTAAACCAACACATATAGAGGTTAAAGTAGATAAATTAGTGATATTACTAATTAAACTCTTAATTACATAACATAGATTACTATTAGAATTTATAACGGATAGAGATAAATTATTCATGTTAATATTTTAGAAGATATTTATAGAAAAGCTAGGAGCTAAGCATTAACTCTTAATAGTATTTTATCTATAAATAGATAAACAGATAAAATAGATAAACCAAACATTAAAACAATACCTATAAATATATGTTAATGAATAACAAAATAATTGGATTAACTTATTACTAATAGCTAAGTTTGTATATAACTCTATAAAGTCATTAACTACAGGAAAATCGCTATTCTACGTGAACTATAGTTATAAGCCTACGGCTTATTAGGAATCACAGAAACTAAATAAGATATTAAAAATAGTAAGAATAAAGATTAAGAAGTTACAATAACTTTATTAAGAAATAGTAAGGAAAATTACCTAGAAAGGAGGCCTTAGTAAGTAATAAAAGGACAAATTTAAAGTTAAGAGACCAATCTTTAAGGAGGGGGATAAGATTTTCCTATTATAAAAAAATTTAGAAATAAAACAACTATCGAAAAAACTAGATCACATTAAGTTAGGACAATTTAAGGTTAAAAGATAGATAGGACCTGTAAATTACGAACTATAACTACCTAAGGACACGAGGATTTACCTAGTTTTTTATGTTTTAAGATTAGAACCAGTACCACAAAATACCAAACTCTAGATAAGACTTAAACTTGAAGAAGATGCTACTGAGTATAAAGTCTAGTAAATTTTAGACTACCAGCAGTTCGGATGTTAGTGGAAGTACTTGGTTAGATAGAAGAGTTACAGACTAGAGGATAATACGTGGGAACTAATTAGGAACCTAAAGAACAGTTTAGAGCTAATTAACCAGTACTATCAGATAAGCCAGGAGGGGCTTGCTCTAAGGTCATACCCTAAGAATAGGACGAATACAGTGCATTCTAATTAAAATCAAAGGATAAGGAGGGTGAAGTGACAGGCTAAGAGGAAGCTTGAACTACAGATTACGGTGTATGAGTTTCTTAACCCTAAGAACGAGCCTCTTCCCTTTCAAGAGCTTGGACCTTATGAATTGAGGCCATCTCTCGATCAAACATTTCCTTCTCTTTTAAATCTACTTGCGTGAGTTCACGCTGAAGCCGTAGCTCACGAGCACAGAGCTCAGAACGCTGGTCCTTAATGGAGTTAAGCTAACAACGAAGTTTTGCTTTATCATGATTAAGGTGATCCCATTCTAATTGCGATATAAGCAGATCGCACTTCACGTTGTGGTCGGCGCAGGCTGAATAATAACTAGAACTCAGGTTCATGAGGCAGTTGTCGCCTTGACGGGAACAGTTCGAGTAGGGTGTCAGCATGTGATGGGGTTCGTTACAGATCTGAGAAGCTAGGCGGCGAGCACGTATTAGAGACGACTTAGGACGTGGCATCGTTAGGAAGATAGGCAGTGAGGAAAGGAAGTTGAGGGTCTTACAGTCTAGAACACAGAGCGGAAGACCTGCTGCCTTTATACTGCTTATAGAAGGGAGAAACTATCTTCCGAGACGAAGATTTAGAAGGAGGGGATAGTGTTATGGACAGTAACAGAAAGGCACCTGCACCCGAAGAGCTGAAGGAACTGGCAACAACGGCCAATGAAGCTCTAGAATGGAAACGTATGTTCGAGCTTGAAAGAAAGAACTGTAAGCAGGCACGGGACGCATTGGCACAGGCTAAGGCACGGGCCAAGAAGCGAGGACAAAGATACGGAACCATGTGGGCAGATACGGAGCATCCACCCACGTGACGGGATAAGGCTTGGCAGACAGAGGGTGAGTGAGGAGACAGAGCCTTAGACGCCTCTAGTAACCTCTAGTAATCTTTAACAGCCTTTAACAGTATCTAATATACTATATAGTAGTATATAATATACGTATAAAGAATCTACTATAAGTATAAGGCATTAGATAGTTTATAATTACTTTTAATTTTTTATAGTTACTCTAAAATTAAGATTTACACCTTAAGTGAAATAGTTTAATACTATTCTATTAAATCTTAACTTATTATATTACTTTTTTCTATCTCTATTAAGTTAATTAACTTCTACTAAGTCTAATAAGCTATCTAATCTGGAAGTAAGAGAACTAATTAATTATTATAATAATTAATTAAATAGCTTATTACTAGTATAATTTATATTAGTAAGTTAGTAACTTATAATAAAATTATAATTACTTTTAATTTTTTATAGTTATACTAAAATTAAGATTTATATCTTAAGTGAAATAGTATAATAACCTGTTATATAATACACTTATAAAAAGTATTATTATATATTATTATGTTATTATATTATATATAATATTACTAGTTACGTGTTATGCTTTTATATATATTTTAAGAATATTTTATAAAAGCCTTATTTCTCTCTCTTTTTCTACTTTTTCTTTTTTTTTCTTTTTTATACTAGAGTAGCTTTAATATAGCGTTTTATTATTTATAATTACTTATAATTACCTACAGGTTCATACTAGCTGTAATAAATAGTTTAATATTATTCTATTAAATCTTAACTTACTATATTACTTCTTTTTATTTTTACTAAGTTAATTAACTTCTACTAAGTCTAATAAGCTATCTAATTTAGAAGTAAAGAAACTAATTAATTATTATAATAATTAATTAAACAGCTTATTACTAGTATAATTTATATTAATAAGTTAGTAACTTATAATATTATAACTACTATCTTAAGAGAGTAAAAAAAGTAGTTAGATAGACTCTAATATAAAACTATCTAAATAAAAGTCTATAATAACTTATTATAAGGATAAATAAGAACTTTATTTATTAGAAAAAAGCAGTAGTAATAAAGAAGTTATAATAAAGTTTTTATTTATAACTAGAAATATATCTAAAGAAACTAAAAATATATAATAGATTATCTAAGAATAAGAAATAGCTATTATAAAGTTATATAATTATTACAGACAGTAATAGTAAGATAGTTATAACTAAAAAGCTAAGAGAATTAACAATAACAGCTAATAAAGCCCTAAAATAGAAACGTATATTTAAGTTAGAAAGGAAGAATTATAAATAGATATAAAATACTCTAGCACAGGCTAAAGTACGAGCTAAGAAGTAAAAATAAAAATATGAAATTATACTAGTAAATTAGAAGCAGTAGTCTACGTAACTAAGCTAAAGCTTAGTAGCTAAAGATATTAAAGATACTAAAAACTCTAATACCTCTAATATCTCTAATAGTATTTAATATACTAAATAATGGTATATAATATACGCATAGAGGATCTACTATAAGTATAAGGCGTTAGATAGTTTACGATTACTTTTAATTTTTTATAGTTACTCTAAAATCAAGATCTTATCTCTAAGTTAAGACTTAAACTTAAGTGAAATAGTTTAATATTATTTTATTAAATCTATTATATATCCCTCTCTCTACCTTGTGATAAAGCATAAACTTTATTCTATTAAACCTAAGACTATCTATTCCAAATATAGAAAAAACTAGAAACTTATTAAGTAACTAATTAAGGTAGAGTTACTAAACGTGAAACGTATTATTAAGTAAAGGCAACTTATAACATTATAACTACCCTTTCAAAGTATAGGAAAGAACGTTAGATTAATTCTAATAACGAATTTCTAATTATAGTTTATAATAACCTACTATAAAGACGAACAAGAACTTTACTTATTAAAAGAAAATAGTAGTAAGAAAGAAGTTATAGTAGGATCTTTATCTACTATAAAAAATACATTAAAAGAAAGTAAAAGCATATAGTAAATTATTTAAGAATAAAAAGTAGCTATTATAAAGTTACGTAATACTCTAGTTAATCTATAATAATAAGTAGTAATAGGTAAAACTAGTAAAAAAGGGACAGTAAAAATATAGCCTTTTATAAAGTTTAATAATAATAGAGATAAACTTAAAATCTTTATAGCCACAATAGACCTCTACTATTAGTTTAATTAATCTTTATTTATAACTAACTAAGATTAGATCTTGGTAGCTGGTATGAATATAATAAGAAGAGCTATAAAATAGTTTAAACCACTTATAAAAAACTATCTAACTAAAGGAGACCTAAACTTAGAACCTATAGAACTTATAAACTATAATAGTAATATAAAAAGAACCTTTAATAACTATAAGAGCTTTAAAAAGGAAATGATTATAGTTTTTAAAGAAATTAATAAAAAAAAAAAGGTAATTTAGAAGCTCTAATGGCTTAAATAATACACCTTAACAGCTAATTACATAACAGAATTTAAGTAAATTTAATTTTAACTAAATTAAGTAAATTAACTTTTAGTTATAATATACTACGCAGGACTAAAGAACAGAATTAAGGATAAAATTTCCTAAGGAAAATAACCTAGTATACTTCTAGAAATTATTAAACAAGTAGTGACTATTAATAACTATTAGTACTAAAGAAAATAAGAAAAGAAAAATAATACTAAGCTTATAATCTATATACTATAAAAAAATAGAAAGGATACCTGAACCTATAATGTAATAGAAATCAACTAAGTATTAATTAAGAACATATAGATTAATAAGTAAAAATAAGATAAGTAAATTAAGAAATAAATAGATTAATATACATAAAAAGCATGTCTTAGTTACAGAAAAGAGAGACATTTTATTAAAGACTATAAATAATAAAAAGTAGATATTAAACAGGCTTATGCCTAAACTAAGGCACTAGTTAAAGTTACTATAGTCTAAGTAAAACCAGCTAGAGACTAGATAACTAAGAAGACTATTATATAACGAATCTAAAAAGAGTAATACTAGATCTATAGAAGTCATACATATCTTAAACAGGAATATAAAATACCATATTAATAAGTTAAAGATCAGCTAGTAGAATAAGCTAATAATATAATTACTATTATATAAAGAGCTGCTATTAGATAGTATAAGACCAGCTCCATAAAAGAAGCTAACTAATTCTATAAAATAATTTAATAAAAGGGAGGACCCTTTAGAGAAGGAAATTAAAAATTCAGATAATAATAAGATTACAAGATAATAAAGAGTAAAGAGCTAATGTCTATAATAATTAGATAATAAATAAACTAGAAATACTACTAAATCTATAAATTAGAATACTATATAAGGGAATATTATGTTACTAAATACTAGAAGGTTATTTTAGAAGATAGGATATATAAATACTAATAAGTACTACAGACAGCTAGTAACAAGTAATTTAAAAAACTTAATAAATAAAAACTAGCTATATAGATAAATAAAATTTATAGATAAAAACTAATATTACTTATAAGTTATGTAACCTATTACCACCCTGTTAAATATCTAGAGCTAAGATAGGACTAGAATAAAAACCTAAAAAAAGAACTTACTTTATTTATTTTATAGGTATAAGACGAAAAAGCCGCTGAAAGAACCATATAAAAGAAATACTAGATATATAAAGAAAAGACGTATACTAGATAAGAATATAAATAAGCAGCTTATGCTATGCAAGTTAAAGAACTAATAATAAAATAAGTACTAAAATAAATAGTATAGAAATAAGAACTTAACACATAGTAAGAACTACTTTATATGGATTCTAAAGAAGAACTTCAGGACCTAAAGACTAAGAAACACAAATAATTAGACTAAGATAAGTACTAACTAGAATACTAATATTACTAAACTAAACGCCGCTAAAATAGATAGTTAGCTACAGAATTACACGCCAAATTAATAACTAAGGAATGTTTCTTAGGATAGAAGTGCCGAAATTATGGAGAGAAAACAAGAAAAGAGTATAAAATACTACTATAAGAATAATATTAACTCTAATAATGTCTTATCCATAGACTTAAGGAAGAAACACTAAGGAAATAACTACTACTTAGAAGTTAATTACTAATAAAAAACTAGAAGGCTAGCGAGTAACAATTATACTGCTAGAGAATTAATTTAAGGTTAAAATATAGAAGTTATTACTTAACTATATATAACTTAGATAAAAACACGAAAACAAGCTATACATAGACGTATGTATTAATAGCTTTTAAATATAAGCACTTATAAATAACAGAGCTAGTAAAACACTTATATTAAATAAATAGATATAAAGATACTATATCTTAACTAAAGTTTTAAATAAACCTGTAAGAGTAATACGCGTAGATGATAATCCAGTAATATTTAAAAAAAATCTAATTAATTTTAAAATAGAGAATATGACTATTAAGGCAGCAGGTTACACAGATAACTGCTGTATTAAAATTATAAATCTAAGTAATAAGAATTTTATATTAGGATAAAACTAGCTAGTATAATAGAATTTACTAATTAACTAGAGAATAAAGTTTATAGAAATTAGAAAAAACTACCACAGATAAACGTAAGCCACAATATAAATAAAGAAAATAACTCTTTATAATACTACGTTTATTATGCTAAACGAATACTAGAAGGAATTTAGAAAATAGTTCTTTAAAGAAGCTAAAGACTAGTTACTAGAATACTAGAACTAGGACTATAAGATCACGCTTAAGGAGAAAACAGATCTAAAACCAGAACTATTATATTAAATATCTATTAATTAACAAGAGAAGTTATGACAATATCTAAATAAAAATTTGAAAAAGGGATATATATAGAAAAGTAAAAATACTATAGCATCACCAACACTCTTCGTACTAAAAAAAAATAGTAAATTAAGGTTATATATTAACTATAGATACCTTAATAAGGCTATAGTAAAAAATTATTACCTTATACTCTTAATATTAGAACTTATAGATAAACTCAGAGGAGCTAAATAGTTTAGTCTCTTTAATATTAAAAATAGATACTATAAAATATAAATAGTTAAAGAACACGAATAAATGACTACACTAAAGATAAGATATAGGTTATTTAAATACTTAGTTATACTATTTAGACTTATAAACGCACTAATAACATTCTAGATAATTATTAACTATATACTAAGAGAATACCTAGACGTATTTATAATAGTATATTTTAATAACGTGCTTGTGTACACGAACAGAATGTTAGAAAAATATATTAAGTATACTAAAAAGATATTACAAAAGCTCAAGAAACACAACCTATATATTCAAACGGAAAAGTATATGTTCTATAGGAAAAAAGTTAAATTCTTAGGATACCTAATATTCTAAAACAGAATAGCAGTTGACCTTAATAAGGCTAAAAACGTTTTATTATAGCCTATACTAATAAACATAAAAGAAGTTTATTTTTTTCTTAGATTTATAGGCTTTTGCTGATAATTTATTAAGAACTACTTAAAAATCACAGCACCCTTAACGGAATTACTTAAAAAGAACTAATAATTTAAGTGGGAAGCTAAGGAAGATAAAGCTTTTATAACTCTAAAAAAGATATTCTAAGAACCACTAATATTAAAAATATTTAATTTATAACTTTAAATAAAGATATATGTGGATGTATTAGACAGAGCTATAGAAACTATTCTACTATAAATATAAAATAATAAGCATAAACACCTAATAGACTTCCTATTTTATAAACTTATAACTACTAAATTAAACTATGATATTTATAATAAAGAATTACTAGTAATAGTTTAAGTATTTAAGAAATAAAGACATTACTTAAAAGGAGCTAAGCACTAAATTATTGTATATTCAAATCACAAAAATCTAACAGCATTCACAATAATAAAGAAGTTAAATTAATAATAAGTCAGATAATAGGAATTAGTTTCTACATTTAACTTTTAAATACTTTATAAAGTAGGAAAAGAAAATATAGTAGTTAATATACTTAGCTAATAAGCAGACTATATAAGGGACATACTAGAAATCCATAATATAATACTTAAATAAAGATAAAATGGATTCTTAGGAAGCTTATAAATTAATATTAAACACATAGTTATTATCAAAAATACCTAGGAAAAATAAATAAGAAAATTTAATAATAAATAACTCCTATAAAATCTAGACTAAGGAATAATTTATGTATTAGATGAATTATAAATAGAATTAATTAAAAACTAACACTCAGCAGAAATACACGGACATTAGGAAATTAAAAAAACTATAAAATAAATCAACAAACATTTCTGGATTCTAGGAATTTAGAGTAAGGTTAGGAAAATTCTTTTAGAATACATTAATTACAAAAAAAATAAAGTATTAAGATATAAAGAGTACGGACTTATATAACCTATACCTTTACTAAATCTACTATAGAAATTAGTTATAATAGACTTTATCACGGAAATACTGATAATTACTACCTAAAAAGGCTAATAGTATAATATGATACTAGTTATTATTAATAGACTAATAAAGTACGCTTATTTTAAACTAACCTATATAGAAATTAAAGTAGATAAACTAGTTATATTACTAATTAAAATTTTAATCACATAATATAGGATGCCATGAGAATTTATTATAGACAGAGATAAATTATTTATATTAATATTCTAAAAGACGTTTATAGAGTAGCTAGGAGCTAAATATTATCTCTTAATAGCGTTTCACCTACAAACAAATAAACAAATAGAATAAATAAACTAAATATTAGAATAATACTTATAAATATATGTTAATGAGCTATAAGATAACTAGATTAACTTATTACTAATAACTAAGTTTATATATAACTCTGTAAAGTCATTAACTACGGGAAAATCACTATTCTATATAAACTATAGTTATAAGCCTATAGCTTATTAAGAGCCATAAAAACTAGACAAAGTATCAGAATCTATAAGAAAAAAGGTTAAGAACTTATAACTACTTTATAAAAATATTATATAGAAAATTACCTATAAAGGTAATCTTAGTAAATAAATTAAGAATAAATCTAAGATTAAGAGACTAATCTTTAGAAAGGGAGATAAAGTTTTCTTAAAGAAAAAAAATTTAAAAATAAAACAACCATTATAAAAACTAGATCACGTTAAATTAGGACTATTCAGGGTTAAATAATAAACAGGACCTATAAATTACGAACTATAACTATCTAATAATACTAGAATTTACTTAGTTTTTTATATTTTAAAATTAGAACCAGCACCACAGAATGCCAAACTATAGACAAAACTTAAACTTAAGGAAGATTATATTAAGTATGAAGTCCAACAGATTCTAGACTACTAGCAGTTTAGTTATTAGTAAAAGTATTTAGTTAAATAAAAAGAATATAAACTTAAAAATAACACCTAGGAGCTAATTAGGAATTTAAAGAATAGTTTAAAGCTAATTAACTAGTACTATTAGGAACAACAAAAGCTTACTCTAAAGCTAAATCTAAAAAATATAGAGAGTATAAAATATTCTACTTAAAACCTAAAAAAGAAAATAAAGCAGGTTAGGAGGAAGCTACTACTATAAATTATAGTATATAAGCTTTTTAACCCTAAAAATAAGCTTCCGCCTCTTTAAGAGCTTAAACTTTATAAATAGAGGTTATCTCTTAATTAAATATTTTCTTCTCTTTAGAATCTAATTTCGCTAGTTCGTGATGAAGATGTAGGGTGTAGAAATAAATCTTAAAAACCTCTACCTTAACCTTTTCAAACTAATAATAAAGTTTTTTCTTATTATAATTAATATAATCCTATTCTGGCTGTAAGATAACTAAGTTATATTTTATATTATAATTATTATAAGTAAAATAGTAACTAGAACTTAGATTTATAAGATAATTATCACCTTAACAGGTACAATTTAAGTAGGGTGTCGGTATATAATAGAATTTATTATAAATCTAAGAAGCTAAATAATAAGCACGTATTAGAAATAACTTAAGACATGTTATTATTAAAAAGCTAGGCAGAAAAAAAAGAAAGTTAAAAATCTTATAATTTAAAACATAAAGTAGAAGACTAGCTACCTTTATACTATCTATAAAAAGAAAAAACTATTTTCTAAAATAAAGACTTAGAAGAAAGGGATAATATTACGGATAGTAATAATAAAATAGTTATAACTAAAAAGCTAAGAGAATTAGTAATAATAGCCAATAAAACCCTAGAATAGAAACATATATTTAAGTTAGAAAGAAAGAATTATAAATAGGCATAAAATACTTTAGCATAGGCTAAAACACAAGCTAAGAAGTAAAAACAGAAATATAGAATTATATTAGTAGATTAGAAGTAGTAGCCTACGTAACTAAGCTAAGACTTAATAGCTAAAAATACTAGAGATACTAGAGACTCTAATATCTCTAATATCTCTAATAGTATCTAATATACTAAATAATAGTATATAATGTACGCACGGAGGATCTACTATAAGTATAAGACATTAGACAGTTTATAATTACTTTTAATTCTTTATAGTTACTCTAAAATCAAAATCTTATCTCTAAGTTAAAACTTAAACTTAAGTGAAATAGTTTAATACTATTTTATTAAATCTATTATATACTTCTCTCCCTACCTTGTGATAAAGCATAAACTCTATTCTATTAAACCTAAAGCTATTTATTCTAAATATAAAAAGAGCTAGAAGCTTATTAAGTAACTAGTTAGGGTAGAGTTACTAAACGTAAAACATACCATTAAGTAAAGGTAACTTATAATAATAATACCTTAATAAACCTATAATAATAAGTTAGAATAAATTAAAAAGAAGAAATAGTAAAGATATAGCCCTTTAAAAAGTTTAATAGTAATTAAAATAAGCTTAAAACATTTATAATAGTAATAAATCTATACTATTAGTTTAACTAAAAATTATTTCTAATTAATTAGGATTGGATTCTGGTAGCTGGTATAAATATAATAGGTAGAGCTATATAATAGTTTAAACTATTAATAAAAAATTACCTAATTAATAAAAATCTTAACCTAGGAGTAATAGAATTAACTAACTATAATAATAATATATAATAAGTCTTTAGAAGTTATAAACGCTTTAAGCAAGAAATAATTATTATTTTTAAAAAAATTAATAAAGAAATAAAAGTAATTTAGAAGCTTTAATAGCTTAAATAATAAACATTAATAGCTAACTATATTATAGAGTTTAAATAAATCTAATTATAACTTAACTAAGTAGATTAACTATTAGTTATAATATACTATAAAGAATTAAAAGACTAAATTAAGGATAAAATTTTTTAAGATAAATAACTAAATATTCTACTAAGTATCTATTATAAGTTACTAACTTATTAATATAAATTATACTAGTAATAAGCTGTTTAACTGATTATTATAATAATTAATTAATTTTCTTACTTCCAGATTAGATAGCTTATTAGACTTAGTAAAAGTTAGTTAACTTAGTAAAAATAAAAAAAAAGTAATATAGTAAGTTAAGATTTAATAGAATAGTATTAAACTATATTACTTAAGGTATAAATCTGAATTTTAGAGTAACTATAAAGAATTAAAAGTAATTATGAACTGTCTAATGCCTTATACTTATAGTAAATCCTCCGTACGTATATTGTATACCTGCTGGTAGTATATTAGATACTACTAGAGGCTGCTAGAGCTGCTAGAGGTTCTGTTACCTCACTCTGCCTCTGTCTGCCAAGCCCTGCTTTATCACGTGGATGGCTGCTCCCAATCCACTGGCATAATTCCGTATCTCTATCCTCGCTTCTTGGCCCGTGCCTTGGCCTGTGCCAATGCGTCCCGTGCCCGCTTACAATTCTTCCTTTCAAGCTCGAACATACGTTTCCATTCTAGAGCTTCATTGGCTGTCGTCGCCAGTTCCCTCAGCTCTTCAGGTGCAGTTGCCTTACTGTTACCGTCCGTAACATTATCCCCCTCTCCCAAGTCTTCGTCCCGGAAGATAGTTTCTCCTTTCCATAAGCAGTATAAAGGCAGCAGGTCTTCTGCTCTGTGTTCCAGACTATAAGACCCTCAACTCCCTTTCTTCCCTGCCCAGCTTCCTAATAATGACACGTCCTAAGTCATCTCTAATACATGCTCGCCGCTTAGCTTCTCAGATCCGTAACGAACCCCGTCACATGCCAACGCCCTGCTCGAACTGTTCCCGTCGAGACAACGATTGCCTTGTGAACTTGAGTTCCGGTCATTGTTCAGCCTATACTAATCACAACGTAAAGTGCGACTTAATTATCTCGCAGCCAGAATAGGATCGCCTTGATCGCGACAAAGAGAAACTCCGCCGTCAGCTTAATTCCCTTGAGGATCAGCGTTCCGAGCTCCGCGCTCAAGAATTACGGCTTTGTCATGAGCTTACAAAAGTAGATTCCAAAGAGAAAGAGATGTTTAATCAAGAGATGGCCTCAATCCATGAGGTTCAAGCTCTTAAAGAGGCTGAAGCTTGTTCCCAGAATCAAGAAACTCGCACACCGCAACCCGCAGTGCCGGCTTCTTCCTAACCTACTTCACCTTCCCTTTTCTTCAGCTTGGATTAGAACGCGCTGCAGTTGTCCTTTCTATAAAATACAGCCCTTACTAGTACATCTAATAGTACTGGTTAATTAGCTCTAAACTATTCTTTAGGTTCCTAATTGGTTCCCACGTATTATCTTTAGGTCTGTAGCCTTTTTATCTAACCAAATATTTCCACTAACACCTAAACTATTAGTAGTCCAAAATTCATTAAACTTCGTACTCAGTAGTGTCTTCTTTGAGTTTGAGTCTTGTCTATAGTTTGGCATTCTATAGTGCTAGTTCCAATTTTGAAATATGAAAAACTAGGTAAATCCTTATATCCTTAGATAGTTATAGCTCGTAATTTACAGGTCCTATTTATCATTTAACCTTAAACAGTCCTAATTTAATGTAATCCAGTTTTTTTAATGGTTGTTTTATTTCTAAATTTTTTTATAATAGGAAAATCTTATCCCTCTCCTTAAAGATTGGTCTCTTAACTCTAAATTTATCTTTCTATTACTTGCTAAGGCTTCCTTTCTGGGTGATTTTTTCTGCTATTTCTTAATAAAGTTCTTATAACTTCTTAACTTTTATTCTTATTAACTCTAATATTTTGTCTAGTTTTCATGGTTCTTGATAAGCCGTAGGCTTATAACTATAATTCATAAAGAATAGTAATCTTTCTATAGTTAATGACTTTGTAGAGTTATATATAAATTCAGCTATCAGTAATAAGTTAATCCAATTATCTTATTATTTATTAACATATATTTATAGGTATTATTTTAGTGTTTGATTTGTCTATTCTATCTATCTATCTATTTATAAATAAAATGCTATTAAGAGTTAATGTTCAGCTCCTAGCTTTCTAATAAACATTTTCTAGAATATTAATATAAATAATTTATCTCTGTTTGTGATGAATTCTCATAGTAATTTATATTATATAATTAATAGTTTAATAAGTATAGTTACCAATTCATCTACTTTAACTTCTATATATATTAGTTTAAAGTATGTATACTTTATAAGTTAGTCTACTATAACTAATATTATATCATACTATTAACTTTAAAAGGTGGTTATTGTTGGTATTTCCGTAATAAAGTCTATTATAACTAATTCTTATAGTAAGTCTAGTAAAGAAATTAGTTATATAAGTTTATATTTCTTATATCTTAATATCTTATTTTTTTTGTACTTAATGCATTTTAAAAGAATAGCTCTAATCTTTTTTTATATTTTTAGAATCTAAAAATACCTATTAATTTATTCTATAGTTTTTTTAATTCCTTAATGTCTATGCATTTTAGCTGAATGTTAGTTCTTAATAAGTTCAGTCTATAATACTTCTAGTATAAAAATAGTTTCTATTTTATACTATTATAGTCGTTTATAGTTGTATTCTCTAATTTATTTTTACTATATATTCTTAATAATAACTATAGCTTTAATATTTATTTATAAGCTTCCCAGAAATCCGTCTGTTCTCTACTTTAATATTATATTATAAATTTCTAATATATCTCTTATATAGTCTGCTCTTTAACTGAGTGTATTAGCCACTATATTTTCTTTTTCTAATTTATAGAGTATTTAAAAGTTAAAGGTAGAAACTAATTCCTATTATCTAACCTATTATTAATTTAACTTCTTTATTATTATAAATGCTATTAGATTTTTATGGTTTGAATATATAACAATTTAATATTTAGCTCCCTCTAAATAATGTTTCTATTTCTTAAATACTTAAACTATTGCTAATAGTTTCTTATTATAAATATTATAGTTTAACTTAGTAGTTATAAGTTTATAAGATAGAAAGTCTACTAGATATTTATATTTATTATTTTATACTTATAATAGGATGGCTCTAGTAGCTTTATCTAATACATCTATATATATCTCTATTTAAAGTCATAAATTAATTATCTTTAATATTAGTGGTTGTTGGAATATTTCTTTTAATATTTTAAAAGCATCTTCCTCGCGTTATTCCCACTTAAATTATTAATCTTTTTTAAGTAATTCCATTAAAAATACTATAATTTTTAAGTAGTTCTTAATAAATTATTAGCAGAAACTTATGAATCTAAGAAAAAAATAAACTTCTTTTATATTTATTAGTATAGGCTAAGATAGTATATCTTTTATTTTATTAGAGTTAACTGCTATTCCGTCTTAGGATACTAAGTATCCTAAGAACTTAATTTCTATTCTATAGAATATATATTTCTCTGTTTAAATGTATAGCTTGTGTTTCTTAAGCTTTTATAATATCTTTTTAGTATACTTAACATATTCTTTTAGCATTCTGTTCATGTATATAAGTATATTATTAAAATATACTATTATAAATACGTCTAGATATTTCCTTAGCATGTAATTAATAATTATCTAGAATATTACTAGTATATTAGTAAGTCCTATTAGTATGACTAGGTATTTAAATAATCTATATCTTATTTTAAATACTATTATCTATTCATATTCTTTAGCTATTTATATTTAATAATATTTATTCTTAATATTAAAGAGACTAAACCACTTAGCTTCTCTAAGTTTATCTATAAGTTCTAATATTAGTAATATAAGGTAATAATTTTTAACTATTATTTCATTAAGGTATCTGTAATTAATATATAGCTATAATTTATAATTTTTTTTTAGTATAAAAAGTATTAGTAAAGCTATTTTACTTTAGCTAGTTTATATATACCCTTTCTATTAGTTTTCCTATAGAAATTTTCGTAACTCCTTTTATTAATAAATGGGTACCTGATATAATAATTCTGGTTTTAAATTTATTTCTTTCTTAAGCGTGATTCTGTAGTTTTAGTTCTAGTATTCTAGTAATTAGTTTTTAACTTCTTTAAAGAACTATTTTCTAAATTCCTTTTAGTATTTATCTAGTATAATAAACGTGGTATTATAAAGAGTTATTTTCTTTATCTATATTATAACTTTTATTTATCTATAGTAGTTTCTTCTAGTTTCTATAAACTTTATTTTCTAATTAATTATTAAATTCTATTATACTAGCTAATTCTATCCTAAGATAAAATTCTTATTATTTAGATTTATAATTTTAATACAGCAGTTATCCGTGTAATTTGCTGTCTTAATAGTTATATTTCTTATTTTAAGATTAATTAGATTTTTTCTGAATATTGCTGGATTATTGTTTATATATCTTACTTATACAGGTTTATCTAAAACTCTAGTTAGTATTTAGTATCTTTATATTTATTTATTTAATATAAGTATTTTACTAGCCCCACTATCTATGAGCGCTAGTGTCTAATTACTATTAATATATATATTTATATATAACTTATTTTCATGTTTCCTCTAGTTTAGTTATGTGTATATAATTAATATATTATTTCTAATCTTTAGTTCTTAGTTCTCTAGTAGCTTAGTTATAGTTTATTAGTTTTTTAGTTTTTTATCTAAAGCTAACTCTTAAGTGGCAGTTATTTCTTTAGTGTTTTCTTTTTAGGTCTGTAGATTAAATATCTCTAAAATTAATATACTTTTTTATTAAGTATTTTATGTGTATTTTTAGCTTATTCTTTATAATCCTAGCATTTCCATTCTAAGAAATATTCTTAATATGTGAGTTTTTTATATGAGTTTGTAGCTAACCATTCTTCTTAGCAGTATTTAGCCTGGTATTATTAGTATTCTATCTAGTATTTATCTCACAATAGTTATTTATATTCGTCCGAATTTAGGTCCTATAGTTTTTTTTTTAAATTTATATAAACTAGTTCTTACTATAGGTTAAGTTTCTTTTTATTTATTAGTTACTATAATATTTTTCTTATCTTTAGTCCTTTAACATGTATGGCGTGTTTATTCTATTTATAATTCTTTTTTATATAGTTAAACACTACATATATCTAGTATTTCTTTTTTATTATTTTGTTTATAGTATTATTATCTTGTATCTATAGTATTAGTAAAGAGATTTTTTTGATTTTTTTTACTCTAATCCTATTCTAATCCCAGATGTCCGACGGGGTGACAGTATGTTATATTATTTATAACTAATATAGATATTTATTAATAGATCTCGTTTATCTATATAGCTAATTCTTATTTACTTAGTTCTTTATACTATTTATTTCCTGCTAATTATAATATTTATTAGTATTTATACATCCCGTCTCTTAAGGTAACTTTCTAGTATTTAGTAATATAATATTCCCCTTAATAGTACTCTAATTTATATATCTAATAATATTTTTAGTGTATGTGCTATATAATTATTATAGATATTAACTCCTTACCTTTTATTATCTTTTAATTCTTTTTTTGTCTGAACTTCTGATCTTTTTTATAGAATAGTCTACCTTCTTACTCTATAATCTTATAGAATCTTCGTGTTTCTTTCTTAGTTTCTATATTATATTATTAAATTACTGCTTCTTATATTGTGGCGATTATATTACTAAGTTATTTTACTAGATAATTTTTAATTTACTAATACGAAACCTCACATTCTTATCTGAGATATATATAGTTTCTATATATCTAGTATTATTTTCTTTAAATTCTCTTTATAATTATTTCTTTTATTATAGTATCTCTTGCTTATTCTACTTAGATTATAGTAATTTTAATTTCTTTAGGCACTTTAGTCTAAACGTAAGCTTTCTTAATATCTAATTATTATATTTATAATCCTTAACAAAGTGTCCCTGTTTTCTGTATTCTAAACAGGCTTTATATATATAGTATTTTATTTATTCTTTAGCTCACTTTCCTTACCCCTTTCTAATAAATATTTATTTTATATTAATATTTATTTTATTATAGGTTTAGTTGTTTTTTCTATTTCTTTTAGATATATAAATTACTAATCTTCTACGTATCTTTTTTTCTTGCTTTTATTAGTACTAGTAGTTATTAATAGTTACTACTTATTTAATAATTTCTAATAAGATACTTAGCTGCTTTTCTTTGGAGATTTTATTCTTAATTTTATCTTTTAGTTTTTTATAATATATTATAACCAGTAGCTGGTCTGCTTAATTAAGTCGTAATTAGATTTATTTAAACTCTATTATATAATTAGCTATTGATATTTATTACTTAAGTTACTAAAGCTTCTAAATTACCTCTATCTCCTTATTAATTTCTTTAAAGATAATAATTATTTCTTGTTTAAAGCGTTTATAACTTCTAAAAGCTTGTTATATATTACTATTACAGTTAGTTAATCCTACTGCTCTTAAGTTAGAATCTTTATTAACTAGATAATTTCTTACTAGTAGTTTAAACTATTATATATCTCTACTTATTATGTTTATACCTACTACTAGAATTTAATCCTAATTAGTTAGAAATAATTTTTAATTAAAATAATAGTAAAGATTTATAGCTGCTATAAAAATCTTAAGTTTATTTTTATTACTATTAAATTTCTTAGAAAGCTATATTTTTATAGTCTTCCTTTCTTAGTTTATTTTAACTTATTATTATAGATTTATTAAGGTATCACGTAACTTTATAATAGCTACTTTTTATTTTTAGATAATTTATTATATACTCTTCTGCTCTCTAGATATATTTCTAGTCGTAAATAAAAATCCTACTATAACTTCTTCTTTATTACTACTTTCTTTTATTAAATAAAGTTCTTGTTCGTTCTTATAGTAGGTTGTTATAGACTTTTAATAATTAGTTATTAGAATCTATCTAACGGCTTCTCCTACTCTCTTAAGATAGTAATTATAATATTATAAGTTACTAACTTATTAATATAAATTATACTAGTAATAAGCTGTCTAATTAATTATTATAATAATTAATTAGTTCCCTTACTTCCAAATCAGATAGCTTATTAGACTTAGTAGAAGTTAGTTAACTTAGTAAAAATAGAAAGAAGCAATATAGTAAGTTAAGATTTAATAAAATAGTATTAAACTATATTACTTAAGGTATAAATCTTAATTTTAGAGTAACTATAAAGAATTAAAAGTAATTATAAACTGTTTAATGCCTTATACTTATAGTAGATTCTTTATATGTATATTATATATTTACTAGTAGTATATTAGATACTACTAGAGACTACTAGAGCTATTAGAGGTTTTATTATTTTACTTTATTTTTATTTACTAAGCTCTGCTTTATTACGTGAATGGCTACTTCTAATTTACTAATATAGTTTTATATTTCTATTCTTATTTCTTAGCCTGTGCCTTAGCCTGTGCTAATATATTCTATATTTATTTATAATTCTTCCTTTTAAGCTTAAACATATGTTTCTATTTTAAAGCTTTATTAGCTATTATTACTAGTTCCCTTAGCTTTTTAGATATAGTTATTTTACTATTATTATTCATAACAGCATCATTAAGCAAGCAGTAATTATTAATAATTATTAATATTAATAGAAGTAAGAGAAGAAAGTATGAGGAAGATTAGTAATTTATATATCTAAAAGAAATAAAAAGAATAACTAAACCTATAATAAAATAGATATTAATATTAAATAAATATTTATTAGAAAAAGGTAAGGAAAGTAAGTTAAAAAATAAATAAAACGCTATACACATAAAGCCTGCTTAGAATATAAAAAACAGGAACATTTTATTATAGATTATAAATAATAATAAGTAGATATTAAAAAAGCTTATGTCTAAACTAAGGCACCTAAAGAAATTAAGGTTACTATAGTCTAAGTAGAATAAGTAAAAGACATAATAATAAAAGAGACTATTATAAAAAGAATTTAAAAAAAGTAATACTAGATATATAGAAGCTATATATACTTTAAATAAGAATATAAAATCTTATACTAGCAAGTTAAGGATTATCTAGTAGGATAACTTAGTAATATAATTACTATAATATAAGAAATAATAGTTTAATAACATAATACAGAAACTAAGAAAGAGATGTAATAATTCTATGAAATTATAAAATAGAAAAATAGACTATTCTATAAAGAGGATGAGAAATTCAGATAAAAAAAAATTAAATAATAATAAAAAATAAGAAGCTAATATCTATAATAATTATATAGCACGTATATTAAGGGTATTATTAAATATATAAATTAAAATACTATATAAAGGAATATTATATTACCATATACTAGGAAGTTACCTTAAGAGATGGAATATATAAATACTAATAAGTACTATAGTTAGCAGGAAATAAATAGCATAAAAAACTAAGTAAATAAAAACTAGTTATATAAATAAATAAGATCTATAAATAGATATCTATACTAGTTATAACTAATATAATATACTATTACCCTATCAGACATTTAGACCTAAGATAGGATTAAAATAAGAAAAAGGAAATAGCTATTTTATTAACCTTATAGGTATAAGACAACAACACTATTAATAAAATAATAATAAAAAATACTAGATATGTATAGTATTAGACTATATAGAAATAAACTATAAATAGAATAAACACGTAGTACGTGTTACGGGACTAAGGATAAAAAAAATATTATAATAACTAATAAATAAAAAAGAACTTAACTTATAACAAAAACTAGTTTACATGGACTTAGAAGATGAATTATAGGATCTAAATTCAAACAAATATAAATAGCTATTATAGGATAAATGCTAGCTAGGATGCTAATTATATTAAACTAAACACTATTAAGAAAAATAATTAGCTACAAAATCGCATAAGAAACTCACATATTAAGAATGTTTTTTAGGATGGAAATGCTAGGATTATAGAGAATAAACTAAAAATATATATAAAATACTTAATAAGAAAATATACTAACTCTAGAGATACCTAGTCTATAAACCTAAAAAGAAAATATTAAAGAAATAACTGCTACTTAGGAGTTAGCTATAGACAAAAAACTAAAAAGCTAGTAGACTATAACTAAGTTACTAGAGAGCTAAGAACTAAAGATTAGAAAAAATATAACGCTTATATACACATAACTAAACTAAAAAAAAAAAAGAAAATAAGCTATATATAAATATATATATTAATAGTAACTAGATACTAGTGTTTATAGACAGTAGAGCTAGCAAGACACTTATATTAAATAAATAAATATAAAGATACTAGATACTAACTAGAGTTTTAGATAAACTTATATAAGTAAAATATATAGATAATAGTCTAACAATATTTAAAAAAAAAACTAATTAATTTTAAAATATAGAATGTAACTATTAAGGAAGCAGGTTACATAAATAACTGCTATATTAAAATTATAAATCTAGATAGTAAAGATTTTATCTTAGAATAAGATTAGCTAGTATAATAGAACTTAATAATTAACTAAAAAATAAAGTCTATAGGAACTAGAAAGGACTACTATAAATAAATAAGAGCTATAATATAAATAAAGAAAGCAATACTTCACAATACTATATTTATTATAGTAAATAAATATTAAGAAGAATTTAGAGAATAGTTCTTTAAGGAAGCTAAGGATTAATTACTAGAATACTAGAACTAAGACTATAAAATTACGCTTAAGAAGAGAATGGATTTAAAATTAGAACTATTATACCAAGTATACACTAGTAAGAAGAGTTACGAAAATTCTTATAAGAAAATTAATAAAAGAAATATATATAAACTAGCTAAAGTAAAATAGCTTTACTAATACTCTTTATACTAAAAAAAAATTAAAAGCTAAGACTATGTATTAACTACAGACACTTTAATAAAATAATAGTTAAAAATTATTACCTTATACTACTAATATTAGAACTTATAGATAAACTTAGAGAAGCTAAATAGTTTAGCCTCTTTAATATTAAGAATAAATATTATTAAATATAAATAACTAAAGAACACGAATGGATAACAGTATTTAAAATAAGATATAAATTATTTAAATATTTAATTATACTAATAGGACTTACTAACGCACCAGTAACATTCCAGACAATTATTAACTATATACTAAGAAAATATCTAGACGTATTTATGATAGTATATTTTAATAATATACTTATATATATAAATGGAATGCTAGAAGAATACGTTAAGTACACTAAGAAAGTATTATAAAAGCTTAAGAAATACAGGTTATATATTTAAACAGAAAAATATGTATTCTACAGAAAAGAAATTAAGTTCTTAAAATACTTAGTATTCCGAGACGGAATAGTAGTTAATTCTGATAAGATAAAAGATATACTATCTTAGCCTATACTAATAAACACTAAAAAAGTTTATTCTTTTCTCGGATTTATAGAATTCTGCTAATAATTTATTAAGAACTACTTAAAAATCACAGCACCCTTAACAGAATTGCTGAAAAAGGATTAATAATTTAAGTAAGAACAATACAAAGAGAACGCTTTTATAATATTAAAAGAAATATTCTAATAACTACTAATATTAAAAATATTTAATTTATGACTTTAAATAGAGATATATATAGATGCATTAGATAAAGCTATAAAAGCTATTCTATTATAAATATAGAATAATAAGTATAAACATCTAGTAGATTTCTTATCTCATAAACTTATAACTATTAAATTAAACTGTGATATTTATAATAAAGAACTACTAGCAATAGTATAAGTATTTAAGAAATAGAGATATTACTTAAAAGAAGCTAAGTACTAAATTATTATATACTTAAACCACAAGAATCTAATAATATTTATAATAATAAAGAAGTTAAATTAATAATAAGTTAGATAATAGAAATTAGTTTCTACATTCGACTTTTAAATACTTTATAAATTAGAAAGAGAAAATATAGTGGCTGATATACTTAATTAAAAAGCAGACTATATAAGAGATATACTAGAAATCTATAATATAATACTTAAGTAAAGATTAGACAGATCTCTAGAAAGCTTATAAATAAATATTAAAATAATAGTTATTATTAAAAATATATAGTAAAAATAAATTAAAGAATACAACCATAGATAACTATAATAGCATGAAATGGAAACTATTTTTATACTAGAAGTATTATAGACTAAACTTATTAAGAACTAACATTCAACTAAAATGCATAGACATTAAGAAATTAAAAAGACTATAGAATAGATCAACAGACATTTTTAGATTCCAGGAATATAGAAAAAAGTTAGAGTTATTCTCTTAAAATATATTAAGTATAAGAAAAATAAAGCGTTAAGACATAAAAAATATAGACTTATATAACTAATTCCTTCACCAGACTTACTATAGAAATTAGTTATAATAGACTTTATTATAAGAATACTAATAATAACCACCTTTTAAGGCTAATAGTATGATATGATACTAGTTATAATAAACTAACTTATAAAGTATATATACTTTAAACTAACATACACAGAAGTTAAAGTAAACAAATTGGCGATATTATTAATTAAGCTATTAATAGCATAATATAGACTACTACGGGAATTTATTATAGATAGAGATAAATTATTTATATTAATATTTTAGAAAATGTTTATAAAGAAGCTAGGGGCTGAGCACCGCCTCTTAACAGCATTTTATCTATAAATAAATAGATAAATAGAATAGATAAATCAGACACTAGAATAATACCTATAGATATATATTAATAAATAATAAGATAATTAGATTAACTTATTACTAATAACTAAGTTTATATATAACTCTGTAAAGTTATTAACTACTAGAAGATTACTATTCTTTATAAATTATAGTTATAAACCTATAGCTTATTAAGAACCACAAAAGCTAGACAAGATATTAGAATTAGTAAAAATAAAGATTAAAAAGTTATAATAACTTTATTAAGAAATAGTAAGGAAAATTACCTAGAAAGGAAACCTTAGTAAGTAATAAACAGATAAATCTAAAATTAAAAAACTAATTTTTAAGAAAAGAGATAAAGTTTTCCTACTATAAAAAAATTTAGAAATAAAACAACTATTAAAAAAACTAGATCACATTAAATTAGGACTATTTAAGATTAAATGATAAATAAGATTTATAAATTATAAACTATAACTATCTAAGGACATGTAGATTTACTTAGTTTTTTATATTTTAAAATTAGAATTAGCACTATAAAATGCTAAACTATAAATAAGACTTAAACTTAAGAAAGACACTACTAAGTATAAAGTCTAATAAATCTTAGACTACTAATAGTTCAGGTGTTAGTAAAAGTATCTAGTTAAATAAAAAAATTATAGACCTAAAGATAATATATAGAAACTAATTAGAAATCTAAGAAATAGTTTAGAGCTAATTAACTAGTACTATTAGACAAATTAAAAAAAGCTAGCTTTATAATTATATTCTAGAAATAAAATAACTACAAAACATTCTACTTAAAACTAAAGGATAAGAAAGGTAAAGTAATAGGCTAAGAAAAAATTTAAGCTATAAATTATAGTATATAAACTTTTTAACTCTAAGAATAAATCTCTTCCTTTTTAAAAGCTTAGATCTTATGGATAGAGGCTATCTCTTAATTAAATATTTTTTTTCCTTTAAATTAACTTTCGTAAGCTTATAATGAAGTTAGAGGGTATAAAAATAAACTTTTAAAATATCTTCCTTAGCCTTTTCAAGCTAACAGCAGAGTTTTACTTTATTATAATTAAGATAATTCTACTCTAGTTATGAAATAACTAAATTATACTTTACGTTATGATTATTACAGGTGGAGTAATAATTAGAACTTAGATTTATAAAATAGTCATTACCTTAGTAAAAACAGTTTAAGTAAGGTGTTAGTATATAATAGGGTTTACTATAAATCTAAAAAGCTAAGTAGTAAGCATATATTAGAGATAACTTAAGACATGTTATTATTAAAAAGCTAGATAGGAAAAAAAAAGAGTTAAAAGTCTTATAATTTAGAATATAAAATAAAGAACCTACTATCTTTATACTACTTATAAAAGAAAAAAACTATCTTCTAAGATAAAAACTTAGAAGGAGGGAATAGTATTACAGACTATAACAAAATAGTTACTAATTTAGATAAGAAAATAATTATATTTAAAGAGCTAAAAAAAAACTAGTAGTAATAGCTAATAAAGCTCTTAAATAAAAAAAAATATTTAAGCTTAAAAGGAAGAATTATAAGTAAATATAGGATATATTAGCATAAGCTAAGATATAGACTAAAAAGTAAGAATAAAAATATAAAGCTATATAAGATAATTCAGAGCAGTCTGTTAAGCAGTAAAAGAATTACTTAATAGTTAGAGATATTAGAAGAAGCTAGAGACTCTAATAGCTCTAGTAATCTCTAGCAGTATCTAATATACTTCTAGTTAGTATATAATATATATATATAAAGGATCTACTATAAGTATAGGGTATTAAATAGATTATAGTTACTTTTAATTCTTTATAGTTACTCTAAAATTAAGATTTACACCTTAAGTGAAATAGTTTAATACTATTCTATTAAATCTTAACTTACTATATTGTTTCTTCTTATCTCTACTAAGTTAATTAACTTCTACTAAGTCTAATAAGCTATCTGATTTAGAAGTAAGAGAACTAATTAACTATTATAATAATTAATTAGACAGCTTATTACTAGTATAATTTACGTTAGTAAGTTAGTAATTTATAATACATATTATATTATTAGCCTTAAAAGGTAGTTATTATTAGTATTTCCGTAATAAAGTCTATTATAACTAATTCTTATAGTAGGTTTGGTGAAGGAATTAGTTATATAAGTTTATATTTCTTATATCTTAATATCTTATTTCTTTTGTATTTAATGTATTTTAAAAGAATAACTCTAACCTTTTTTTATATTCTAGGAATCTAGAAATGTCTGTTAATACGTTCTATAGTTTTTTTAATTTCTTAATATCTATGCATTTTAGCTGAGTGTTAATCCTTAATAAGTTTAGATTATAATACTTCTAGTATAAAAATAGTTCCCGTTTCATACTATTATAGTTATTTTTTATTAAATTCTTTTATTCTTTTTTCCTAAGTATCCTTAATAATGATTATTATTTTAATATTTATTTATAAGCTTCTTAAGGATCTGTTGTTTTTTTATTTAAGTATTATATTATAAATCTCTAGTATATCCCTTATATAGTCTGCTTATTAATAAGTATATTAACTACTATATTTTCTTTTTCTAATTTATAAAGTATTTAAAAGTTAAAAGTAGAAACTAATTTTTATTATCTAACTTATTATTAATTTAACTTCTAAGTTATTATAAATGCCGTTAGATTTTTATAATCTAAATATATAATAATCTAGTATTTAGTTTCTTTTAAATAATATTTTTATTTTTTAAATGCTTAAACTATCGCCAATAGTTCTTTATTATAAATATTATAATTTAACTTAGTAGTTATAAGTTTATGAGATAAGAAATCTACTAGGTACTTATACTTATTATTTTATATTTATAGTAAAATAGCTTTAGTAGCTCTATCTAATATATCTGCATATATTTCTATTTAAAATCATAAATTAAATATCTTTAATATTAGTGGTTGTTGGAATATTCTTTTTAGTATTCTAAAAACATCCTTTTTACATTATTCCTACTTAAATTACTAATCTTTTTTTAATAATTCCGTTAAGGGTAATGTGATTTTTGAGTAGTCCTTAATAAATTATTAGTAAAAACCTGTAAATCTAAGAAAAAAATGAACTTCTTTTATGTTTATTAGTATTAGCTATAATAGAATATCCTTAGTTTTATCTAGGTTAACTGCTATTCCGTTTTAGAATACTAAGTATCCTAAGAATTTAACTTCTATTCTATAGAATATATATTTTTCTATCTAAATATATAGCTTGTGTTTCTTGAGCTTTTGTAATATTTTCTTAGTATACTTAATATATTCTTTTAGCGTTCCGTTTATGTATATAAGCATGTTATTAAAATATACTATTATAAATACATCTAGGTATTTCCTTAGCATATGATTAATAATTATCTAGAATGTTACTAGTGCATTAGTAAGTTCTATTAGTATAACTAGGTATTTAAATAATTTATATCTTATTTTAAATATTATTATTCATTCGTGTTCTTTAGTTATTTATATTTAATAATATTTATTTTTAATATTAAAAAGGCTAAACCACTTAGCTCTTCTAAGTTTATTTATAAGTTCTAATATTAAGAGTATAGAATAATAATTCTTGACTATAGCTTCGTTAAGATATTTATAGTTAATATATAACTATAATTTTCTTTTTTTTTTTTAATATAAAAAGTATTAGTAAAGCTATCTTGCTTTAACTTATTTATATATATCCTTTTTATTAGTTTTCCTATAAGAATTTTTATAACTTTTCTTGTTAGTGAATAGGTACTTGATATAATGATTCTAGTTTCAAATCCGTTTCTTCCTTAAACATAATTTTATAGTTCTAGTTTTAGTATTCTGGTAATTAGTCTTTAGCTTCCTCAAAGAACCATTCTCCGAATTCTTTTTAATATTCTTTTAGTATAATAAATTTAGTGTTGTGAAGTATTGTTTTTTTTATCTATATTATTACCTATTATTACTATTTATAGTAGTTGTTTCTAATTTCTATAGTTTTTTTTTTTTAATTAATAGCTAGGTTCTATCATGCTAGCTAGTTCTATTCTAAGATAAAATTCTTACTATCTAAATTTATAATTTTAATATAGTAGTTATCCCTGTAACCTGCTGCCTAAATAGTTATATTCTATATTTTAAAATTAATTAGATTTTTTCTAAATATTATTAGACTATTGTCTATGTGTTTTACTTATATAGGTTTATTAAAAACTCTAGTTAGTATCTAGTATCTTTATATTTACTTATTTAATATAAGTGTTTTACTAGCTCTACTATCTATAAGCGCTAGTATCTAGTTACTATTAATATATATATTTATATATAGCTTATTTTTATATTTCTTCTAGTTTAGTTATATATATATAATTAATATATTCCTTTTAACCTTTTCTTAGCCTTTTAGTGGCTCGGTTATAGTCTACTAGCCTTTTAGTTTTTATTTATAGTAGATTCCTAAGTAGTAATTTTTTCTTTAGTATTTCTTTTTTAGGTCTATAGATTAGACATTTCTAGAGTTAGTATACTTTTTTATTTAGTATTTTATATATACTTCTAGCCTGCTCTCTATAATCCTTATATTTCTATTCTAAAAAATATTCTTAATATATAAGTTTTTTATGTGACTCTATAACTAACTATTTTTCTTAGTAATATTCAGCCTAGTATAGTTAATATTCTAATTAATATTTATTTTATAGTAATTATTTGTGTTTATCTAAGTTTAGATCCTGTAACTCATCTTCTAAATTTATATAAACTAATTCTTATTATAAATTAAGTTTTTTTTTATTTATTAACTATTATAATATTTTTTTTGTCCTTAGTCTCTTAATATGTATAGCATGTTAGTTCTATTTATAATCTATTTCTATATAATTTAATATTATATATATCTAGTATTTTTTTTTATTCTATTTATAGCATCGTCGTCTTGTATCTATAAAGTTAGTAAAAAGATTATTTTCTTTTTTTTATTTTAGTTCTATCCTAATTCTAGGTGTCTAACAGGGTGATAGTATGTTATATAAATTATAACTAATATAAATATTTATCTATAGATCTCGTTTATCTATATAGCTAATTTATATTTAGTTAATTTCGTCAGGAAAAAAATTGGTGGCATTTTTGCAGCATTTAGCCGCATTTGGCGGCTATTTGCGCATTTTGTGCACCACGCCCTGTAGCTCATGGTCCCGACTCTAAAGCGGCATCAAGCCGCTAGACGCAATACCATCTTGCAAGATGCTACAAAATGCGCGATTATATCCTCTAAAGCTTTTATTACTGTTTGTAATATTTGCACGATTTGTTCATTATGTACATTATGTACATTATGCACATTTTGTAAATTTAACGCTTTCTAAGTATACTACATATCTAGTTCATTTCTTACATGTAGTACGTACATTTTAAAGCACAGTTCTAAATTACTAGCTACTACTAATTTACCATACAAGGTAATGAAATACTATACAAGCTCTATTCACCCCCCCCCCCCCCCCCTTTTCCAATCCGCCCGAAGTACTCTCTGTGCCTACTCTAATATTGATATGGAATTAGCTCCTACATTAAATCTAAATGTATCTTACATTGTATCAGAATTGGCTCCTACATTGAATCGGATTTGGCTCCTACATTGAATCGGATTTGAATTCAATGTAGAGCTCTTAGGGTAGCTTGGTGTAGGGCTCAAGAGGCAACTCGGTGTACGGCTCTAGGGGCAGCTCGGTGGAGGCAACTCGGTGCAGAGCTCTGGAGGCAGCTCGGTGGAGGCAACTCGGTACAGAACTCTGGAGGCAGCTCGGTGGAGGCAGCTTGGTGCAGAGCTCTGGAGGCAGCTCGGTGCAGAGCTCTGGAGGCAGCTCGGTGGCAGAGCTCTGGAGGCAGCTCGGTGCAGAGCTCTGGAGCAGCTCGGTAGAGCTCTGGAGGCAGCTCGGTGCAGAGCTCTGGAGGCAGCTCGGTGCAGAGCTCTGGAGGCAGCTCGGTGCAGAGCTCTCTGCAGAGCTCTGGAGGCAGCTCGGTGCAGAGCTCTGGAGGCAGCTCGGTGGAGGCAGCTCGGTGCAGAGCTCTGGAGGCAGCTCGGTGCAGAGCTCTGGAGGCAGCTCGGTGCAGAGCTCTGGAGGCAGCTCGGTGCAGAGCTCTGGAGGGCAGCTCGGTGCAGAGCTCTGGGAGGCAGCTCGGTGCAGAGCTCTGGAGGCAGCTCGGTGCACTCGGTACCTCTGGAGGCAGCTCGGTGCAGAGCTCTGGAGCAGCTCGGTGAGAGGCAGCTCGGTGCAGAGCTCTAGAGGCAGCTCGGTGGGCAGAGCTCTTGCAGAGAGGCAGCTCGGTGCAGGACTCTAGAGGCAGCTTGATATAGGTCTAGATACAGGTCAGTGAACAGGTTAGTAAAGGGCTTAGTGGACCGAATATTAGCTTGGTATAAGTATATGAAGGAAGCAGAACAGGGGGAAGAAAATTCTGTTGAGGATAGAAGAGACTTGGCGTGCACAGATGGAAAATGGTAACTTTGTAGGTTCGCAGCGCCCGTAGATAGCTGTAATAATTTTTAAAAAGTGAATAGGCAGAAACTAGACTCTTTTGCGAGCATAACAGTACTGAATTTAAGGGATGTAATAAGGTGGATAGGAATATAGATCTAGCTCATTTATATATAAAATATATTTCAGCATTTTATAGCATTTCATAGCATCTTGCTGCATACTTATACTTGAAGTTGCAATTAGCCGCAGTTTGCAGCTGAGTTATGGGTGGAGTCGCGTTTAGCGGCCAAATGCTGCTAAGTTATAAGTGGAGTCGCGTTTAGCGGCCAAATGCTGCTGAGTTATGGGTAGAGTCGCGTTTAGCGGCTAAATGCTGCTGAGTTATGGGTGGAGTCGCGTTTAGCGGCTAAATGCTGCTAAATGCTTGAAAATGCCGGAAATGCTGGAATGGCGCGAACACAAAATCTTTAGCCGCGAATTTTTTTCCTGACGTTTCTATATTATTTATTTCCTACTAATTATAGTATTTATTAGTATTTATATATTCTATCTTCTAAGGTAACCTTCTAGTACTTAGTAATATAATATTCTTTTAAGTAGTATTTTAATCTGTATATTTAATAGTATCTCTAGTATACTTACTATATAATTATTATAAACATAAGTTCCTTCCTATTTTTAGTCTTATAATTCTTTTATTGTCTAAATTTCTAATTCTCTTTCTTAAAAGGTTTTCTTTTCTATTCTATAATTTCACAAAACCTTTATATATCCTTATAACTTTTGGTATTATATTACTATATTACTACTTTTTATATTATAGGGGTTATATTGCTGGTTGGTTCTGCTAAATAATTCTTTATTTATTAATATAGTATTTTATATTTTATCCTAAAGTGTATATGACTTCTACATATCTAATATTATTTTTTCTTTATTTATTATATAATAATTTCCTTAGTAATTTGGTTTTATGCTTATTTTACTTAGACTATAGTTATCTTAATTTCTTTTAGTACTTTAGTTTAGATATAAGTTTTTTTAACATCTACTTATTATTATTTACAGTCTTTAACGAAATGTTCTTACTTTTTATATTCTAAGTAAGCTTTTTATGTGTAGTATTTTATTTATTCTTTAACCTATTTATCTTACTATTTATTAAAAAATACCTTATTATAGTTAATATTTATTTTATTATATGTTTGAGTTTTTTTTCTATTTCTTTTAGGTATATAAATTATTAGTTATTTACATATCTTCTTCTTCTACTTTTATTAGTATTAATAATTATTAATAGTTATTACTAATTTAATAATTCTAAGTAGTGTACTTAATTACTTACCTTTAGAGATTTTATCTTTAATTCTATTTTTTAGTTTTTTATAGTATATTATAACTAATAGTTGGTCTACCTAATTAAATTGTAATTAAATTTATTTAAATTTTACTATATAATTAGCTGCTAACATCTATTACTTAAGCTATTAAAGCTTTTAAATTACCTTTATTTCTTTATTAATTTCTTTAAAGACTATAATTATCTCTTTTTTAAAGCTTTTATAGTCCTTAAAGGCTTGTTATATATTATTGTTATAGTTTATAAGTTCTATTACTCTTAGATTAGAATCTTTATTAGCTAAGTAATTTCTAGTAAGTAGTTTAAACTATTATATAGCTCTTTCTATTATATTTATACTAGCTACCAGAATTTAATCTTAGTTAGTTATAAATAATGTTTAATTAAATTAATAGTAAAGGTTTATAGTTACTATAAAGATCTTAAGTTTATCTCTATTACTATTAAACTTTATAAGAGGCTAGATTTTTATTATTTCTTTTTTTATAACTTTTTTTATTACTACCTGTTACTATAAGCTGATAAGAGTATTATATAACTTTATAATAGCTATTTTTTATTTCTAGATAATTTATTATGCACTTTTCTGTCCTCTAGATATACCTCTAGTTATAAATAAAGATTCTATTATAACTTCTTCTTTACTACTACTTTCTTCTGATAAATAGAGGTCTTATTTGTCTTTATAGTAGGTTATTATAAACCTTATTTAGATAATATAGTATTAAAACTTATTTAACGGCTTTTTTTACTTTTTTAAGATGGTAATTATAATATTATAGGTTACTAACTTACTAATATAATATTAAACTAATAACTAGTTATCTAATTAATTATATAATGTTAATTAGTTTCCTTATGTCTAGATTAGATAGCTTGTTAGACTTAGTAGAAGTTAATTAAACTTAGTTAAAAATAGATAGAAGTAATACAGTAAGTTAAGATTTAATAAAATAATATTAAACTATTTCACTTAAAATGTGAATTTTAATTTTAGAGTAATTATAAAAAATTAAAAGTAACTATAAGCTGTTTAATGTCTTATACTTATAATAGATCCTTTATATATATATTATATACTAATTAGAAGTATATTAGATACTGCTAGAGAAAATAGTAAGTAATAGTACTTCTATTTTCTTAATCTTAAACTAGCTATTAAGTCCTATTTTTTGTGACTTACTTACTTATTCTAAGTACTATTCCTTATAGAACTTAAACTTACTATAGAGTAGTTTTATTTGTAGGTTCTATTTATACTAATTTACCTCTACTTATTAATATTACTTATATATTTTCTTATACTGTGCTTTTTATAGTAATGCTTTTTTACTTATATTTCTTTCTCTATTATAGTCCATAACCCTTAAATAGTTACATTTCATATTTTAAGATTAATTACACTTTTTTTAAATATTACTAGACTATTATCTATGTATTTTACTTATATAAGTTTATTTAAAACTTTAGTTAGTATTTAGTATTTTTATATTTACTTATTTAATATTAGTATTTTACAAGTCTTGTAATTTATAAGTACTAGTATTTAGTTACTATTAATATATATATATATATAGCTTATTTTTATGTTTTTTTTGTTTATTTATATATATATAAGTATTATATTTTTTCTAACCTTTAGTTAGTTTTTTAGTAGCTTAGTTATAGTTTACTATTTTACTAGTTTTTTATTTATAGTTAACTTTTAAGTAATAGTTGTTTTTTTAGTATTTTCTTTTTAAGTCTATAAATTAAGCATTTTTAAAGTTAATACATGTTTTTATTAAGTATTTTATATGTGTTTTTAGCTTATTTTTTGTAATTCTTACATTTTTATTTTAAGAAATATTCTTAATATATAAGTTTAGTATATATATTTATAGCTAACTATTTTTTTTAGTAGTGTTTAGACTAGTACTATTAGTATTCTAGCTAATACTTATCTTATATTAGTTATTTATATTTATTTAAGTTTAAGTTTTATAGCTTGTTTTCTAAGTTTATATAAATTAGTTTTTATTAAAAGTTAAGTTTTTTTTTTGTACTAAGTATTAGAGCACTTTTTTTATTCTTAGTTTTTTAATATATATAATATGTATTACCTATTTATAGTTTATTTTTATATAGGTTTTTTTATATATATTTAGTATTTTTACTTTATTATTTTATTTATAGTGTTATTGTCCTATACCTATAAAATTAATAGGTTAGTTTTTTATTATTATTTTTAACTTTAAATACTTAATAAAGTAATAGTATATTATATAAATTATAACTAGTATAGGTTTTTGTTTATAAATCTTATTTATTTATATAGTTAGTTTTTATTTATTAAGTTTTTTATATTATTTATTTTCTGCTATTTATAGTACTTGTTAGTATTTATATATTTTATTTTTTAATATAACTTTTTAGTATTTAGTAATATAGTGTTTTTTAGGTAATACTTTAATTTATATATTTAACAGTATTTTTAGTATATTTATTATATAATTATTATAAATATAAGCTCTTTACCTTTTTTTCTCTTAATTTTTTTTATTTAAACTTCTAGTTTTTTTAAAAAAAAAATTGTTTTATAATTTTGTAAAACTTTTATATTTTCTTGTTAATTTTTATATTATGTTATGAAATTACTACTTTTTGTATTATAGAAATTATATTATTAAGTTATTTTACTAAATAATTTTTTACTTATTAATATAGTATTTTATATTCTTGTTTAAAATGTATATAACTTTTATATATTTAATATTATTTTTATTAAATTCTTTATATAATAGCTTCTTTTATTACTTGGTTTTTTATTTATTTTACTTAAACTATAGTTACTTTAATTTCTTTTGGTACCTTAATTTAAATATAAGTCTTTTTAATATCTAATTATTATTACTTATAGTTTTTAATAAAGTGTTCTTATTTTTTGTAGCTTAAGTAAACTTTTTATATATAGTATTTTATATATTCTTTAGTTTACTTTTTTTACCTTTTATTAACAAATCTTTTATTAATCTCTATTTTATTATATTTTTATTTATTTTTTCTACTTTTTTTAGGTGCTTATATTACTGTTCTAGTGTATTATTATTTTTCTTATTTATACTAGTACTAATAGTTATTAATAACTATAGTTTTTTTAATAATTTCTAAAAAAGTTATTAATTATTAATTTCTTGCAATTTTGTTTTTAACTTTATTTTTAAGTTCTTTATAGTATATTATAATTCATAGTTAATTATTCTATATAAGTGGTAACTAGAGTTATTTAAATTCTATAGTATATTTAGTAGCTAATTTTCTTTACTTAAAGTATTAGAATTTTTATATAATATTTACTTTTTTATTAATTTTTTTAAATACTACTATTATTTCTTATTTAAATGCTTTGTAATTTTTAAAAGCTTTTTATATATTATTACTATAGTTATTAGGTTTTACTAGTTTAAAATTTAGTTTTTTATTAGTTAAGTAGTTTTTTTTATAAGTAGTTTAAACTATTTTATAGCTTATTTTATTATATTTATACTAGCTACTAGAATTTAATTTTAATTAGTTATAAATAATACTTAGTTAAATTAATAGTATAAGTTTATTACTACTATAAATATTTTAATTTTTTTTTAGTTGCTGTTAAACTTTATAAAAAAGTATATTTTTATTATAAATTTTTTTATAAATTTATTTACTTTAACTTATTATTACATAATAATTAAAACTTATTATAGTTTTTTAATAACTTAGTTTTATTTTTATATAATTTATTAGATAGTCTTACTTCTAAATGTACTTTTAGTAATAAATAATAGTTTAGTTATTAGTTTATTTTTACTACTACTTAACTTACTACTTAAATAAAGTTTTTGTTTTCTTTTATATTAAGCTATTATAAATTATAACTAGATAGTTTATTATTAGAATTTATTTAACTACTTTTTCTACTTTTTTAAAATAGTAGTTATAATATTATAAGTTACTAACTTACTAATATAACTTATACTAGTAACTAGTTATTTTAACTAATTATATAACTATAATTAGTTTTTTTACATCTAAATTAAATAGCTTGTTAAACTTAATAGAAGTTAGTTAAGCTTAGTAAAAATAGAAAAAGTAATATAGTAAATTAAGTTTAATAAAATAGTATTAAACTATTTTATTTAAAAGTTAAATTCTAATTTTAAAGTAACTATAAAAAAATTAAAAGTAACTATAAGCTATCTAGTATTTTATACTTATAGTAAATTTTCTATGTATATATTATATACTAATTAGAAGTATATTAAATACTATAAAAAAATAGTAAAAAATAGTTTTTTTATTTTCTTAATTTTAAACTATTTACTAAGCCTTTATTTTTATAACCTTACTTAATTATTTATTTAGGTGCTATTTTCTATAAAACTTAAACTTACTATAAAGTATTTTTATTTATTATAAGTTCTATTTTCTTTAGTTTGTTTTTTCTTTTTAATATTACTTATATATCTCTTTATACTACACTTTCTATAATAAAACTTTTTTAGTTATAGTTACTTTTTTATTATAGTTTATAACACTACTATTATTTAGTAAAGCTTATTATTTAATAATTTTTTTAACTATATAGTTAAACTAATTTTATTTAATTTAGTATTAGTAGCTAGTTTATAAAATTTAGTAAAATAAATAGTAAAACTCTTTTGCTTTTAATAAAGTAAATTAAGTTTATTTAAAGTAATAAGTTTTTTATTTAAGTTTTTATATGTAGCTAGTAAAAAAGTAATTAATTATTTTACTATATATATATTTTAATTTATAAGAAAGTTTATAAGTATTACTAAGATTTTTTTAGTTTTAAGTATATATATATAGAAACTAGAAGTATTTAGCAAAATATTAGTTAGTATTATTTTTAAGTTTATAGTAAAGTTTTTTAGTAAAAATAAATAAGTTCTTTTATTTTCTAGTAAATATTTAAAAGTTAAGTAAATAATTAAATTTTATTATTACTAATAAAGTAGTATAACTAAATATAAAAATTAACTTTACTTATTTAACTATAATTTAAAAACCTTAAAAATAAGTACTAGTTATAGTTATAAGTAAAGTTAAAATTATAAAACTTAAGTTACTTTTAAATAAACTAGTAGTACTTATTAAAACTTTTTTAGTAGTAGTTATTTAAATAGTAAAGTAAAAAAAAAACACTGTTATTTTAAACTTTTTATAACTTTTTTAAAAAGTAGTAATAAATTTCTATTATTATACTTACTAATATTTTAGCTATACTTACTATTATTTTAGTACTTTAGTAAACGTGTTTTATATTATAATTATTTACTTTTTAAATAACTATATAAGTTTTGTAATTAAAATAAAAATATTTAAAAAGTTAAATATTCTACTAATAATAATAGTAGTAATATAATATAATATTATAAAAGTACTATATACAAAAAGTTAAAAACTTAAAATAAAAGTATTAATTAATTACTATATTATTATAAATTACTAACTTACTAATGTAACTTATACTAGTAACTAGTTATTTAATTAATTATATAATATTAATTAGTTTTTTTATGTTTAAATTAAATGGCTTATTAAACTTAGTAGAAATTAATTAAACTTAATAAAAATAAAAAAAGTAATATAGTAAGTTAAAATTTAACAAAATAGTATTAAACTATTTTACTTAAAATATAAATCTTAATTTTAGAGTAACTATAAAAAATTAAAAGTAACTATAAGTTATATAATATTTTATTCTTATAGTAAATCCTTTATATATATATATTATATATTAATTAAAAGTATATTAAATACTACTAAAAAAATAGATAGTAATAGTTTATTTATTTTCTTAATTTAGAGTTATCTACTAAGCCTTGTTTTATAATCTTACTTAATTATTTATCTAGGTATTGTTTTCTATAGAACTTGAACTTACTTTAAAGTAATTCTATTAATAAATTCTATTTTCTTTAGTTTACTTTTACTCTTTAGTATTGCTTATATATTTTTTTATATTATATTTTTTATAATAACACTTTTTTAGCTATATCTGTATTCTTATTATAGTTTATAACATATATATAATACTAAGTAATAATTCAAAATCTTATATAAAGAAAAAAAGAAATAAAATAAGTAATAAATAAAGTATTTAAGTAAAAACTTATATACTAATACAAAGCTAATATGTAAACACGTAATATAATAAAAAAATTTATAAAAAAAGCTTTTCTAGAAACTTTTATAGAGTGTTATAAGTAGTTACTATAATAAATTATACTTTATTAAATATAATATTTATAAATATTAGTTTATAAAAATATAACTATTTGTAGTATTTTTGTAGTTATTAATGAAAATAATTATTTTAGAAATTTTTTAAAAATAGTAAAATAGTTTTTAAGTATTTTTTATTTATTTTAATATAATAGTTTTATTAAGTATAAAAAATAAAAATTTATACTATATAATTAAAAAAAACTTTAAACTAGTAAAATTTAATATAGTTTCTTTTAATATATAATTATATTAAAAAGTAATATTTTATAAGTAATTAGTATTTATATAATTAAGTTATTACTATAGTTAAAACTTATAAAGTTTATTTATTTATTTATTTATTTATTTATTTATTTATTTATTTATTTATTTATTTATTTATTTATTTATTTATTTATTTATTATATTTTTATTTAATATAACTAAATAGGTAAACTATAAAGTAAATTTATTAAATAATAAATATACTTAATTTAGCTACTAATAAACTTTCTAAAAGTCTTTTCTTTATATTTAAATAAAATGTACTTTATTAACTATTATAAAGTCTAATTTATTACAAAATATGTTATTTATAAGTAAGTTTTAAAACTTTTTATAAACTACTAGCTTTAGGCTAAAAATTAATAAAAAAATTAGCTAGTATAAGTATATTTAATTACTTAAATTTAATTAAAAACATTAGTATTTAAAATTAATACTAATTTATTTATTTATATAATTATTTATTTTTAATTATTTATAATTTTATTTAAAAGTAATATAGCTAGTATAATTTTATTTTTAAATAATAATAAAATTAATTAAAGTATTAAAAAAAAATTTAAATTTAGTTTTTACTATTAAAATTATATATATTTTTTTATTATAAACTAATAAATGTACTCTATTTATATAAACTTTAGTAATTTTAAATTTTTTTTTAATAATTTTAGTAATTAGTTTAAATTTATATTACTTTTAGTATTATTTTAACTACTATAAAATTTTGCTTTTTTTAAGTTTAGTAATTTTTATGTAAAGACTTTTAACAGCTTATTTAATAAAAACATTTAATAATAAAACTTTATTTATATAAGTTTTTTTTGTATATTATTTAATATATTTTATAAATTAGTGTTTAATAGTTATGTATACTTTTATAAAAGTAAAAAAAAAGTTTAAAATAATTATATTATTAAATATTTTACTATTTATTTAAGTAATTAATATAAATTTATAAATTTAATAGTTTTAATATATTATTATTATTAAAAGGTTTATTTTTATGCTTTACATTCTTAATACATTTCTATTAATAAAAAAGTAGCTATTTTTTATAGTAAATATAAAATATTAGTAATATAACTAAACTATACTATATAAAAAATAATAAATACATATTTTAAGTTAATAACTATTAAACTATATAGTAAATATTAATATAAAAAGTTATATAATATAATATTAACATATTAAGTATTTAATAAAAGAAAATAAAGTATACTAAAAATAATATTAAATTAACACGTAAAAAAAAAAAATTTATAGCTTTAGTACATAATTTTTTTACTATATTAATATAAAATATTAAAAATATTAGTAGAAAAATATTTAAATTACTTTAGACTTTAATTTTTAATTTAAGTTATATAATATTTATAAATCTAGTTTTTATATTTTTTAAGTTTTTAAGTTTTTAGAAACTTAAATTATATTAATTAATTTTTTTTAGTATACTATTTTTATATTATAACAATATTAGACTATAATATTATTTATATTTTTAAAATTATAATATAAATATATAAATTACTTTAAGTTTTAAGTTTTTTACTTATAGTTTATTATATTAAGAAATTTAATGTAAAGTTAGCTTTAGCATGAATTTTAATACTTTTTTTGTATAGAGGATAACGCAAACTTCATATAAATTTTCCGCTTAGTTCTTAGGCCTTCTGTGTTGGAGCTGAATCAGCCCCCACGGCACGTGACGTAGAAGGTCTGAGCTTCTGAGGTAAAGGCGAGACGCATTTCACCGTTATGACTAATCGAGGTGACGAGATCATGCGAGAACTGGTGGAAGCTGAAGGTTGAGATGCCTGGTTGGGCCAACCAGAATAGCGTCATATGTCGGAAGAGGGTGTCCATGTATACAACTACTTTTTGCAAAGACTAGATATTCATACTATCAATCCTAAGAAACAATGAACTCACCAACTGCTATTGTGGAAAGTTGAATGGCAATCACGTGGGGCGCGTCAGAGTCGTGATCAGTTAGCGTCATCGCGTATTCTGACTTCCAACATTTTAACAATCCACTCGCACTCATATCTCGCAGCTACTTGACGAGTCGCGCCCGAATACCCTCCATTTGCGCGTTCCTAATAACATCACACGCATTTTACCCATGATTAGAAAGCCATTTCGGCCGCCTACATTTGTCCGGCCAGATTCGAGGAACGGCGAACCACCGCAGAAGAAACGACGAACTTCCTCGGATAACTCAAAGAAATCAAGGAAACCTCTCGTTTCCGTCCGTAATTATGCTGCTTCCGCGATCAGCGAGGCCGGGCGATACTATACGGTACTGTGGCGGAAGTACAATACCAAGAAAAACAAGACATGGGATGGTGACGGATTGCTCTCTATAGTTGGTGGATACGCCGTACTTGCGGACATTGACACTAGAAAAGAGCTTGGAAGAGGTCCATGCGGTCGGCCATTGCTACCCGGTTCGACAATGTCTGTGGGAGGTAAGGAAATAGAAATTGACGGCGTGATCTCGAAGGAAGATTACTTTTCTGGAAGGCCGTTTCTTGGGATAACTTCTCAAACATCGCTGAAAGAGTCCGAGCCTTCTTTGCTAGAAGATGATCTGGACTTAAAGATAATATCGAAGGCAGGCAAGATGTCCCAATCATACACAAAGCATGGAAAGAATCCCGATGCGGACCCTCCGCCCGACGAGACTGAGGAAGCGCCAGCAGAGACCACCCTAATATCCTTTTCAAAGCCGCATGTAGCCCGCAAGCACTTCAAGACACCCTTACTATCCTGCACAATAGTTCCCAGGACGAATTCGAAAGCTCCTCAGCCACGCCATGATCCCAATCAGACGAACGCTTTGATCATGAAAAGACCAGCTACTTGCCCCAAGGATAAGCAAATCGTAGATGTTGTTGTCGATCCCATCCTTGGCAAGCACCTGCGAGATCACCAGCGAGACGGCGTCAAGTTCCTCTACGAATGCATCATGGGCATGCGATCTGAAGGCGAAGGCGCGATCCTTGCAGACGAGATGGGTCTTGGTAAGACTCTTCAAACGATCACTTTATTATGGACTCTCTTGAAACAAAATCCCATCTACGAAAATGCACCCGTGGTCAATAAAGCATTGATCGTTTGCCCAGCCGGCTTAGTGGAGAACTGGCGACGTGAATTCCGGAAATGGCTAGGAAACGAGAGGGTCGGTGTGTTCGTGTATGACAACAGGAAGAAAAAGCTTACGAACTTCACCATGGGGAAGGCCTATAACATCATGATCATAGGCTACGAGATGCTTCGAGTCGTTCAGGAGGAATTGAAGAGGGGCAGTGGAATAGACATCGTCATTGCAGACGAAGGACACAGATTGAAGACAGCCAACAACAAAGCCATGCTTGCAATTGAATCCCTGAATACAGAACGAAGAATCATCCTCTCAGGTACGCCTCTTCAGAACGACCTCGGCGAATTTTTCACGGCCATCGATTTTGTGAATCCGGGCCTGCTTGGGAAACGCTCAGCGTTCAAACGAGAATTCGAGGCACCAATCGTTCGAAGTAGACAACCATACGCAAGCGAAGCAGAACTGGAGAAGGGCGAAGCTCGATGGAAAGAATTGGTTTCGTTGACGAGCCGATTCATGATAAGACGAACAGCGGAGGTTCTCACGAAGTATCTGCCGCCCAAGACAGAGCATATCGTGTTCTGCAAGCCGACGGTAGCACAGGCAGCTGCATATCGCAGCATCCTTAAATCACCGATCTTCAGCGTTGCCCTCGGAAATTCAGATATGGCACTACAACTTATCAGTGTTTTGAAGAAGGTTTGCAACAGTCCGTCGCTCTTGAAATCCAAAGAGGATGATACCCCTTCGGAGATGCTACAGACGCTTCTTCCCCTGATTCCTCCAAATGTCGTTTCATCTCATGCATCCAGCGTCAAGTTACGAGTCCTTGATTCACTACTTCATCGGATCTATACCTCGACCCCCGAGAAAGTTGTCATCGTCTCAAACTACACTACAACGCTCGATATGATCGAACGCCTCCTAACCTCTCTCTCATACTCCTTTCTCAGATTAGACGGCTCAACTCCAGCTTCCAAACGCCAAGCTCTTGTCGAAAAGTTCAACAAAACAGACAAGAAAGCTTCTTTTGCCTTCCTGCTCTCCGCGAAATCCGGCGGCGTGGGGCTGAACTTGATCGGAGCCTCTCGCATTGTGCTCTTCGACATCGACTGGAACCCAGCGACAGACCTCCAGGCTATGGCGCGCATTCACCGCGACGGACAAAAGCTGCCATGCAAGATCTACCGTTTCTTAGTTCAAGGCGCGCTAGATGAGAAGATTTATCAGCGACAGGTCATGAAGCAGGGTCTCGCCAATGCAGTCGTAGATAATAAAGCCAGCACCTCGACTTTTTCGCGCGAGGAACTGCAAAATCTGTTCAAGTTAGATGAGAGGGATCAGCCGCAGACACATGGTCTGCTAGGTTGCATGTGTGAAGGCAGGGGCGGAGGCGAAGTCGAGGACATGGAGGCAGAAGAGTCGGAGGAAGGGGAGGAAGAGGACGCTTTGCCTAGTTTGCAGAGAGCGTCTGAGGTTGATATGGATGAGCAGGAGGCGCGAATCAAGAACCACAGGGCCCGGGGACGACCAGGTGATCAGCCTAAGTTACGCATGCTGATGGAGTATGCACACGTCGATACCAAGTTTATCAGATCGGTTCAGGAGCAGGAGAAGGAGGACGAGGTTGCTGTTCTGGTCGATGATGATGTGCTGCTGGAGGTTTTGAAGGAGGAAGATTGCAGGGTAAGCTTCCTGTTGACGAAGTCTTCGTCTTAGATGTTGAGGGGCGAGCATAAAGAATGCCATACCTAAGCGCGAACGAGATGAATGATATAAGAGCTTTATATGGCTTAGATTTTTGATTGAGCGACTCAGAATGGCGCTGGATGCTCATCTTTGCTTAGTACTAGAGCCTTCTCCCTCCAGCTCATCTGCCTGCCAAACTTTAACCATCACTATCATTGCCATTTCGATGATGAGCATTACTGCTTGCTTCTAAACCTCCTCGATCGGGTAATTTTTTAAAAAAAAAGTTGTCGATTGCAGCAGGGGACAATAGGACAATAGAAGCTAGTAACATTCACTGGTGAATAATGACGATCAAACTTCATGCATTTTTCCTCGTCATAACAAAGCCTAACAATTTACATATCTTACACGAGTCACCCTCCTCAATCAATTCTCTCGTATTATTTATGAAAAATATACTACATTCCTACTCTACTCCGAATGGTTAGGTTCCAATTAACAGTCTCTCCAGATCTCCTATTAGATATTTGGAGTTGGACAGCAGATGTTGGGATATTTCTTCCACTATTTGTGTCAACAATGGACGTTGTAGATTTCCCAGTTACTATAGAGGCGAAGGGTCGTGTTGTGTTATATCAACGCTGAGGGCAGAGCGTTGAGGGGCTCAATTTATGTGGGACATGCCTTCATCGTCCTTACAAATGATTCCGTTGTTCTTTAGACTTCACAGCTGAACTGGACAATTCACATACAGTTTCCAGACTACGGTTTATGCACTGCGCTTGCACGGGTGTACATGGTTATGATGAGAGCAATAATGATGAAGTCTCACGTCCATGTCACGACCGCTCATCATAGATCAGCTAAAACCTCTCTTCCCTCAATCCTGTCTTCAATTCAACTTTCTACACTTTGTATCCAATACTTGATTTGGTGCTCAACGCCTTGTATCAGCATGTCCAATACTCAGATTCGCCGCATCTAGGCCAGTACATTCAGGCACTGGGCCATACATTATACAGCTCCTCCCCTTAACCATAATTCAAATCACTCCACCTCGTCATCCTATGCTCCGTCCCCACCATCATCGTGCTAGGTGCCAACCCCCTCCTCACAATATCCGCAAGCCTCTGCTCACCACTATTCCCCTCATTCCCACCTTGACCTTTGTCATCTCCAGCCCAACCAAACTGGCCAGCCATGGGCGTATTCGGCTCACTATATAGATCATCATCCGTCGCCTCACCGTAGCCAGCATATATACCACGTACACCAGGCGCAGGAGGGTCCGGAAGTGGCTCGTCAGTAGTGCTTGAGTAACTACTCATCGCAGCCATCGCCCCATCCCGAGATCCGCGGAACGGTGCTGGATACAGGGACTGGTATTTGGGCTCACGTTTCTTTCTTCCATCAGTCTCCGTCTCGTAGCCTGAATCACTGGCTCCCTGTACAGAAGCATGTTGGCTGTGGATCGAGACTGGTTTCGAAACACGATTAGGCGCGCGCTCGATTTGAGTTTGGAGAGAGTGGATTGAGTTGCGGGATGTGTATACGAAATCCGAGATTTTGGGCTTAACGGACTGGGTTAAAACGACGTCAGTAACATCAAGGTGTGTTCGTGGGTCCTGCAGGCCGTAGGGGAAGAGGGGTGAGAAGTGTTCGCCTAGACTAGAGGTCGTTGAGAGGACACTCTCGCGGTTTTGACTATTAATGTGAGTGGAGATAGGGGTGCCGAGAGTGTCGCGTGGGTAGACCGATGAGGCGCGATTGGTGTTGCCTGGGTCAAAAGGCTCAGAGATATCGTAGTTGGTCATCGAATCGTGCTTCGAGACTTCCACACTCTTCCTCTTCATATTCTCCGTCTTCCTCTTCGGATCAAAAGGCTCCGAGATATCAATCCCGATAGTAGATTCCCTGTTCACCTTCGAAAGAGGCCACAGCCCTTCACTAGGCGATGGGATGCGAAGTCGCCAGTCCTCAGTAGGATGAGGAATCGTCGCACGAATATGCTCCTTCCAGTTCTTCCTTATCCTCTGTAATTCCTCTCCCAAATCCCATGCGTCTTTAAAATACTCCCTTCCTCGCGGAAGATTTAGGAGCCAATACTTGACCCAACGGATACGCTGGCTGCGAATGGCGTCGCGGGAACCAGTTCGACTACGACTCCATCGACCTACCAGGCCAGCTAGTAGTGCACGACAAACATCTGGGTCAGAGCCGATGCGCGCAAGCATGCAGGCTGGACAGTTGTTTTCTTGCTTCTTCCACTTGGGTACAAATCTACCTTCCAGTGTCTCGCCGGGTCGGATGGGGGCGCGACCAAGGGGTGCGCCATACTCTGCGTTGTAATAGGTCCACATTTCCAACACAGGTTCCAACTGCCTCACCTTCCATTCTTGGAGTTCCAACAAGCCGCCATGCATCAAGATAGGCCATAAAAACTTACCGATTCCCTTTTCAAGCTCGTGCTTGATCCATTTCCAGACAGAGTGGATGAGATCGTGTTTTAGTTGGCTGTGAAGATTGCACAACTTACCTTTATTAGCCTTACCGTTCTTGTCTTTCAAAGCGTGGACGTGGATGTGGAGAGTCGACGACTGGAGGTGGGACGGAAGTTTTGAGATTTCATTGCGGACGTGATCAGTGTACTTGGCCTGTTTTTTGGGGGAAGTTGGCAGAGAGGGATACGAGCCAAGGATAGAGGTTAGTTTCTTCATGTCTGTGTTTTGGATATCTTCATAGCTGTGGCGGGACTGGCTCGTGCTCGAGCGGTAGTTGGTGTAGAGGCCTCCGAGTGCGGCCATTATGGTTGCAATTGAGGTTTTGAGGTAATATTGAATACCAGCAGGATACCGTCGAACAAAGGAGAAATGCAAGTCGTTTTAAGTTCAGATCCATGGGTTAAGGAGATATCGATAACAAATATACACCTGATATTTGCCTGCATCGTGCAAATACAATGATATGAAATTTGTTTGCGATGTGAGATTTTTAAGAAAACAACTAGCAATAGGGCCCAGAGGATGGAATCTGTAAGAACAGCATTGTGAAATTCGGCGTTGAACTGACTGAAAGCGTTACCCTGGAGCATTTGGTAGGATTGGGTTGGATTCAGGATCGGAGGGAGACTTGCTAGAAGGGTGAAGAGAGGAATATAAGACTGATGACTATAACATGGCCACCTACAATTCATCAGAACCCTCAAGAACCCCTCAACGGTATCAGATGCAAGTGTTGTGCACGCGCTCTATGTAGTATTCAGAATGGGTAGTTGCCACGGGCCATATCCTGAGATTAACTGTCGAATTCGATGGCTTTGGCACTGTGTTATGGTATCGTAGCGATACTGAAAAGTTCATAAGGGCAGGTGGTATGAACGACAGGCAATTTGGATTGAGTTTCGTGATCCAACCTCCTGAAAACGCCTTCATACATCCCCTCTCGTAGAAGTATATAACGAATGTGTCTCGCGGCGGAGTGAACAACCTCCGAAAGGAAAAGACAAACTCCTTATCTAGAGAGGTCCCGAAAGTAATACAGAGAAGCGAATCAAACGTCCCTATGAATCCTACAGCTGCAGTAATAGACATTACATATAGAGGGACGGCTGTGCCAAGCAATTTGTGGCAAACCAGAAGCCCGTTGTTTTCAATGTTCACCTTAATAGTTTCTTTCAACTCCCAAAATCGTTCCGCCTTTGCCATGGAGGCTCTCGTTCACCTTATCCCTTAGGCCTTTCCAATTCCCAGCAGATGACTGCGAAATGCTTGAAGCTTTCTTTCTCGTACTTCGTCGTGCGGACATCGGTTGGGGTATCATAGTTTCATCCAATTCCGTTGCGGATGGCGTCGCCACACTATCTGCCGACAATGCCTTTGTCTCGATTCCATTGTCTTGGTCGAGTTGCTGCTGAGCATAACATCTACTCTTCTCGTACCGCGCCGCTACATCGCCTCCCTTCCACATTGTGTTGCAGAAGCGATCCCAGACAGTGAAAAATGGTTGTGAGAAGTTTGTCTTGATTCCCCAGCTCTGGTGGTGGATATCGTGGTAGCCAGCATTGTTGGATGTAATGAGCTGCAGGGGGTCGAATGGAAGCGAGTAGCCGCAATGATCATCCACCGTTTTGATCGTAGAGCAGGTGAAGAACCACATGGATTGCCTGACAGTCATGCCAGTGACCAAGTAAGCAAACCCTGTACCCAAGGTATCCAAGAGAAATCCTTCAAACGGGTGGTTGTAAAGGGCTCCGTAGGCATATGGCACGTATAGCCTGTGATGGCGAGAGTGGAAGGTTACTGACGTGGTCAGACTCGTGGCGCAGAGGGTGGTGCACGGATGGAATGATAAACGTACCATAAAGCCACCGATTCAGATGCATGGCGCGATGCAAGAAATATTGCCAGGTATCCACAACAAGCATCCCAAGCAAAAATTGCAAAGCCGGAATGAAGAGTGTATACAGAGTCCTCGCCATGCGCAACTCCCAAGGGGCGAATTTAGGGACGAAGGTCTGCTCTCCTGCAATTACAAACATCTGAGTCAACCATGGATATCGTCCTCCAGCAAGAGCGCCGGCGAGCATCGGCTGGGTCACAGAATACTTGGTCACCAACGCACTCGGGTTCAGTCCTACGGCTGCGAGAACAATGGGAATGGCTCGTTGCGCCAGTCGAATCTTTTGGGCATACCAGGCAATGTTATACTCCTCTCTACCATATGTGGCCTCCTCGTCAATCAAAGCCAGCGCAATGCCAAAAATGGTCTGAATTATCTGCTGTATAATGACATCGCGGAACACTTCCCACCGTGACACATGGTTGCGCTTTAGGACTTCGGCCGGGGTATGGAGTCGGTACTGGGGAAATAGGTCGTAGACATCGATGATGTGAAAGAAGAGGGACACGGCCCAGTAAGCTATTACCGGCAGCGCAAGCGTCAGATATGTATCGGGGATCCAGGAGACGAGCGGCGGAAGTGGGTGGAGGGTGTATTCAGGTAACGGCGGTAGCTCGTAAGATAAATTCGCTGTCGTCATGATGCTGAACCCACTTCAGCGAGGCTCAGGAAATTCTTCTTAGGGGTTAGGTATAATGTCCAAAGGTTGGCAATTCGATGCCCCTAGGCTGCTGGTAACTTCGGTGTCGATAGGCTTCGTTCTGTGGAGGTGGTGAGAATAAGAACGCAGTGAGCTGGTGGTGATGGCGTAGCGCGATCGGATGTCGCGGGACCTACTAAATTAAGGAGAAGGAGCACGAGAGGGAGTACCAGCCTGGGCGTAAGAAATAAGAAACTGAAAAAGCTTAAGGAGAGGCTCGAGTCGGCGTTTTGTGGTAATTGTACGAATGTAGCGTGACGATGGCGCCTTTGGTTCTCGTCAACCACCATCATGAGATTGTGCTTGCCCCCCCGTTCCGTTCAATTTCGCCTCCTTGGCCTGTGCGCATCACGTGAAATCCAGAACCCAAACCGGCTTAGCGACATTTTGTTCAACTTCTCGAACCCCGCCAAAATTCCCGTCTGCTCTTCGAACGCCCGCCCGCCCAAGAATTCTCACCCAAGGCCACTTCCTACAAGTACCTCTATCATAAGCCCCTTGTACTTGTTCATTTCTCTATATTTCTCTTTGCTCTCCCAGCCACCATGATTATCTACAAGGTATGTTCCCGTCATGCGCGGACCTCTGCGTTGTGCCCCGCTCGGCCCCTTCAGGCGCCACAGCCTTTTTTCATTTTTGAAGTACAAACCATATTCGACAGACGGCATATTGATCTCTCTTGATAGGACCTTATCACCGGCGACGAGATCATCTCCGATTCGTACAACCTCAAGGAGATCGATGGAGTCGCCTATGAGGCTGACTGCAAGAAGATCACCATCGGCAACGAAAACATCGGTGCGCCCACTCCCTCCATGCCTCCATCCGCACCTGCCTTTCGTGCGCAATATCTGATATCTTCTGACGGAGAATTGTAGACATTGGAGCTAACCCTTCCGCTGAGGAGGCCGACGAGGGTATCGAGGACTCGGCCCAGACGGTCATTGATGTCGTCCACTCCTTCCGCCTGAGCGAGACCTCGTTCGACAAGAAGTCGTATCTTAGTCATCTCAAGAGTGGGTCCTCCCATTACCATGATTTCAGGATAATAACTTACCTCGACTAGCCTACATGAAGAGGGTCAAGGAGGAAATGCAGAAAAAGGGTGCTAGTGAGGATGAAATCAAAGAGTTCGAGAAGGGCGCTCAAGCGTTCGCCAAGAAGATTGTTGGCAACTTCAAGGACTACGAATTCCTCATTGGCGAGTCCATGGACCCCGATGGAATGTATGTTCCCTAGATCTCGCCTTGCATGCTTAGAAGCTAATATCTGCAGGGTCATTCTCCTCAACTATCGCGAGGATGGCATCACCCCATTCGTAACCGTGTGGAAGCACGGATTGACTGAGATGAAGGTTTAAAATAGACAGTTGGGGGTAGGGGTGCCGGTTACTTTTTCTCTCACGATCACATGCATGAACGGATATCTGCGACAGCGTCAAAATCATACACGATCTAGAGGGTCCCATCATGCCGGGATCTTAATTGCATTTTCCAATGATTGTGAAACATGTCTAGGTTCTGAGCAGTGTGATGTGACTTCAATGTGAAACATGCTGTTAGCATTGCGGCTGTTAAACATAGGTCCGGCACCAACATAATCATGACTTCTCCACCAACAGACGAGGTGAACGTGCTCCATACAGACTCCTAGCAACCAATCCCAATCGCGCTTAGCGCGAGTGAATTGTTGTGGGCACGTGATATCGCGCATGCGTGTCTCCGACGCACAGACCATTTCCCTACTACCTAGCAACTACCTGAATCAGTGAGGCATCTCTTTGCCTTGTACCGGCCACTCTTTTCATCTCTCCTCACGAATATTTCATTATTGCATATTTTGGAATTCCATTCTTACTCAATTATTTCGGCTTCCAATTGATGTTGTGCGCTGCAGCTTGGGATGAGAAATTATCCAAGGTTGAGCCCTCCGCATGATGGGAACCATGCGCCGCAGCAGCATCTCCGCGAACTCCACAGTGACCGCGCTCAGAAAGAGCGCTTAGAAGCGTCATTCGCGAGCTTGAACGATCTTAGAATCTAGGTCTTCGAAATCACGACCACACGTGGTCGCCTAGTAGGAGCACCAATCCGCTGGCGGATAAGGTCTTCGGGCAAATCAAACGCTTCTATCACTCCGCTGAGCCTGCATTGAACCGCACTCTCAATGACTTCAGAGCACAAGCGCCCCAGAAGAAAACGCAGAAGGAAAAACTTGAGCTGCTCAATGAACTACTGCACTCTCAAACTTCATCGCCCAAGTCTGGTAGAGGGACTGGGTCTCAGACGCCGCGTGATGATCCGCACAAGAGCCTCCGCTCACCACTCTGTAGGCACCACGATCATCTCACATCTTTACCCTTGTCTGCTATTCGATGCGCAGCATGACACCTTTTTCTTATTTCCTTGGCCTACAAACTGTGCATCGTTTTGTTCGTAAACCTCTTTCGTGGCTTTTCTCCGAATTTGGATTTTAACAAATCAATAGTACTCGTAGACTATGAATGAACGAAGACAGAAATTGACTGCCAGCGGCACCCTGGTGTGGGCATCTAATTAGGCTGACAGTATGAGCTAGAACCAGCCAAGAAATCGAACCAAGCAGCGGAACCTTCAAACATAGAAAATGACAATGCAGAATCAAATTATACAACTACGTCTACCACTCTGCCCGGGTCACCGACCGACGAAGAAGAAGACTGTATCACCCCACCTTCTCTAACAACGTCATCCAAGGCTGCTCAACGGCGGGTGCAGGCAAGTCGGCAGATTTTATTTGGCCCATCGGAGAAGAAGCGGCTACTAGATAGTTTAAAGGAAGATGAGAGTTCCCCAAAGTTTTCGAAGACTTTAAACGGGAGACAAGTCCATGACAATGTGCCAGCTCTAGAGTACCTGAGGCCTCACAACTATAAAGCCCCTCCACTGTTCAAGAGGCCTTCTCTTGAAATGGCTCGGTCATTTCAGACTGCATCGGCACATACTTCATTTACTACTATGTGGTCCCAACAGACGGGTACTCAACCCGACACAGCGAACATATCTTTTGCGACGGACGCCGCGGACGGTGATATCAGTGAGCCAAAGGTGACATGAACTAGCTGGGCTACCCATGGATCTCTCCACTGGGCCTGAGAAAGAGCGCGTTCCACAACCAATGAAGCTTACACGAACCAGTTCGACAATATTTGGATTTTTGGATTCTCAGGAGCTCATGGAAGCCACCCGAATGCTTGACAGAGAGCAACGGTCAGAGTCAATGCGTCCTCCAGGTGATCGAGCTTATTAAACCACAGAATATATCACCGGAACGTCCAAGTACCTAGATAGAATCCCCAAAACGACTGTCCCCGACTAAGTGAGGCCCCCCAGTCGCTCACAGTCCTAGACCGAGAATGGATTACCAGGTCCGTGATTTACCTAATCAAGGTCTATTCATCGACGATATCCCAAGCGGTATGAGAACGGCGCCGTTCATAGTCCGATTGGAATGTTGCCGAATTGCACTGGCTAACAGAATACAACCGGATGAGGTCATGCAAATCTATGGGAAAGCTTATTCAGACTAACACACATTCTGGGACTTTATTGAGAGGAATCCTAAATGTGTCCATACCAAGATCCGCGACTCCGTCAAAACATGGTTAGCCGAAGGTCAATCCTTTGAAGGCTGCAACTTGAAAGGAAAGCTCACATTCAATACGCGTAAATCTGGTCCTTTATTCGAGCTTCAACTCCTACCATTGCAGGTGGAGAACTCTTGTCGATTACAAAGAGCCTTCGGCTCAGACCGCTTTTTATATCTGACTGTGCCCGCATTCGACCGTCGTACCCTTCCTTCACGTTTTAGGTCACAGAATTTAAATATTCGGGACCAGTGGGATGAATGGTTTGCTGCCGAACATAGCTTCTTGGTTGTAAATGGAGAGCATTCCATCTTGAAGACATAAAGAAGAAGAGGTCCCGTCTACGAGCTGATGGCACTCCTAGCAAGCGGGTAGTTCTATTCGCTACAGAAGGAATTGGCATTCCGAAGTGTGACGTGGGACAAATGCTGAAGTGGTTTTTCCCGTTCGACATCAATGCGGACCAAGTATTTTGCAAAGCGCTTACTCGACTAGATTTAGCTTTGTCAAGGACGCTACCAACATGGCAATTCTTACCATCCCAAGTCAAATATGTGACGGACACTCTTGTCGATGGAACTCCGGAAGATACTCAATTCAATTATCTGACTCTCAGCTAGGACGAGCCTTGCCCAGAGAACGTCGTGATGAATGATGGCTGTTCCCTAATTTCGGTAGGCGCCGCACGAGAGATCTAGAAAGGGTACCAGAAAGCTAGGCCCATACCCGGTGCATTTCAAGGATGCATTGCCAATGCCAAAAGCCTGTGGATGCTAAGTGCGCGACATAATTCCAAGGATTCTAGGCACCAGGATGTCTGGATCCAAATGACTAAGAGCCAAGGCAAATTTAAGCCGCACAACGACTTGGTCGATAGAACTAATAGTCCCTTGAGGCTGACCTTTGAGGTGAACAACTATAGCACTCGCCCAGTGCCCACCAACCTACATGTCGCCTTCATTCCTATCATGCTTGATTGAGGAGTTCCCATAGAAATTCTTGCAAATATGATGAAGGTGTGTCTAGACTTCGAGAGAGGTGAGCTGCTAGATATATCATCCGACCCAAGACGCCTACCGACCTAGATATACAAACAGGATTCGAAAAAAGAGGAGACTTATCGCGACAGTGATGATCCTCGATGGCAATGAGGCTTGCCTCAGTCGTTGAGCGAAAAAATTGTCGTTCTCCTCGAGTCAGGTTCCACTATAGCCAGCTCGCCTAGTTTATCGCGTCTATTACATCGGTTCGTGGAACAACAGTACACCTGGGTGGAACAAAACCTCAGAGTGCCTCTTGGGCGGGCAACTTATCTCTATGGTGTTGCAGATCCCCTTGGAGTTTTAAGTCCCGGTGAGGTGCATGTGCAGTTCTCCACCCACTTAATCGATCAGCTTTCGGGTGAGGGCTATTTTGCTTTGGATGACATGGAACTTTTGGTTGCCCGTCAACCGGCATGTCGGCGATCTGACATCTAAAATGTTCTGGCTACGGTTGAGGCCGAATTAGGGCATCTAGTTGATGTTGTAGTGTTCCCGTCAAGAGGAAGATTCCCTCTGGGCGCAAAACTCCAAGGAGGTGATTACGATAGAGACATGTTTTTGGATCATCTAGGAGCAAGATTTGGTTGAGCCGTTCCAAAATGGCCCGGCGCCGTTACACCCGCCAAACCCTAAGACGTATCGGATCGATATAGAGAAGAGACCAGTAGGTGAAGTGATGAGTGTGCGTGACCTCACAACCGTACATACTTGGTTGAAGGAGAGTTTCAAATTCAGGAACAATGAAGCCCTTCATGGACGCGTGGCCAACTTCCTAGAGAAACAGGCGTATCTCGAGAACTGCATACACTCTCTCTGAATATCTAACTTAGCCGATATCCACGATCACCTTGTAGATTCTGCCAAACAAGGACTTCTGTTCACTCGCAAACACTTCGACCCGAACCGCCCAATGCCCTCTTACAAACAAGCCATGAAGGATAGTACGAAAGTCAAAGGTATGGCTGAGAGTGGAGCCAGAAAAAAGAAGGACGGAAGGCTAAACTCCAAAATCCTCTCGACTTTCTTTCTTTGAGGTGGTGCGTACTCAAAATTCCGAGACCTTGAAACAACTTGACGACATCCTGATGAGGGGCAAGGATGAAGAGGAATGTACTCTACAGGAGCCATACTGGAATGCACGAGCAGACGACCCTCCTGTAGTGCAACAGGAACTTGATATGTTGTATGACAACCTTGCAGGTTCCTTTCACCATTGGGGTGCCCGCCTCCGTAAAGATAATAAGGACATAACATCCAAGCATTATAACCAAACGTTGGACCAATGCTATGAACGTTTTCAAGCTATCATTCCATCAAATGTCGATCACCCAACTGTCAACTGCTGGATGAAGCCGTGGTTTGGTGGCGGGAAGGCCTACTGGGAGATTCTACGTGCATCGGCATTGGCTACACGATACGCAAGGAAAAGCCCGTTTGTCCTCCGTATGGCTGGCAAGGAACTTGCTTTCATCAAGACGAGCAGCGATCCTCATGCACGAACGCTTTCTTAGTCTATGTACACCACTCTGAAGCCGCGTGAGGTGAAGACGGTAGTCGAGGGCGACGATGTCGGCAGCAGCGATGACAGGTACGAGACTGCGATGAAAGACAGACCATAGTCCGCAGCTTTGAATCCATGCTGCACTACATCCAGTTGTTCTACCTATCGAACTGCATCAAGCGCTTGGTCAAATATCTTGACCTGGCAGGTAGAGATCCTTAGGGCACAAGACAACAGTCTCAATGCCCAAGATCACATTTCCATGCTTCTTGTTGTTCTGGTTCGGTTCCTCTCGAAGTATCCAATCACCGCGAATATCACTGGCAAGACTAATCTTCAATGTCTCATTACCAAGTGTTTTGTTTTCCCTTCAACGGACCGATCCTTTTGTGGTCGAGGATACCCTCTCATTTCCATTTCTATATTATTTCCGGGATTGAGCCTTGGATAAATGGGAATTTCTACATTACCGGATACGGAATGGTACCTTTCATATCTCATATGGGACATTCATTTATTTCTCCCCGAACCATCACAATATGGTAATGACGCGTTCAACGTGAGTGATAATGTGAGTGATGTTACCTGGAAGTGCAACGGGTGAGATTTTGTTCATCTCGTGGCATAATTATGGTAACCAGAGTTACAGAGACTGACAGCAAGCTATTTGGGGCAGAGATGGAGATATACATGGCACGATCCCGATGCGGGAAGGAGCGACCTCACTTCATCTACTGCGGGGTAGCTGCATGTTACTTTCAACCTCACCTTGATGTTACATAGGAAACCTTCAACGTCAAGCCGAACAAATATCCACTGCTACTAACTCGTCCTCATAAACTACAATTTCCCCGACCCATGCATTCACAATCACAACTCCAGCTCTATTCCCACACTCCAGACTGAACAATCCACTTCCCAGACTGAACCCCACCATGGCCGCCGCAGTCACAGTAGCTACAGATCCAGCAGCAGCCGAAGCCTCAAACCCCATCTCTACTACAAACGGGTCTGTTGCTGGTATCACGAATGGCGCAGAAATCCGCTATAAAGATGCCCTAGCCTCCCTCGAACGCGATGGCTTCGTCGTCCTTCCAGCCTCCCTCTTCCCCTCCTTCGACCTCCCCACTCTCCGCGCCGCAGCCTCACGTACGACAACCCTCGCTCGCACAGGTAAATGGCCGTATATTCGCACGCTTCCCAAACAATTCCCTCCCTGGCCATCCGACCCTTCGCAAGGGATCTGGGGTGTTCAGCACTTGCTTCACCCTGACAATCCAGACCATTTGACGTTTGCAAAGAGCTACTTCGATAAAGAGTTATTGGAGCAGGTCCGAAATTTGATCGGCTGCGAGCAAGACGAGCTCATAATGGAATTGTACAACATGCTCGTTCGACCGGATAAAGATTTCGCGCTACGCTGGCATAGAGATGATATCCCACCTACCGCATCGGACGAGGAGGAGATGGAGAGACTAGGCAAACCAGGCTTCCACGCGCAATGGAATCTCGCCCTCTACGATGACGCCTCTCTCATTGTCGTTCCTGGATCTCACAAACGTGCTCGCACCGAGACCGAGCGCAACGCTGATCCTTACGAAGATAACATGCCCGGACAACTCGTCGTCAAGCTAAAGGCGGGAGAAGTTGCGTTTTATAATAATAATATTCTGCATAGGGGTAAGTATGATAGTAAAGTTGAGAGAATGACGTTGCATGGAAGTATCGGCACGACGAAGGGGAGTAGTGAGAGAGCGAGAAATGTGTTGCAGCATGGTGTGGGCGAGTGGGTGGAGAAATATGAGTTCAAGGACTTTGATCCTGAGATGGCGAAGCGGGCGAATATTATGAGGGAGATGCTTGTTGAGATGGGGAAGAAGAGTGGGGATGTTGGATTCTTCTCCAAGGACGAGTGAGTCGTGTGATGCAGATAATGGGTAGGAGGGGTGGAATATTGAGATTTTTCTCTCTATAGATAATGATGGGGGGAAGTTGTGTAATATACCCAAATTGTGAGCTATGAGGAAGAATGCATGAAATCCAAATGTAACCTAGTTCAGTAACCTATTCACCAACCTGTGTACCTAAGTAGGGATCTCAGAGTCAGAATTACAAGAAGTCAGAAGATCAATTTTCTCCTTTTTACGCCAGACTTGCCTGAAGTTCTGTATACCCACCCTGCACAACCCCCTTATACCCCCCATCCAAATTCCACACCTCGAATCCACTCTGCTTCAGTATCCTATAACTCAAATACCCTCTATACCCAACCTGACAATACACCAGGACCTTCCTCTCCCTATCAATCCCCTTCAACTCCCCTCTCAGCTTATCCAGCGGTATCAGCATCGCACCCACCACATGTCCCTTAGCAAACTCCCCCGGACTTCTCACATCAATGATCTGATACTCTTTCAACATCCCGTCCATCAAATCTTCCGCATGCGCAACCTCAACATCCCCGCGTAAGACATTACTAGCCACAAATCCAACCATATTAACAGGATCCTTAGCCGATGAAAACGGCGGCGCATAACCCAATTCCAAATGCTCGAGATCGAAGACTGACATACGCGCCTGGATGGCAGTAGCCAGGATATCGATCCTTTTATTCACGCCTTCTTTCCCCAGCACCTGCGCGCCTAAAACCTTTCCAGTCTGAGAGAAGGCGAGTTTGAGGGTCATAGGCGTGGCGCCGGGGTAGTATCCTGCGTGGTGGGGTGGATGGATAGTGGCGTACTCGAACTCCATTCCTAAGTTCTTCAATGACGAGATGGAGAGACCGACGATCCCGACTGTGAGGGAGAATATACGACAGATAGATGTCCCAACATTGCCTCTGTAGCAGACTGGGCCGCCGAAGATATGATCAGCCACCAACCGCCCCTGCCTATTCGCCGGCCCCGCGAGCGCCAGATTCTGCGCTTGTCCCGTGATTCGATGCTTGGTGGCAGCCATGTCTCCCACAGCATAAATATCCGGGTCCGAAGTCTGCATATACTCATTCGTAACAACTCCACTCTTCCCTACTTCCAATCCCGCAGCACCCGCAAGCGCCGCTCTCGGTCTCACACCCACAACAAGCAACACCACATCTCCTTCTATCTCCTCCCCATCTTCAAGAACGACGTGGCTGCCGCTATTTTCATTCGGCGGTACAATCTCTTTAATCCTCGCATTGAGGTGAAGGGAAATATCGTTTCGACGGAGTTCAGTATGGATGGGTTCCGCGATGTCATGATCCACGGGCGGGAAAACATGGGATGCGTATTCGATGATAGAGATTTTGAGTCCAAGCGCATGAAGCGATTCTGCGGCTTCCAGGCCTATGAAACCGCCGCCGATTATGGATACGCTATTGCTGTTGTGCGCGGCCATGTACTTCTTAATCCTCTCCAGGTCGGGTATAGTTTGAAGAGAAAAGATGTTCGGGGCATCAGAGCCTGGTATGGGTGGATGGAAAGGTTCGGCGCCTTGTGCTAGGATTAGTTTATCATATCCCATCGCCCTCTCCTCTCCATCCTCCCCACTATATACCACTGTCTTCGTCCCTCTATCGACGCGCAAGACTTCGGTATTGTGCAGAACGTCGATGTTGAAGCGAGCTTTGAAGGATTCGGGAGTTTGAAGAACGAGGGAGGAGGTAGAGGAGATGATACCGCCCAGGGCGTAGGGGACCCCGCAGTTGGCGTATCCAACGAATGGACCGGCCTCGATTACAGTGATGGAAGCGAACTCAGAGAGACGGCGGGCGCGGGCTGCGAAGGAGAGACCGCCTGCGACGCCGCCTACTATGACGAGCTTCATAGGTTCTTTGGTCTCGAGGGGTTCCCCCATTTTGGAATGTTAGTTTGGTTCTTGGAATTAATGAGTAGCTGGAGAGATGACCAAGAAGGGGATCTGCCTCTGTAAAATATTTTCCTGCGTCTTGGCAGAAAACGGTCACCTTATCCATGTCCGATCATGACATGGCCAAACATGTGGTCGAGTCGGCGATATGCTCGTGAGGTCGGCGAACATGCTTGGCATGTCGGCGTTTATTGTTGGAGTACCTATATAAGCAGGCATCTGTGCGGGCATGTCTAGGATGATTACAAAAGGAGTACCACAAGGTATAGTGAAGAAACATGGGCACCTGATTTGGACTAGAAGTAGAAGGTTGGCAAAGAAGAGAATGCAGCAGATGATTCATTTCGACTTGATATGTTGGGAGTTACCAGACTTGCGGATGGAAGGAATGGCGGACGAGGACATAATTCCAAATACCCGCTCGATCTGGCTCGAAATGCTTGAACGTCGCCAAGCTGTCGCATTTGGTCATTCGAGAACTCTTAATACTGATGAATTGTGAGCTGGCCGGCATCCTAATGCTCAATATTGTGCGAACTGACTAGAACAAAATACTTACCAGATGGCAATATAGCTCAGGCTTTCTCTGATGCAGCTAGCTAGCTCGGCTTGTGTTCTGATCTAAAACCGAGAACTAGCATCCAAGGCTTTTGCAGTTGAATTTGATCACTGAGGAGTAGCTAAAAGAAGTGACTTCCTTTTTAGGGCTTTTGGCAGTGTCACATGCGTTTCCTACTATCTCTACTCTTGTCCGACCGTAGCCTAGGGTTAGTCAGTATTTGAAATAAGAGCGCAATCCGGATGCATTTCGACAATCCTCGGTAGCTAGGCTCAAGTTCGTAGTAATCTCAAACCTTGATATCACGTCACCTTTCTTCTCCTAATATCTTGACAATGATCTTCATGATGGACCAAAACCTCGATTCTTGGGGTATATTCATTATCGCATGACCGGTGGGCGAGCCTCCTTATTCCAGCTCACCCTACTGCACAACCATTCTACAGCCTCCTGAACACCCGTCCCTGTAAGCGCACTACAAGGTAGCACTCGACTGTCTCTCACGTTTCCTCCTTTTTCGCCCTCGAAGACCTTCCGGACCAACCCCTCTTTTATCCTAACCACCTCAACACAGTCTTCCCTGTCCTGTTTGTTGGCTAAGACGAGTATTGGCACACCTTCGGCCTCCTCATTCTGCAACACAGACTCCAGAACGAGCCTACATTCTTCTAGCCTGCCATGCTCCTCACCCCTCCCAGCGTCGGTGCTAAGGTGTGCTATATCAGCGTCGCCAACGTCCGTGCTATCGATTACGAAGACTATAGCGTGGCAGCTAGAATAGTAAGACTGCCAGAGGCCCCGAAGCGAATGCTGACCGCCGACGTCCCAAATCTTCAGGTAGATAGGGGGGTTCGGAGGGGGTAAAGAAACGGTAGCGACGTTCTGGCCGACGGTGGGGACAGTTTTGAGATTCGGGTGGTTGGCTGAGTATGCGGCTTTAATCTGTTCGAGAAGCGTGGTCTTGCCGGCGTTGTCCAGACCCAGGAGGAGGATGGAGTATTCTGACAGGAGAGGTAAGTCCAGATTTTGATTGTAAGGAAAGGGGAAGACGGCAAACCTTCTTTGCTAGTGACATGCAGGTAGATAGACTTGAAAAGGTGGTACATTGTCTGGCCGGGATGCTCACCCAAACCCTTCACATGTCTGGTGTTGATCACGGGTGGTGTTGGTTAAGGCCAGACACGTGATGGCTTCTGGCCACTTGGTCCAAGCTCCTTCCCAAGGCTTAGGTGACGTGAGTGGGGAAGGAAAGGCCAAGGTGTAGGCTAAGATCCAACGCGTCAAGATCAAAACACCCGGAGGAAGGACCTCACTCGCATCTTCTCCACACATGATTAGCCTTCACCCGTCCTGCTAGCCCTCACCTGAATCTGTTCACCATTATCATGGCCCCTCTTGACCCGAATGCGACTGCGCGTTCCAATACCATACCTCTCCTCACCTTCTCTGGCCAAGTTCTGGCAATCGCTGGCCTGACAACTCACGTCCTTCTAACCATCCGACGCGCTGCGCGCGCCCTCCCTCCTTCGACTTCCACGCGTGCGCAAAACCCTGTTCGCCGTCGTCATGTAGCCGTCTTCGCGATTCTATCCCTTCTATCGTTGGCATCAGTGACTACCTTCAGTGTCGCATGGCGGGTGCTATCCTACTTCGAATGGGCCGAGAAAGGAAACCATGAGACTCCAGGAAGTCTATGGAGTGGATGGTATGGGACCGGCGATGAAGGAGTGGGTCGCTGGCGATTGGGAGACTGGACAAGAGATATTGATTTGGTACAAGAAGCAGACGCCGTGGCTATAAGCACGCCGGAGGGATTCCTATGGGCAAGCCAATACGTCATTGGCCTGGTTGCAAGTGCAATATTTATCGGTGTTGAGGGTACGAGTGTTTTCAGGCATATTCTCCAAGCATGAATGAAGAGAGATACCCCTCTTATCCCGAATCTAGAAGCTAATCTTTCATAACTGTTAAAGGACACAAACGCAATCTTCCGACATCAACAATTGTCGCATTCGTTCTCCTGAGCGAGATTGGAAGTCTTGGATACACGCTCAATTTATTCCTGATCACGATTCTCTACACTCCATTGGCTCTACATCGCCCATCCTCCCCTCGGCGAGATGCGCTTTTCACACCCAAGCCAGCCGTCTATTTGGTTCCCATTCTTGGATCACTGTTCCTCCTGGCTTACATCCCTACTTTGTTGGAGAAGAGGGATGGAGATATTGCTGTTTTCAGAATTGGCTTCGCCGCTTTGCCGTTCTTCTTAGCATTTGCACCGCAGGTAATGACCTCTAGAATGTCGGCGAGTGACCAACTCAGTATGCTGACTCAAGCAGATCATACCTTCAACTTGGGCACATCAACATGTTTCCAAATCGACAGCCCATCGATCATTCGTCAATACCTTCTATGTTCTTGGTATGGCTTCTACACTTCTCCATTACAAACAGTTCTTGACCAGTTTCTGGATCAACACTCCCTTGGAACAGGCCTCTGTATATGACCTATTGAAGAATGCCATTGGAAAGCAGAATCACACCAATCGGCTCCTCACCGGTTTAGGTAATACGGCGCAGAAATTAAAGCTTGTCAGTCGACACCCAGCAATCAGTGTGGCTGGCAGTGATGTTCTATTCACCACCATCAGTTTGTGCGCTTGGGCATTTGTCAGGAACCTCAATGTGGAAGACATGCTAGAAAACAGCTTTCTATCCTTCTTCACCGAGTCACCCAAGGAAAAGCATGTGGTATTCGAGGATGAAGTGGAGACCAAGACTCCGCCTGCGGAATCCCCACCAACAGTATCACCTGTGAGGAAGAGAGGAAGGCCTAGAAAGAATGGTACAACGGCTCCGTCTACTCCTTCTGCAACAGCACCACTTCCAGGAAGCCTCAGACGGAGCACAAGACGGAGAAACAAGGTCGATATGGATTCAGACCGCGAAGATTCCTTCGAGCCTCCAGCGCAGGCAGCCAAGGAAGTTACGCAAACCGAGTCCGATGGGTCCTCTACCCAAGAGGATGTAGTGGGTGGTGGAGAGTCAGCTGCATTAGCATTGTTCCTCTCTTTTGTAGGAGGAATAGGACAACTGACCGCTAGTGTCCTTGGAGCCGAGGTGACAAGGAGCTCCTCTGGGGAAGATTAGGCGAAGCTGGGGCCATAGCACGTGGCAATGAAGTCAGTGCGTGATCCGCTTGGATTGCCACCGTCCGTCTCTCATGAACTAGTTTCGAAATGATTCTTCGAGGTTTCAGTCGGGAAGACGGCATATTGGAAAGTAGTATGAAGGGAAATAGCAACAGTTTCTGCTTAGGAGATTGGACCGTATTTGGTATATTATGCAGGAGGTCAAGCCACTCCGCTGGAAAGGCGCTCCTAGGAGAGGTTCCTGATACTGCTGGGACCGTATTCTATGGATTCGGCTTATCTCAACATCGGACGAGAGGAAAAGTCCGCAAGCCTATTGTACTGGAATCTGTATCTTCATTGGATTTGGGGGTATCTGTAGGCATATGCATGATATGAACGGCTGGAGTTTTGTCAGTCGACCACGTCCAGATCAACAGTTTTCCGACACTCGGTAGCAGTTCGCGTCGAATTCCGGGATGCTGTTGGGAGCTGGCCGATCGGTACTTGGGTATCGTCAATGGATGAAGTCGAGGTGGGCATTCTTCAATTTATCCGCCTAAGGCCGTTGCTACAGGGCTCCATGAGCGCATTGACGAGAGGATCCTGGATGGCGGAACCGAGAATGTGATCGCAGGTACTTCATACAAACAGTGTGACCTTGTATTTGTGGAGTCATTGTTCGAGACAACGTTAATGATGAACAGGATGGTAGCATATCATGGCAATTATAGTCGCATTACTAGATATATTAACGGAGTGACAGTCTGAGGCAGCTCACTATAGTCGATATGGCAGGCCACTCTTATTCTGTAACGGATAGGCCTCTGCTATCATGCCTCAACGTCCAAATATCAAGGTACGTATGCGCGATAGGTAGGTGGTACCTTGATAGTGATATGTGTTTTGGCTGGCTGATGGGCTACATGGTTGCATTTAATGCGGGCCGCGTCTGGGAGGGGATTGATTGTTACTGCGCTGCTACCCTTAATTGGCACAGACGCTGGAGGAATATCTCACTGCTCTATTGGTAATGCCGCCGTAGGATGGCTGTCTATGCGGCCCTGACGCACCATGGCTGGCCTCGAAAGGTGTTTTGATGTCGTGCAATGTCTGATCGTGGGACGAGTCGAGAGATCATTCGTGGGAGTAAGCGGATTCTGGCGCCATGCGGTGTTTTGTGGCCGTCGAGTCATTATCGCCCGGGCTGCGGTCCTGTGCAAAGACACCTTCCGATGCGTGCAGCCCCGGCCGTCGCACAGCTTCCAGAAAATTTTTTGCTGTCATCGAGGCACCTCCTGTGGGTGTTGGTGAAGTCGGTGGCGGACTGATGGTGTGCGGCCGGCAGTACCTGACGATCTAGAACTAAGCGACTACGGGATTAACGAGGGCCGGCCAGCTGCCATCCTCACAACTCCGCCGCCCTGTGGTTTGTTATTGTGCCCATTATCACATTATTATTAGCTACTAGCATTTCTCGCTGCGACTCGTGTACCGAGACCTTTTCTTCTTCTGCACCGTGCACGGCCGTCAGTCGTCAGATAGGGCAATCCTTGTCCATATCTACCACCGCCAAAAAGGCCCTTTTGCGTATTTCTGTGCTCCCTCTTCTTCGTTGCCCACTCAAGTTCCGGCGCGGTCAGGGTCCGGACAGAAATCAGCTGTGAGGGTACCAGTTCTGAGGGAAGACCTTATTCGTTTGGGGTTGGGCGTAGTAGGGGGGTGTGCGGCCCAAAGCATTATCACCACCACTGGCCGTGCGCATTTAGACGTCTATTACTACCCAGTCATGGAGGTGAGCATCCACATATCCTTTCTTTTTTCCCTACCGCGCTGATTACTCTCCTTCCTGTTGCCACACTTCACTCCCTCGTCCAGCCCTACCACTACTAGCGTGCGTCGAGCCTGCCATGCCCTGACTGTCTCTGTACCATTCTTGGGGAGACGAGGCCTGCGGGTATCACTCTTGTAGAACCTCACGAACCTCCTGTTTCCCTTGTCGCTGCCAATCCTGCTCTTTCTTTCATGTACCTGCAATTTCTTCTCTGCTGCGAGCTACCTGCTTTGTCATGCAGCTTCCTATTTTACACGCTCGTCCCAGGTCACCACGCTTCACTCTCATCATGTGGGTCAGGTGAAAGAGGGAGTCCAAGACGTCTTGTTTGGTCTCTGCGCCTTTCTACAGTTCTTTAATTCACTACTTCCTTTCGGCTATCTCACTTTCGTCTTCCTTCTTTCTACGCGTTTATACCCTGTACTACCTCACATCATCATGGCCTCGAGTCACTTCCAGGCGTCAGCGCCCTCTCAGCGTTCTCATCATGACGATTCACACCTTGAGCGCAGTGAAGCCTCTCAGGCGGGGCCTGCACGGTTACAACCAGGAGCACAGTTGACTCTGATGCGATATCTACAGGATCTACCCGACGCTGATGTCCCGCCCAGTCCTGTACCTCCACGTTATCATACAGGACGCTTACCTAACAGCAAGGCCGGTGACGGCAAACCTCGATTGCTGCTGATGGGCCAGCGAAGGTACGTGCTCACGATATCTACTACTCGCATAGAGTTGCTTTGGCTAACCGTGCCACACGTGCAGGAGCGGCAAATCGTCCATATCGAGCGTAGTCTTCCACAAGCTACCACCAAGCGAAACCCTCTACCTCGAGACAACAACCCGTATCAAGAAAGAGAGCATGCAGTACGTTCGCTCTATTAGGCGCTGATCATTCCCCGGCAGATTATAGTTGACTGACGAAATGGACAGCTCCTTCATGGACTTTCAAGTGTGGGATTTCCCTGGCCATCTTGACTACTTCGACCCTGCCTTCGATGTCGACAACATCTTCGACGAGATCGGAGCGCTGATCTGGGTCATTGATGCGCAAGATGAATACCTCGAGGCTATTATGCGTCTAAACACAACTATCCTAAACCTCCAGCACTCCTACCCGAACATCAACGTTGAAGTCTTCGTCCACAAAGTTGACGGTCTGTCCGAAGACTACAAGAGCGATACTTTTCGAGACATCATCCAGCGCGTTCAGGATGAGCTATCAGACCACGGCTACGAGAACGCGCCGGTGTCTTTCTATCAGACTAGCATATACGATCATTCCATATTCGAGGCTTTCTCAAAGGTCATTCAAAAGCTGATTCCGCAGCTTCCGACGCTGGAGGCTTTGCTGAACAGTCTATGTAGCACTTGCCACATCGAGAAGGCGTATCTCTTTGATATAATGAGCAAGATCTACATAGCCACAGATACGAGCCCAACGGATATCGGGAGCTACGAAGTGTGCTCGGACTATATAGACGTGGTTATTGATGTAGGAGAGATATACGGCTGGGATCGTCCAGGCGAAAACGGACATTCCGAGAAGGTTGAAACTGGAAACAACGACGCAGAGAGCTTGATAACAATGGAGCGGAAAGGGAATAACTTCTTGTATTTGAGAGAGATCAATAAGTAAGCACTTCGCCATTTTTTGGTGAACTCGTACTGACATGAATATAGATATCTCGCACTAATATGCCTCATGGGCGATGATAGCCCATCCGAGAAAAAGGCACTGATCGACTACAACGTGGGCGTCTTCCAGGATGCGTTGAAGCAGGTCTTCCCGCGGACTGAGAAGGAAATCCCACCCTTACAGTCGCCTTCGGCATGATAGAGTTCGAATATGGGATGGGACGGAATTCGTAGGCATTTGTACCGGGTGTCCACCAAAAGCACGCTGTTTTTGTTATGAATTTTGTAGACTCACCTTCTCTGTAGATGTCGGGTGAGTCGTGTATCATAGGTAATGACTGGGATGCGGCACACTTCGCATCTGGATATCATGGGAGCCCCGGCGGTTCTGATCCGACGACGGAATATGGGTACAGGGGGTTTGAAAAGTGAGGCAGTTTATCTCTACGACCAAGATGATTGAAAAGTTAACTTGCAGCTATCACCGAATAATGATTACACCAAGAATATCTGGAATTGGTCTCATGCAGGTCCATACCGCCGAAATTCTCCCCGCAATCCCGCCCATCGTTATTCACTACTATCGATCCTGATATGTGGCTAGTGAATGTGGCGCTCACCCGGCATGTGACGCCAAGCCTGCCTTAAATCCGAACAAGCTTCACTTTAACCTAAATGGACAGCAACCCAACGCGGGGACGCGGACCGTCACAACCTGCGAATTGAAAGGCCACCATGTCCAAATAGCTTGCAACAATTTTTCTAAATCAAACATCCTGTTCTCTTGCTTGAATTTCAAACCCACTTCACACCATTCGACTACCTTAACAACTCGAGCCCAACGTTCACCGATCACGTAACAAGGTTTCGCAGGCCAGACACAAGGTTTCCGCTAATTCACGAGAAGGGGAAAGGATAGCTACGGTCGCAATTAATTCTTTCGAGCAGAGAGAAGGAATCCGCTCAATCCCATATGGCGGCCCATAATCGCAACCCATCCACACCTGCAACCTCATCAAGCTCCGAACCCGATACCCGCCCGAAATCGAGCAAGGATTCCAGCGATGGAGATGCCGGCATAGGCGGACTGAGTGTCCTAGATCTACTGCGGGTGTTGGGCGGTATACTACTTCTAAGCTGTGGAATGAGCTATCTAAGTACATCGGGGCAGAGTTTGACATGGGGATATAATCCATGGTGGACGCGGACTCGAGAATGGAAGGCTTTGATTGTACGTCATTTCTCCTCCCCTTCCTCCCTCCTATTCCCCAATTCTCGCCAACTTGAAGAAGAATCTCCCTGATGGAGTATTTAGAAAGGACAAGTCTACCTAACAGACGAACAACTCCGCGCCTACGACGGCACCGACCCCAGGAAACCAATCTATTTAGCGCTCAATGGGACGATATATGACGTCTCCGCCTCCCCCCAAACCTACGGGCCCGGCGGCTCCTACCACTTCTTCGCCGGCCGCGACGCAGCGCGCGCTTTCCTAACCGGTTGCTTCCAAGAAGACCAGACACCCGACTTACGCGGTGTGGAAATGATGTATATGCCCGTCGACGCACCTGTGGACTCCAAGGCTCCAGACTCTCAACCACAGTCCTATGATCCGGTAGAGGGAAAACCAACAGACACCCCCGACGTCGAGGCCCATAAAAAGGCTCGCAGTCAAGATAAACGCAGGAAGCCGTTAACGAAGGGGGAAATCAAGAATAGACATGCGCAGGAGCTGAGACAGGCAAGGAAGAAAGTGAGAGAGGGACTAGAGCATTGGCATAAGCTTTTCAGGGGCGATAAGGATAAACCGTATTTCAAGGTTGGGGAGGTGAAGAGGGAGCCAGGGTGGTTAGATAAGGTGCCAAGGAGGAAGTTGTGTGAGCATGCTGAGCAGAGTCGACCGAAGAGGGAGGAATGAAGAGGAGGGGAATAGTGGGATGTGTGCATTTTTGGCGTATACATCTCACTATAGGTATAGAAAAACATAGGATATTGAATTGGGAGTAATTTGATTCGGTAGCCGGGATTCTGAAAGTTACTAGTGCATTGCAATTAACTGTAGCAGAGGGATCGAGAGTGGTTATCAGATATCCGAATCTTTCGGCGTACTTAAGATATGTGGTGCAAAAGCTCTGGGCTTTGGGGCAATGGATACTATTGTTCTGGGGAATTATTATACACGTCCCTTCCATTATATTCACACCCCATCGAACCTCGCCTTTCTGATATATATATATACCCCTCCTACTCAGATTTAGTTAAGGAAGAAAGCCTTTCCAGGGGAAAACTCTTACAATCAAGCATCTACTACGCCTCCAAAGCCTCTTGTCAGGCTTCTTTTGACGCCTTTTTAGCCTCTTAATTATTATTTATATTCTAACTTCTCAACAAAAAAAAAAAGAAAACGAAAAAGGATAAGGATACTACGACATAATCCAGCAGAATATTTTTCCAGTCAATACTAAGCCTAAGCAGACTTGATATGTAGACATAAAGATGTACAGTATAATAGGATGTGCGTGCCATAGAAGGGGGTGTGTATATAATAATCCCCTTGTCTTAGCTTGCAGGACCGGGGAATGCATCAATGACAAAGGATCATTGAAATGGCGTGAATGGAGCCTACACTTGTTAAATCTATCAAGACGCTTAGACACACTTGATGTCTTCCTGCGTGAAAGCCTGTGAAGCCACTTGATTGAATACTCATTGACGTTGATACTAGGTGCAAAAGACACAATGTACACAAATCTGAAAGCTTCGGCTTAAGTTAGGCATGCCGGGTAAGTACAAGGTACCTGCTTTGACAAACAGTTGTGGAGAAAATTCTCTGAACATTCAGCTTTGGATGTGAAGGTTGGCCAATGCGCATACCTAACTTCCACTATTCCAATTAGAATGCAGAAATGTTGGTCGTTAGCTGGCTGTTCACAGGACTCAGCATCTTGCTCACAAAAATTGTTCTAGCTGGTGTTACGCAGATCTGATTTTCTTTCTCACTCAGTACATAATCGAGCCAGTTCCTGAGCTCGTCCTCTCATAACATGTCCACCATGCCCAAAGTATATGACCTTTATCATACGCCGATAAGAGGAAAGGAAGACAAAAGCGAAGAGCCGAGCCATGTATCCACCAATTTTCGATTGACCGTTTAGTCTGATGCTCCGACCGCACGTGCTATAGTAATTCGTCAGCTATGCTCTGTGAACCCCTCCAAGACCTAGGTATTCTCCATCGCAAGTACCCCACTTGGGCCTTAGGCATCCTGGGAATACCGTGTTCCTTGAGAAATCCAGTTTGTATTCAAGAAATATAGGGAGAACGTACTGTAGATTGAGAGCTTCGAGTGTCCGACAACCTTCTTGATCAGACCCTTCTCCTCGAGGTCGGCGAGCGCTTTCCGGGCGAGAGATCCATTGATCTTCAGACGATCGACGAGGGTAGCAACGGTAATGAGGCGGTAGGATTGTACGTCCTTCTGGAGCTTATCTGAGGTCTGCTTGTCGAGGACGACGGCATGGTTGGCCTTGTCCTTAACTGTATCGTGCGTTAGTGGTATGTCGCCAGAGGTCGATTTTGAGAAGCCGGAAGGGGCGTGTGAATGCAGACACAATTCTACAGGGCGGGAGCGACTTCCAGCTGTCGTTGTATGCGGTGCCGGATCATCTTTTCGCAGTGAGAGGATGTCACATACCCTTTCCTTTGGACCACTTCTTCTTTTGCTTCTTGCCGCCGGATGCTGCAGGTGCCTGTATTCAATTAGTCAGCTATACACTCCGCATTACCACATTATTTCAAGGTGGCTAGACGTACCATTTTGATGGAGGTAGTGGTCGACTGAAGATGGCGATATCCCGTTTGAAACTGAGGTAGTGAAATTGTGTGGTGCGGAGTTAGACTTGGCGCTGTTAGGTAAGCGCTACAAGCGAGCCACAGCACGTGATCTGGCCGTCATCTATGATCCATGACAGCCAAGCGAATGCTCAGAAGCCAAGTTCAAGAAAATTATCAACTCCTCTGTCCCTGGTACCAAAGCAATGCTTACCAGGTTAGCATGAAGTAAGTCAGATTCGACTTCACACGTGCTTTCAACGTTCATACAATTTGTAACCGCAAACCGACTATCCATCACAGACGACGCCAAGACCGATGATAATGCGGGATGTGATCATGGGACACTTTATTTCGGAGATCTGTTCGTTTTCTCTAAGATCCAATAGACCCGAGGATTAGTGCGGCGACACGGCAATGATCGCTTGCCCACCATCCCTGAAGACAAACGCAGAATGCCATAAAGGGGAGGCAACAAGAGCCGAGGGAATATATTTGCGACAGGCACAACGTTGTGTCACCATCATAGTCAGGGTCCAAGAGACGGGTCTCTGTTCGAACTGCTAGGGAACTTGCAAGGTGTAGGAAAATTTGGCCTTGGACATCAGTGTGGGGTACGTGGTAATCATACGAGATTTCATCCCCACAAAAGCTGCAGAACACGAGAGCCATCAAGGTGTAACGCCGCTTTGGAATTTGGTTGGTTGGTTCAGTCCACCCTACCTTCTGCTGGGCCGCCCTGTAGATGACAGCAACCGCCCCGAATCCTCTACAATCACATCATCAGCGTGGCCGCAGACGTAAATCCAACCTTGGAAGAAAACTTCATTTCCAACACCGGCTTAATTAGAGTGGGGGTACCTCGGAAACACAGGTCCCTCCAGAAGGACACTGAAACCAGCCTTGTCCTTACATTTTTCTCTACGGCGCACAAAATAGAGAAAAAAAGAAAAAGAAACTAGAGAGAGCCACATTGCACCATGTGCACAGATATACAAGGAGAGATGAAATCCTTAAGCTCACAGATATGCTGAAGGAGTACACATAGACAGTGAAGGCAAGGAGACCAGAAACCACTTCTCATGTACCACTTGCTTTTTCCTGCCGACACCCGCATGACCTGCTCAGTTACGAGCAAGCCAGCCTATCTGATCGATATGCTCGCTATGGAAGAGAGAAGAAATGCCCCATTGTTCGCTTGCAGTTCCAGAAAGAGATAGAGACAAGCCCGTCGTAACCAGAAAGGAAACAGAGCTTAGGGTCAACTCGTGAATGCTGTTTGCTCCAAAACCAATTGAAGTCAAGATGTACTCGCCAAGACGCCGTAGATGAGGATGCATAATCATTAGAAGAAATGTGTATGTGGTTTGGACAGCTCGTGCACTTCCATTTCCTACGCCCTCGTTAGTATCATGTCCATCCTAGAATATTCAACATCGCCTTACCATCTTGAAGGAATTGAGTTCCTCCTTGATCTGTTGTGCGAGCATAGGAGTGAGCCTATTGCATGTGGCAATCTCTCCCCGACGATCGTAGTCAGTGCTTGACCAGGCGTCATGGAATTGGATGCGTGGGCTGAAGCTAATGTTCCGTGTAGCACCTTGCGGAGTGTTGGGAAGACTCCGGGTGCTGGTGTTCGGCAAACGTGGCTTGCCTCCAAAATAATCATCCCCATTGATGTGAATTTGCACAGGGTGCGAATGATCATCATTTGGAGTACTAGGAGCGCTGGACTTTGGCGTGTCGGTAGGGTGAGGAATATCTGTGGGCTTAGCCACAGGAGACGAAGTATCAGAACCAGTGCCGGCACCTAAGAAGATATTAGTTTAGTCTAGGACACCTTATGTGGCAACATACGTTTGAGAATGCCTTTCTTCATTGAGGAGAGTACCTCAGCACGCTCCCGATCTCCCCCAACAATACTCTTCCTCGACCAAGATTCGATTGTTGGAAGGTTAGACGGTCCATCCGTAGCAGTGCGAGCAGTATCAAGAGAGTTTCGCTCCAGCCTCGGATACCCAGTGCCTCCGCCCACTTGATCATGAGGATCAGCATTTACGTTGACTTTCTGCCTCTCCGCTTCGACGGTCACCATTGAGACTTGGCCGACGCTCGGTTGCGTTACAGCCGTGTCTGCAGCTGGGACTCCAATGACCGATTTAGGTCTGAAGAGACCTTTGATAGAACGTGTGCCCTTCCTCATGCCACTACCCATCTTACGAAGCATAACTGAAGCAGAGGACGCAGTGGACGATATGGACAAGTTATCAGTAGATCCAGAGAATCCTCCCTGGCCTGAATATATGCCAGCACCGATTCCAGCAGCCTCCTGCTTTGCAATGATGGCGTCCTGCTCTGCGTCGTGCTCATTCTGATGCCTATCCTTTCTCAATCTCGCGCGTTCGGCGGACAAGTTGTTCTCAGCAGATGCTCGGCGAAGTTCGGCAGCACTACCAAAGGAGAATGCTCGTCTCAGCCGCGATTTCATTCCCTTGCCTGATTCCTTGTCATTTAGAGCAGTAAGCTGCTGCACTGCTGGGCTTTGCGCAGATGGCTTTGCTGGACTAGGCGGCTCAGAAGGTGAAATTGGCTTCGATAGAGGGGAAGGAGTAACAACACGTCTTGTGGGTTCGGAAGAGCCTCGAGATGGTGGGTTGGCGGCGTTCGCTGGAGAGGGACAGAGGGAATTTGGTTCTTGTCGGGACTACTTGATATTAGCTCATACACGCGATCTTAATAGTTGAAAACCTTGAACATACTGAAGACGGTCTGGCAGACGTGCCCGAAGACACACTGCCGGCACTTCCCTGTCGCTCATGACTTGAACCGGCCCGGCTTCCGGGTTGACTCGAGTTAGAAGATGGCCTGAACTCCTGGGATGGTCGCTTCATGGCAGAAGTGATTGGCACAGGGGCTATGGTCGATGTCACAGGAGCTAGATTAGTAGCCTCAAATCCACCAAGACTACGTCTCCTGTAGCGCTTCGCCTGATCCATAGATCCTTGTCGTGGCAGCTGCATATCATCGGCACTGTTGGCCCGATTGTGGCCTGGCCGCTTTGGAGGTTCTAACTCGGTTACTGCTAATGAAGACACACTACTAGGCTTAAAAGATCCCGATACCACTGATGCATAAGACGAGTGAAGCGAAGGCGAGTGTGTCGGAGTGGGAGTAAATGAAGAAGTCGGCACGCTGTTATTCGAGTCGACGCGACGCGTTCCTCGACGATAACGATCCGGTGAGGGCTTAACGGGGGCATCGAATGGAGACAGAGAGAGATCCGGGGCAGAAGTAGATGGGGCAATCGCCGAGGTTGGCAAAGCATCCACCGTTGATTTCCTGTGTTCGACGCCAAGCGTCGTGTCATCTTTCGACGCAAATTGTGGCCCTGCCATGGAGCGACTAGAGGAGCCAGATGTAGATACTGTGGAGTCAGATGAAGACGACGGGTGCGATGGGTGGCCAAGCTTTGCCGAGTTGCTTGGTGGAGCAATCTGCGGTTGGTTGTATGGGTTACCTGGGGCCGGAGAGGACCTGTTTTCCTGCCGTAGCTGCGGCGTGCTCGAGAAAGCATATGGTGCTATCGGAGCAGACGAAGTGCCCCGGTATCCTGCACCCCCATTCTGAGTGTTATATATCTGACTCCGCGGCATTTGGGACGATCGTGATTGCTGGTGATGAGGCTGTGTTGAAGGCGTGTTTTGAAAGGCATCGGAGGAAGAATGCAGCATCGTAATGGAGCTGGATGTCTGAACGATTGGCGCGAGTACTTGAGCCATCGGAACCCTTCACAGGATTACAGCCAGGCCTTCGATCGTGAATCGAGGTTGAAAGTTGATTTGGCGTTGACGACTCTAGGAGACGCGGGAATCTGCAATCAACGGTGTTAGTAGAGGGACCGTCGAAAACAAGTGAGAGATGCGTGTAATGCCATCATAAGGGGTCGGTGAGGTGATGATGGGTTGTTGGACTGTCTCTGGGCTGTGGAGTGAGAAGTTGACGACGTACCCCTTTCGCTAGGCTGGCGGTTGTCGGGAAGCTTATTAAGTGAAGACTACGGGAGTAAGAAAAGAAAGAAAAAGTCAGTCTATTAAAACAGTAAATAGAATGCAACAAAGTCGTCGTCGCACTGGAGAGGCCGTCAAAGAACCGACGAAGCTGGCAGCGTGTACCAAGCCTCCCTCGCAGACGGTTATGCCTGCATTGGACGAGGAATCGAGGTCAATGTCGACCGAGAGACGCTGAAGACGACCGAGTACTCAAGAAGTGCAAGCAGAAAGGAAAAGAATAGAGGTAGGGAGGTTGCAGTGGGTGCCGGCGGCTGGTGTGGACGGTTTGGAGGAGCCCTCAGGAGTCTTGAGACGGGGGTCAACGAAAGTGTACTAGGCGCGCACGGGCCTGACTTTCTGCTTTCAAGCATTCGCCGTGAGGACAGGGTCAAGCAGGTATTTGCTTCACTAACCCACTGCAACGGACATCGTCACTCTTTTTAAGTACCAGCCCAGCGCTACGGGACTGCTCGGTGCAAAACACCACCTTTTGTGTTAGTTTCTGAATGTGATGCCATCGCCCTGCGCTGAGAGGGCCCCAATCTCTTGCCGGAAGCAGCAGATGGATGCGAGGCTGCGGTAAGTGGCAGATTGCCCCGAACGATGACAATCACAGTCCTTCTATTTCGCAATTGCTGTAAAGAATGCCGCCAGAGATCTACCTCTCTGTGCGTGTGATCCTCCCCAGATGCCCCACAGTCACGGCCATGAGTTGAGGAAGCCATATTGGCAATACTACTATGACAGAGCATTCCCAGCTGTCTGCGGACAGACGATGAACTATATCTGTCTCGTTGCCATGCGAAGGGCACGATGATGCATAGCAACGGGACACGGCAGCATGTTCAATTCGGTGCTGGAGAGAAGATGATTGCTCATTCCAGACGACTGTCACCGCTTCCGAGCAACGAGCAGATTCCGAAGGCGATGCAAAAGCTCGCCTGCATTCCGCACCGTGCCAAAACAAAAGGACTGTAAAGGGCTCCTGAAGTTTGCAATATTCTGACTCTCTATATTTGCCTCATCGTTGCTGTGCGCTGGTAGCGAGTACGCAGGTCACGCTAAAAGATGCTCATTTCAACGCGTTTGGCCCAGGGAATACGAGCATCGACTGGCCAAGAGGGAGCAGCGAGTACGTATTACGAATGTGATGGGGGCTTCCTGCTGGAGTTCACGCAGCAATCGGCATGCACCTGCAGCTAAGGGTTTGCAGCGGTTGTTGCTGTTGGAAAGGCGGTGGAGGTTATGGAGCCATCTACGGCGAACCTGCGATGTGGTTCAAGAATCGACCAGGATAGCGCCGCAAAGGTGCAGCGGGTCATGCTCGCGAGGTCACCCAGTTACCCGCGCTCACCGACATATATACCCCGCTCTGCAGCCAGTGGCACGGTTTCGAGACATTTTCATCTGAAGATATGAATCCCCTGCCCAACCCCTTCTGCTAGCTCGCGGTGGCATGCGGAGAGGCAGAGCCGCAGCCGAATGAGCCACGAACACCTCACCTCCATCTCTGCAGGTCCATCATCTTGATTAAGATTACCTCCCCGGCCCTTGGCGGCGGCGAAATGATGCAGCCTTCATGCCAAGGTCTGGGGAAGGAGGTCTTTGTCTTTATGTTAAAGCAGCAGGAGATGAGAATTGTTTTCATATCTCGCTTGGAGAAACAGAGTCTCTGCTAAATTGCGAGACCCGATGACGGTGGAGAGACTTGATGCTAAAGATGAGGACGAAAGGTCGCAGACAACATTCTGTAATTTAATTATAGACATGTCGATCGTAGCGGTGTCGCACCAATCCCTTCTCCGGTTCGCCAACGTTCCCGCTTTTTCCTGCAGAAGGTCCGTGAAATGACGCGAGTGTTTGGGTACATGTCGGATTTGGCAGTGAGCAGATCCCGTGCCGTTTCTTATTCAAAACAATTTTGCAGCCAATCAGGAGTCTCAATTGGAGTAGATCAGTCGGGGAGTCCTTTATTGCGCGTGGTGATGTCAAATGTACACCACCCCCTTCAACCTCCACCTCCACCATCTAGCTATCTACTCCGCACCTAGGTACCTCCATCTACACCTCAGGCCCTTTGCAACTGCTCAAGGTTGAGGCGTGAATCTAGCGGCTTCTCCCGCATCACGTACGTCGGCCACAGCCGTTCCTATTTCCCGCCATTATCTCCTCTCTGGTTCCACTGAGCACGCCGCCTGTGATTGAGTTTCCGCGCACCACAGCCGTGGAACAGATCACAAGGAAAAGTCTCCGAACGTCTGGGAACCTTGGGACCGCTTGTCGAATTTCTCTTCCAAGGTTCGGCCACCTGCAATCATCCTTCCGAGTCGCGAGCCTCCTCCCCTCAGCACTGATCGCGTCAAAACATTTCCCCATTCTAGACTCTTAATGATTCATCGAGTCGAAGCGGCTAACTTTTGCCTCTGCAGTGCCACCCGTAGAGCAGCTAGCCAATACTCAAGTTAGGGGTTCCAGACAAAAAGTTCCTTTAGGATCCCCACCCACCCGACTGTCGGAATTGCGCCGCATGTCGAGCACCCGTCGTGCCAAAAATCGACTCGTCAGGCTATAAAGAGCTGTTTTCCATGCACGTTCCATCTATTTCTTTTCCTGTCAATTGACTGGCGGAGGGCTGACCGCTAGTTCGTTTGCTTCGCAACTTAAACGCGTTGAAAGAACCAGCAAGGATGAGTTCTCAAAGTTCTATCGTCTCTTCCATCTCCGAACTGACACGTCCACCACATATCATCAACTTTACAGAAATATCAAGAGCCGTTGACCAGCTTTCTAACCTTGAACTTAAGCCAATAGCCAGTTACCCCTCACGGCGTGCTCGCTCGCAAAAGAGGCATGTTTTGATAGTGTCACTGAATGTTAAGCCTTGCAAAGTCAAACCTCCTGCCTTCGCACTACCGCACACCACAGCACCATATGAAGGCGCGCAAGTAACCTGGATCTTAATTTTGCCAGCAGCCAATTCAGATATGTCCAACTCACCATCTCGATCCCAGCACTTTTCCCATCATGAGTTTCGAAACACTTGTGAAAGTCGTGTCCTATAATGACTGGCTCAACACCAAAGGGGTAGTGGCACCTCCACAGCCGTCCAATTACCAGCCGACTCCGACAGAACCAGCGTTTCAGAATTTTCGGCGTACTCGTATCACGTCATACAGATCTCGAAGTGTACTTCACCTCAACATTTGGAGTCTCTGCCCTTACGGACTTCATCAGCGCTTGTTCAGATTGGCACAAATGATCGACAGGTTTTCCCATGTGCAGATACCTGCTCTGTATTAGGCCCGGATCTCGGACTGAAACATTTCAGCACCACAGCCACGGTCGTTGACGTAAGTTCCTCCATTTCCAACACCAACCACCACTCTCACTACCGCCGCTACTACCACCTAAACTACTGCACTCGCCTAATGAGGCAGTTTGATCCACACTAGCGGTATGTCTCTCTTTTCAATCTGTGAGCGGGCTGCCCAACGACCATCTCAATCATACGCGCCAGACGTATGTGTTTAGAAGTACTTTCCAATCAGAAGTGAGTTCGAGTGGGAATCATATGCCACTTGGCTTCACCGTTGGAGATGCTCCTAGCCAATTTCATCGGTATAGTTCCTCGGGTGCCAACAAATTTACTCGATGATTCACAAGGCTCAATATGCTTCTCCTTCGTACAGCGTTGTTGTAAGCTCTCAAGTACTGATTAATGATGGTCTGCCTGCCAAATGAAGCCGCCTATTCACTACACAAGCGAGTTGGGAAAGTAGAAGTAGGTCATAGTTACATATGTGTTAGCTCACCGTATTACCAATTATGGCCAGTGCCAATCTGCTTTTTTTTTTTAAATGCAACCCTGACAAGAAGGCCGAGAGGAAAGATTTTATGTTCCAATGCATAATATTGTTACGGACGGTAACAGTAAGGCAACTGCACCCGAAGAGCTGAGGGAACTGGCGACGACAGCCAATGAAGCTCTAGAATGGAAACGTATGTTCGAGTTGGAAAGAAAGAACTGTAAGCGGGCACGGGACGCTTTGGCACAGGCTAAAGTACGAGCCAAGAAGCGAGGACAGAAATACGGAACCATGCCAGTGGATTGGGAGCAGTCACGCACGTGACCAAGACAGGGTCTTGGCAGATGAGGCAGATGAGGCAGATGAGGGACTCATTACTCTCATCTTCTCTAGCAGTATCCAACATACTGCGCAGAGGTATACAATGTACGCACGGAGGGTTTTCTATAAATATGAGGCATGGGCTGGCTCCGAGATATTTTGGATTCTTTGTAGTTACTCTAAAATCAAGATCTTCTCTCTAAGTTAAGACTTGAACTTGAGTGAAATAGTTTGATACTATCTTATTGAATCTATTATACACTCTCTTTCTACCTTGCGATAAAGACCAAACTCTATTCTATTAAACCTAGAGCTATCTATTCCAGATACGGAAAGAACTAAGAACTTATTAAGTAATTAATTAGGGTAGAGTTGCTAACGCAAAACGTACCGTTAAATTAAGGCAACTTATAATATTATAACTACCCTTTCAAAGTGTAGGAGAGAACGTTAGATTGATTCCAATAAACGAATTTCTAGTTACAGTCTATAATAACCTACTATAAGAATGAATAAGAACTTTACTTGTTAAACAATAATAGCCCTAAGGAAGAAGTTATAGCAGGATTTTTATTTACTACTAGAAGTATATCAGGAGGAACTAAGAGCACATAGTAGGTTATCTAGAAATAAGAAATAACTATTATAGAGTTACGTGATGCTATAATCAGCATATAGTGACAAGTTAAAGTAATAAAAAACAAAAAAGAAGGGACCGCGAAAATCTAACTACTCTCTAAATTTAATAGAAATTAGAATAAGCTTAAGACGTTTATGGCCGTAATAAACCTATACTATTAGTTTAATCAAACTTTATTTATAACTAACTAAGATCGAATCTTGGCAGCTAGTATAAACATAATAGGAAGGACTATAAAATAGTTTAAACTACTTATAAAAAACTACTTAGCTAAAGGAGACCCTAACATGGGATTAGCAGAACTCACAAACTATAATAATAATATTAAAAAAACTTTTAAGAATTATAAAATGTTTGAAAAAGAGTTGACCGTAGTCTTCAGCGAAATTAATAAAGAAATAGAGATAATTTAGAAGCTTTAATAACTTAAGTAATAAACATTAACAGCTAACTATATAGCAGAGTTTAAGTAAATCTAATTACAACTAAATTAGATAAACTAACTATTAGTAATGATATACTATACAGGACTAAAAGATAGAATTAAGAATAAAATTTTATAAGGAAAATAACCTAGTATACTTCTAAAAGCCATTAAATAAGCAGTAACTATTAATAACTACTAGTATTAGAGAGAATAAGAAAAGAAAAATAGTGCTAGGCTAGTAATTTATACACTATAAAGAAATAGAAAAAACACCTAGATTTATAATATAATGGAAATTAATCATGTATCAGTTAAAAACACATAGATTAATAAAAGAAAATAAGATAAATATACTAAGGAATAAATAAACCGATATGCGTGCAAAGTATGCCTTAGATATAGAAAATAAGAACACTTTATTAAAGAATATAAATAATAAGAAGTGGATGTTAAACAGGCTTATGTCTAAACTAAGGCACTAATTATAATTACTATAGTCTAAGTAGAATTAGCTAAAGACCAGATAACAAAGGAAACCATAATATAACGAATCTAGAAAGAATAATGTTAGATTTATGGAAGCTATATACATCTTAAATAAGAATATTGTTACGAGTTGCCTTAACTAAACGGTACGTTTTGCGTTAGCAACTCTGCCCTGACTGATTACTTAACAAGTCCTCAGCCCTTTCCGTATCTGGAACAGATAGCCCTAGGTTTAACAGGATAGAGTTTGGTTTTTTATCGCAAGGTAGGGAGAGGGTGTACAATAGATTCAACAAGATAGTGTCAAACTATTTCACTCAAGGTCAGGTCTCAACTTAGAGAGAAGATCTTGATTTTAGAGTAACTACGAAGAATTCAAAATATCTCGGAGCCAGTCCATGCCTCATATTTATAGAAAACCCTCC
>ML994642.1:0-344497 GCA_010093925.1 Zopfia rhizophila CBS 207.26
GCAGACACTACCCTGGTCGTACAGTGCTGGGAGCAATGGCCGTACAGCGCCGAATTACCACCACAAAACGTCAATCTAGCCGCACAGAGCCAAGACACTACTACTCATGGAGACTATCATGTACTACTCAATCGAGAAAGGACCCGGGGGCCAGGACAGCTTCAAACTACGTTCGAATCTGAGGGGGTGTGTTGCCGTGAGAGCGACCTCCTGGTCGGACATACTATTAGCCGGCTTGGCAATTCTTTGCTGTATATAGACTCTTCTTGCCCTCTAGATTCTCAGGTCCTTAATGCAATCTTGTTCAGTCTCTCAGCCGCTCATCAAGCTCAATTTACGGTAACATATCCTTTTAGCTTAGTAGAACAAATTATTATATTAAATTAAAATCTCTTTTTATACTTATAAATTAAATGTGTAGATGCTTAGGTTCAATTCCTAAAATCTACTTATCTATTTAAATTTTACGATTTCTAGGTACATGTGTGATAAGGTGGTTTCTTTATATAAAAAAATTATATATATCTATTACATACTAAGGCTGTTAGTGGATAGGTAGCTGATAATTATATGTTTTTTATAAAACATATAACAGGATTTATATACGCTTACAGAGACATAAGTCTAGCTAGTAAAAGAGTAATATAATAATTATTATATATTTTATAATATAGTATAAAACTAGCCCGTTTGTAAAGCTATAATATTTAGGTTAATATATATATTCTATAGTAATAAACTTAATCTTAATCTAGTTTATACGCTATTCTTTTAGTTTAGTGGAATAAGTTATTATAATTACTAGCTCTAAAAAATAACATTAACCAAAAGCTATTTAGCTAGGTAACTAGAAGTAAGTTATAATAATTTAAGATATTAATATATTAAAATACACACTTCTACTCTTTATTATTTATAAAAGTAAAAACTATTTTTTTATTTAGTACTAAAAAGTTAATATACTATTTTAATAAACATTTAAAGTTTCTAATAATAGCTAAATAATAAATAAACTTAGTTTTTAGTAGTTAAAGTACTTTAATATATATATAAAAGAGCGTACTATAGGTGTATACTGTTTATTAATTTTAAATAACTATAAAAGCTATAACTTACTAGAATTTATTAAATACTATAAAGAAAATAAAATAGTTATTTTATATATACTACTATATTCATTACGTATTTTATAGTTACTAAATATTAGTAATTTTTTGCTAAAAATAGCGTATAAATACTAAGTTAAAAAGCTAATATATATCTAATTTAACTATATTATAAAAATAAAGTTCTTATAAGTCTTTTAAAACGTGTTTAATGTATTTATTACTAAAAAGAATATTTAAAAAAGTTTTTAAAGTGCTAGCCTAGTTTTATTTAATTTAAATAAAATAATATTAAAACTTAATATTTAATTTCGTATGTCTATGCTTTCTATTATATAAAATACTTTATAGTAGTTAAAAACCTCTAGTAACTATCTTAAATTTAGGTTGTAATTAAAACTAATTAGTAATAAATTAAATAGCTTATTATTTTTCTTAAAAGAAGAATTTAATTAGTTTATTAAAGAGACTTTTTTAATAGCTTATTAGATAATATTATGGCGTGATTAAATTACTAAGCTTAAAGTAGCTAATAAAGTTATAAACTAATAAAAATAGTATAAAAAAAAGTGTATTTAGTAAGAAAAGTTCTTTACCTTTAAGACTAGCTTATAATTAGTTACTAAAAACTCTACTATTATAACTTCTAGTAATAAGAAGAGTTAAAGTAATGTTAGAGTAAATAAAATTAAACTAACTTAAAAGTACTTAAGAAACTATAGTAGAACTAAGCAGAATACTTAAATATACTAAATTAATAAAGAATTTACTATAGAATTTAACAGTAATAAGAAATTAGAAATAGATTATAGTAAAATAGAGTAGTTCATTATATAGTTCATTATATTTAGTATATTTTTAGTAAATTAATTAGCTTACTTATTTAACTAGCTTATTTATAAAATATATTAATAGTATAACTAACTTTTTTAATTTTTATATTTACTTAAGAAAAACTTTTTAAAGTATTAAATTTTAGTTTATTTTAATAATAAAACTTTCTAAATAAACTTATTTATTTTAATTAAGTTTAATTCTAGTATATTATTAAATAGTTTAAAGTAGAAAAGTGTTTATTATTAAGTTTTATAAGTTTTTTCTTAAACTAGAGTATTTTATATATAGTAAGTAAAAATATTTATTTTCTTACTCTACTTACTAAGCTAGTATATAATTATAAAGTTAAATTATAATAAGTATTTAATTTAGTAAGCTTATTAATAGCTTAAATATTTTATAATATAATTATACACAAAAATCTTTTAACATTACTTATATAAGTAAAAATTGGAGATATTTATAAATTTAAAATTAAAGCTATTTAACTTACAAAAGCTATTTTATAAGCCTAAATTTTTATGTAATAAACTAAGTAGTTTAATATTTTGTTTACTAGCTTATTATTTTATACACAATTTTTAGCTTTTAAGGCATAAACTTTATTAACTTATAAAAAAGCTTATTTAATAGCTTTTACTATACTTTCTTTAAAACTTTATAAAAAGTCTTTTAATTCTCTTTAAAGTTACTAATTGTTTTTATTTCTAAATAAAGCTTATATATAATTTTTTTAATACTTACTAAAAGTACTTAATAGAATTAATATCTAGAAAATATAGAAGCTACTTAAAAGTTTAAATTTTATAACTTTTTAGAAATTTAACTATTTTCTTTACTATATATATAAAAGTATTATCTTATTAAAAAATGTACTTTAGCTAATAGTAGAAAATTAGGTCTTTTTTTAGCATTTTAATATAAAAAGTATACTATAGTCTTTTTTTTTAAAAATAAAGTTTTTTTTCTATAATAACTAATTTACTTTTTTTAACTTTATTATTAGAAGTTACTTAAAAGCAACTTTACACTATTTAAGAAAAGTTCTTTAATATTTCTTTTTTTAAATTATTTTATAAGTTAATTTCTTATATATAAAGTAAAAATACTATTTTATATTTTTACTAAAACTTTATTAAATAAAGTACTTATTTAAGAACTTAATTATATACGTTTAGAAATTAAATTTTTAATACTTTTTAGTAAATTTAAGCCTTAATTTTACTACCTTAAATATTAGCTTAGACCTTTTTTTATATTTAAACTTATAAAAACCTTTAGTTTTAAGTATATAATACGCTATAGTTTAGCTTATATAAAGAAAGTTTACTTTTTTTATAAAGTTTTTATACTTTATTTTTAGAAAATTTTAAGTTAAACAAAAAATAGTACACTTTTCTTAATAATTAAAAAGCTAAAAACATTTAAATTAAAATAAAAATTTAGTTATTTTATAAAGCTACTAGTATTTAATAGTATTAATAATTATTTATTTTTTATAATTAAATTTAGCTATTAGCTTTTTTTAAGTAGTATTAGTTTTTAACTTTAAAATAATTAACAAACATACGTTAAATAATAGCTCTTTAATTAGAACGTAATTTCTACTAATTTTTTAGCCAAAAAGCTACATAATTATTAAAAAATAGATGTTTATAATTAACGTAAATTTTTGTGTTATAAAAGTATATAGTTTATATATAAAGACTTTTAGTATAGTACTATAGTAAAGTATTATATATTTTTATAGTTACTTAATACTTAAATTAAAAAAGTAGTATTTTTTAACTTAAGTTTCTATTATTTAAAATAGTATATAATAGCTAATAACTTTTTATTATAAATTTTATAGTTATTTTTAGTAGAACTTAATTTTTTTAAAAAGTAAGTAATAAGTTTTAGTTTACTTAATTTATTTTTTTAAGAAATTAGCTTTTATAATAATTAGTAACTTTAAATTAAAGTATTAGAAAATTAAAGTAATTATAAATACATACTTTAAAAATTTAAATACTTTTTAGTAAATATTATTAAATTTAAATTAAGTTTTCTTTTATTAAGGCTATTAGTAAAAACATAATATAAAAAAAGTTATTAATAAATTATAAGTAGAAATTAGTAAAATTTAGAAATATTTTTTATGTTTTTACAAAATTTCTACTTAAATTCTTTTTTTACTTTATTTAAATTTATGCTAATTTCTTTTAGTAAAATTACATACTTAAAATAAATAACTTATTTTTAATAAAACTTATATTTATTTAGTGTATTAACTAATTTAAAGAGTATAGCAAAATATTTAAATAAGCTATATTAAGTTTAAAATATAGTTAACTATTTATTTTCTTTTACTATATAAAAGTAATTAAAAGCTAAAATAATATTTAACTTTATAAAGTACTTTACTTTGCTAAAGTAAAATAGAGTTTCTTAAATTAATAAAACAAAATAATAGTTTTTAATAGTAATAGTATTTAAAGTTTAGTAGTTTACACAAAATTAAAAATTTTTATTAAGTTTTTTTATAAAAATAACTAGTATAGCTATAAAAAAAGTGTTTTCTTTAATAATTTTTTTTAATAAAGTAATTATTAAGATACATTTTAAGAACTTTTAATTTATTTTAAAATATTTCATAAAAAAAGTTTAAATTTAGGTTACTTTTTTTCTTTAAAAATAATCTTATAATTGTACAAATAATATTTAAGTTGTTTATTAGTTTTTTTATGCAAAAATATTTTAAGAATATTATAGTAATTTTCTAAAACTATAGTAACTAAATTTATATAAATTTTTAAAGCTAAAGTCTTATTAATATTAGCTATTAAAATAGCCAAAATTTTGTATTTATATTTTTAAGCTATTTATATAAAAAAAGCTGCTTTAATTAAATAAATATTTATACTTAGTTTAAGTTTCTTATAAAGTTCTTTTAGTAAAGTTTTATTTAAGTTTTTATAATTTATTATTAAGTATTATTATAAATATAAATAGCTAAAAATTATTTTAAAGTAAAGTAAATTCTAAGCTTAATAACTTATAATTACGTAAGAGTATTATAATGTAAATTTAATACTAGTTATCTTCAATATCTAAAAAGCTAATTCTAAATTTCTTTTAAATAATATTAAGTTTTTATAAAGTTATTAAAGAAAAGGTAAATTTTGGTAAAATTAGTTTACTTACTTAAATAACCTACTTACTTATAAAATACGTTATATATACTTAGCTTCTACTAGTTGCTAATATAATTTTTTTTTAAAAAAAACTTTACTAAGTAAAGTCTATTTAAGTTAATAATAAATATTTCTAAATTATTAAATTAGCAATATTTTATGTACTTGTAGTAAGTAATAATTAATTTAATTTATTATTTATTTATTTACTAATAGCTTTATATTACTTTTTATATTAAATTTGTTTTTTATTTTATTATTACTATTTTTAAAGCTTTTAAAGCTTAAGTTTTTATATATTTTATTACCAATATAAGAGTTTTTAGCTTTTATTTTATTTTAATACTTTTTTATAAATATAAGCTAGTTCTTTTAAAGTTAATAATTAATATTTTTTATTTAACTTAAATTATAAAAGGTACAGCATGTTGTATAATATTTTTATAAACTATATAAATATATTTTTAGTAACTTTATTAAAATAAGCCTACATTAAAAATAACTAAAAATTATTAAAAATAGGTGTAAATAGTTAGAATTTTATTACTTATTTTATGTATAGAAATTATTATTACTTTAGTATTTAATATAAAGCTTTACTACCTATATAAAGTAATTAAAGTAAAAATATTTAGCTATATATAACTTTATTATAGAATTTTTCTATTAAACTAACTTTACTTATTTTTCTACTTTTTTTTTTTTTTTGCTATTTATGAAAAATACGTTATAATATAACTATTAATAAATTCTTTTAACTTACTAAAACAGTACTTCATTAAGTGTAAATTTGGTAACTAAAATAAGTAAAAAATAAACTTAATTTTCTTTTTATAAATTATATAATAAAGGTAATAGTAAGTAGCCTAGTAAAAATAAATATTATTTTCTATAAAATAAATTTTTAATTTTTAATTCTCTTTTCTAATTACTTTATAGTACAAAAATATATGTTTCTTTAATATATTTTTAGTATACTAAATTGTGTTCATATCTTTACCTTTAGTATATATAAAAATCTTGTATTTAAAGACCTACTTTAGTAATTTTCTATTATATAGACTTTTTCTATTATAGCTTAAGTATTTATAATAATATTTAGTATTTTTAGCTTTAATTTTGTTATTAATCTCTTCTAATTATTTATACTTAGATATGCTAGAAATAAGAGCCTGTTTTTACTACTATTTATAATATAACTAGTCTTTTTTATTAGTAGCTATAACCTTAGTTTTTAAGTAATTTTTCTTATTTTTAGATATAACTATTTAAGTAATATAGAGTTTTTCGTATAAGTAAATAACATAAGAAAATATAGTAGTATAAATTATAAAAGAGAACTAAGAAAAATTAACGTGTATAATAAAGTTATTTAAATTAATATTATAATCTTAAGTTATAGAAATTTTCTACTTACTTTTATAACTATTAGTACTTTTAAAAGGCTTTAAAGTCTCGTTATAATAAATAAATATAAGCTTAAAAAAATATAAGTTATACTTATTTATTAACTACTATAAGTAGTTAACTTATTATTTTTTATTCTTTTTATTTAACTTACTCTTTTTAGGCCGTACCTTTTAAATAATTACGTAGTTATATTTAGGATTTTAATATTCTTTTATAACGTTTTTAACTTACCTTTAGTTAAGTTTATTAATACTAATTTTTTAAAGAATTAAGTAAACTACAGCTACTATTTTCTAGTTTCCTTTATTAATTATTATTTTCTATATTTAACTAGATAGCTTATTATTATTTTCTATCTTTAGTTTCTTACTAGAATAGTTAAATTAAGAAGGTATTAAGGCTAATATTACGTAAATATTATTACTACTAGCTTAATTTTAAGCTTAATAGTAAATAGTACTTAACGTATTTGATAAGTGAGTGACTCAGACAAGTAAGTGACTTACCTTAAAACTCACCAAAAAATCAAGAATTCACACATGAATATCTCAACAACCACTTAATAATAAATTCTATAAATTGAAATTTAGGCTTTTCTATATGCATTACAGCTTCTATGAAGGTTACATATATATTGGTTTAGTAGTTTTTGAGATATAGCAATATGGCATCGTTTTAGCCCCCAAATTGCTATATCTCAGAAACTACTCAACCAATTTTCATGCGACCTTCAGAAACGCTGTAATGCATGTAGAAAAGCCTAAGTTTCAATTTATAGAATTTATTATTAAGTGGTTGTTGAGATATTCATGTGCGAATTCTTGATTTTTTGGTGAGTTTTAAGGTAAGTCACTCGCTTGTCCAAGTCACTCGCTTATCAAATACGTTATAGTTAACTTAGAGACTTTTAAATTATCTACTATTTTACTAAATTTTTATCTACTAATTTTCTTAAAAGTAATTATAAAAGCTTATTTCTATTAGGAAATGTTTATAGTACTTATAGCTTTATTTTAAAAGTATTATATTAACATGTTATTAAAGATATTACAGAAACTTAAAATTAACTTTATTTAATAGAGTGTTAAAATCTAAAAATAAGACTCTTTTATTAGCTAAAACTTTACTTAATAAAAAAAAAGGTTTTAAAAACTATATATTTATAAAAACTTTATATATTATGCTACACCCTTTATAACATATTTAAAGTATATTTTAGTATAATTATAAATAGTAAAATATAACTACTTTTACTAATTTAATATAATATTATGCTTTTTTAACTTTTTAGTTTTAAAATACTTTTTTAAAGCTTAAATTTTATTAATTTAATGTTATTAAATTATTTTATAACTTTAGCTTATATAAGTTAGCCTTTTTTTAAAAATAATTTAGTACTTTAACTTTCTTTACTTTCTTTTAGTAATTTTAGTTACTAATATTTTAAAAAGTTTATATTAGTAGTTTTATATATTACTAGTTATTATAAAAACTTTTTATAATTAGTAATAGTAGCTACTTTATAATAGTATTTTTAATTATAGTATATTAATATTTAAGTATTTAAATAGTAAAACATATTTATTAGTTAAACTTACTAAGTACTAGTATATTAAAAAGAAAAGTTTTAAAATACTTACTTTTATAATATATTTTAAAAAAACTTTATTAAATTTAACTATATACTAAAAATACTTTAGTATACTTTTTATTTAAATGCTTTTTAAAATCTAAAAATATAAAAATAAAAGTAAGTAAAGCTTATATAAGTAATAGCTTATAACTTATTATTTATTACAGCTAGTATAAACTTATAGGTAATTATAAGTAGTTATAAATAATAAAACGCTGTATTAGAGCTACTCTAGTATAAAGAAGAGAAAAGAAAAAAAAGTAGAAAAAGAAAGAGAAATAAGGCTTTTATAAAGTATTCTTAAGATACATATAAAAGCGTAGCATATAACTAGTAATGTTATATATAATATAATAACGTAATAACACGTAGTAACGCTTTCTATAAGTATATTATATAATAGGTTATTATATTACTTTTCTCTAAAAAAGAGTAAAATCATCCTCAATTCCGTTGCAAAAATTAGTAAAAAGTAAAGTAAAATTATAGACTATTTACCTTTATATTACTTCTTCCTTCTTGTCTTTACCTGTTTGCCTTTTTAGGTTATTAAATTATCTTTATTTATTAATTCTAGTATCTCTTTTTATTAATAAGCTTTTAGCTAGTTTTCTAGTTGTATAGGTAATTTAGTATAATTTAAATACTACTTATAAAAGTCCTATACTTTATATAATGCGCTGATAAAACTTTTTGTATTATATTATATATTATTAAAGTTATAACTTATCTAGTTAGTTTTATATTACAGAACGCCTTTATAGGTGCGGCTTATAAAAATTTAATTAACTTTATACTCTAGCTTACTATTAATCTTAATAAAGTTATTAGGTATTTTATTTTAGCTAAGTAGAAAATTACTAAAGTCCTTATATAAATAATCAGCATAAAAAACGTTTAATATCTTTATATAATTAGATAGGTTAATAATATAGGAGTATTTTTTTTATACTAGTAATAAAATATAGCTCTACTATTTAAAGATTAGGCTTAGTACTAAGGCAATTAGTTATTTATTCTTTTCTAGTAATATATATTTAATCTCTAATTTTAAAATCTGGCTTGTGATGGTGCTTGTTTACTTACTTTATTTAATAAGCTTAAGCTTTTACTAAGTTATTACGTGTCTATTTAACTATTTTATAAGCTTTAAAAGCAAAAGCCTAAGCTTTCTCACAAATAAACTATTTATAAACTATAGGTAATTTATATATACACTTATGTTAATTAAAATATAAATAGGATTTATAGCTAAGCTCTATCTTATATAGTAATATATTTATAAATTTATAAAATAAAATAGCTTAAGTAAAATCTATAAAGAGTAGCAGATATAACTAGTTATCTTAATAATAATTAATAAATAGTCTTAGTCTTTAGTTAACGTAATAATTAAAGATTTCTATATTTTTATTAGTTTATAAATAATAAACTATAGAGAGCTTTTACTTTATGCTATTAAGCTTATAGAGTTTATTTATAAATACAGAAATAAATTAAAGGTTTTAATTTAATATTACTATCTCAAGCAGGCTGTAGATACGCTAGATGTATTTATAATATAACTAAACTATTTTTAATATAATAATCTATTTTATATAGAGTAGTAAGAATGCTTATTTATTTAAATAATTAATAACTATAAAAGCATTATTATATCTGTTCTTGTTTTTTAGGAATGTTTTAAAATTAAAAGAGATATACTACTAGCAGCGCTTATTTATTAGTAAGAGATATAATAAGCCTAAAGTCTTATCACGTAAAATATATATATAACAACAAGTTCTATAGTTAGTAATATATATATTAATATTAGATAGTAGATCTGGCTAGTGGTATTAGAATAAAAGTAATTATTTAGTTTTCTTTCTTTTTAAATAAGCTATAACCTAGTAAGCATAAATCTCTTTAATAAGATATATTTTTATATTATTAGTATTAGAGACTATAAGCTTTTCTTATTAAGTTAATAAGCTTTTTTCTAGCTTCTAATTTTACTTATTTTATTCTGCTAGCTCTCTATAAGGCTAGAGGGTATTACTAGAGTAATTAGCTTTTAAGATAATATTTATAAGCTTATATAAAGCCTAGTCTTAAATAGAAACCTTATAATTCTCTTTACTTTTAGTTATTAGTGTTTTGTTATTTAAGATAAGAAAAACACTGTCCGTAAGTATAGGTACTAAATTAAGAGAGATAATAGCTATTACTAGATTAATAAGCATTCACGTATATATAATAATATTCTTTGCTTTTTAAGTCTTAAAATTCTTATACTTACGTGTAAGGGTATCTGCTACTATATTAACTAATTTAGACTAATAAATAATATAGAAATAGTAGTTAGTAAAAGTATCTACCTATTAAGCTTATTATTAATTAAGTAAATACTTAGTACTAAAGTATTCTAGGGCATAATAATTTATAATTACTATAAAAATATTATTTATAAATCTACTAACTATAACTACTATGCCTCTAGTCTTTGTATGACTATAAATATCTCTTTATTATAGATTTTATATCTTATCTCTGTTTTCTATATAACTCTTAAAAAAAAAGCTATAAGCTTTTAAGCTCTATTATCTTACTTTTAGCTTATTATATTAGTAAGAACTTTATTACTTATATTAATCTTAATTTATGTCTAATAGAAGAGTAAATAGTAAGCTAGAATACTTCTTAAAAGTATTAAAGCTTTAGTATTCTTAAAAGCGTGAAGCTTAATATCACCTAGTAGATACTATACACCTTTTTATATAAGCTTAATAAAAGGTCTAATAATCTATCTATAGTCTTTTAGAAAAAGTCTATAAAAATTATAGAAGCTAAGAAAGAATTATACTCCTTTAAGTATTATTAGTAGCTTTTAGTTTTTAATAATAATAACTTTCTCTAAATCCATAGCAATTCCTAACCTACTAATAATAAATCTAAGGAATTTTATAGACGTGATGCTGAACTTACTTTTATAAATATCTATTTATAAATTAGCTTTATTTAGTTAGTTAAGAACCTTACGGACGTGCACATTATACTCTAGTAGATTTTTAAAGTAAATAAAAATATTATCCATAAAGATAATACAAAAGTCGTTAAGATAGTTAAATAAAATATTATTAATATATTATTAAAAGGAGGCAGGCTTATTACAGAGGCTAAATAATAATATATAATATTTATAAAAGCTATATTTTATTTAGAATATAGTAAAATCTTTTATTAATTCTTTTAACTAAATATAATAAAATACTTACCTGATATCTAATTAGGTGAAAATATATACACAGAAAAGCCAGGCTAAAGTCTTTTTAATAAAAGAAAATAGATAATAGTTCTTTTTAGTAATTATATTAAACTTCTAATAGTTAATATAAAAACGCTATTTTCTTTTAGGCTTTTTAGTAAAAAGTATTAGTATAATAAAAAAAACATTACTTAGAATAATAAAGTCTTTTTATAAATAATTTTAAAGATAGGCTTTAATAAGCTCTAGCTGCTTAAGTAATATATTATAAAAAAAGCTTAAAAAAAGCTCTCTACTAGTATTTTCTTTTAAGATAATATTATAGTTAATACTGTTATAATATAGTAGTAAGGTATTAAATACTGCTTATAAAAATACCTAATTTAAATTACTTTAGACTATAAAGAGCTTTTTTTTAATAAGCTCTTATAACTCTTTAGTATCATCCTTTAGTACGTTCTCTTAACGTTAGTTATTAATAAATTAATTAATTTTATATAAACTAGTTACTCTAATTACTATACCTTTTCTTTTAATACTATATAAAAATAATTATTCTTTAAATAGAGCGAGATTAATTCCTGCTCTATTATATTACATAAGACTAGTTTATTTTCTTTTAACTATTAATAGAGTTTTAATAGATAATAAAGGGTATAGCTACTTATCTATCTTATATAAATTATTATACTAATCTATTTACTATAAGATATATATTAGTATAAATATAACTAAAGCTTACTGCCTTTATAAGAGCATAATAGAAGCTTATTACTTTAATAAGAGTTTAATAATTATTATCTCTAATAGCTTATCTTACATATTAGTATTCTTTTAGTATACTAGATTAATTATAGGCCTTATAAATATACTATAAGGTATTATAATATCACGTTTAGCATTAATTTTAGTATTATCTAGCTAGACTATTTATTAATTAAAAGGGTCTAGTATTACTTTTATTAATTTAAACTATTTTCAGCCTATAATCAGGTTATAACGCCTAGTGTTGTAAAAAATAAACTATATAGTAATATAACACTTATTAATCACTAGTTAAGCTAGAAAGAACTAATTAATTATATCTATTTATTAATTATTATACCCTGTTATAGGAATGATTTTATGTAAATAATAGAACGTAAGCTTAAGACACTCCTTAATAACTTAATAAAGTTAAGAATAAATAAAGACTATATTTTTAGTTTTTGTATTTAGTAACACCTAAAGACGTTAATTACCACACTATTAAGAATAATTTAATACTTTATTATAAAAGTAGGACTACTAATTATGTTACTTAGTTATATAAGTGTATTAAATGCTTTAGTAGGGATCTCTAGGCAGAAGACTTTACCTAAAGTAATTTATTTTCTAAGCTTTTAGTAGGCTCTAGGACGTTATCTAAGTACTTAATATACTCTTTTTAATTAACTACTTTATTCTTAATTCTCTTAGGTATTAAGTAATTATATAAGAGATAACTAAGTTTACTATAACTATAGCAGGTTTATTTAGTAAGTAAGACTAAAATAATTACTAGTTTAATATTAAGAGTAAATATAGGTTTACTTTTTTTAATACTTTTTAATAGACTTTTTTTAGCTTAAAGCAGCACTTTATGCTTTATATACTTATAATTAAATTAAATTAAATCTTATACTATATACTAAGCCTTATTATAATATATCTTAAAGGTATAGTATTTTTAGGCGTATTTACTTTTTATATGCGTATATAGCTTATTATATAGTATCTTATAAAAGTTTTTCTTTTACTAATTTTATAGTATTCTAGTGAGATTAGCTAGCCATATGAAGTTTACTAGAAACTAGTTAAAATTATTAGATAGCTTTATTCTAAGAGACCTGAGCTCTTATTACGTTTTAATATATTAATTAAGGTTTTTAAAAATACTCTAGAGGTACTTTATTATATTTTCTATAGTAATATTTTATCCTAGGTTTTTTCTAGCGTTAAGAAAAGAATTAAGAAAATTACTAGCTTTACTAGTAATATAGATTTAGATATAAGTTACTTACACTACTTTTATAGCGTTTAGATTATTATATTTATACTAATTAGTATTAAGCCTAAGCTTATTTCTTATCTACTTATTCTAGTTCTTAAAGGTCGGATTAATACTGTTATTAAGAATAAATAGATTAGAAAATTTAGTAAACCTCTTATCCTAAAAGATACTTAGCTAGGTAGTATATACTAATTCTAGAATTCTTAGTTATTAATTAGTTATACCTAGAGTATAATATAGAGTAGAGTTTAATTCTCTGTAAAGAAAAGAAAACCTAGTATTCTAATATATCTATTATTACTTAGTAGGCTATAATAGAGTTTTATTAGTCTTAAAAATTACTTCTTTTTTTTTTTAGTGATTGAATTAGCTTTAACTGCTGTTAAGTCTTTATAGTCTTTTCTATTTAAGTTTTTACTTTAAATAAATATAGAGCTTTTATAATCTCACTCTTAGCATATAAAGTATTATTAGTAATACAGAATAAAGTATTAGCTTACTGCTTTAGTATTTTAATATAAAAAATTTACTTATAAAGCTTATTAGTAATCTCTATTAGGTCTATTTTAATTTATATAGTAATATTAGTAGTACGTATTTCTTTATTCTTAGTATACTTTTTAATAGTTATAGGGATACTTTTATCTCTTACTTACTTTTCTAAACGTTTAGATTTACCTTATTAGTCATCTTTAAGCTCTTTTATTAATATATAAAAGTAATATAAAGTATTCTTAAGATAAAGAGTAATGTTATTATTAATACTAATACTTAAAAAGGCCCTTAACTCTAGAGTGGTTGCTTTCACTATTTTTGCTTTATCTTATACTACTATAAAATTCATAAAAATTACTATAAGGTTTAATATTTTTAATTATATAAAATAACTTAATAACTATTATAACTTAGCAGGCTTATAAATAGGGGCCTGGAAGTATAGATTATTTTAACTTAATTTATAACTAGGTAGTACTAGTAGTGCTTAATTTTCTAGTTTTTATTTTTTTTTCTCTACTCAGCTACCTCTTAACGCGTACTAAGATTATTCTTATATATATACTAGCTACTTTATAATATATATTAAGATTATATATATATCTATTAGCTGTCTGCATACTACAGATATAATAATACTTATTAAAAGGTTATTAGTTATTATTATTTTAATAAAAGCCTATAGGAAGTGCGTTTTCTAAGGATAATTAGTAAATAAATATTTTAGTAAAAGCTCTTAAAGCCAGCCGCTTACTACTTTTTAGAGATAATTAGAGATTTAAATATAATAAGAACTTATTATAAGTTAATTACTTATTACCTACTAATCTAGAGCTTTATTATACTATTTTATAGTATAATTAGAGTTACCTAGTATAATAGAACTTAAAAAGAGTAAGAAAGTTATCAGTACTATAAACTACGTTTAAGTACTTAGTTTAACTAATATTATATTACCTTTATAAGCTAAAAAGGGGGAGATACTAAAGTAATATTATAGCTAGTATAAACCTATAGGTAATTATAAGTAGTTATAAGTAATAAAGCGCTATATTAAAGCTACTCTAGTATAAAAAAGAGAAGAAAAGAAAGAGTAGAAAAAAAAAGAGAGATAAGACTTTTATAAAGCATTTTTAGAATACATATAAAAGCATAACATGTAACTAGTAACATTATATGTAATATAATAACGTAATAACGCGTAGTAATGCTTTCTATAAGTATATTATATAATAGGTTATTATACTATTACTATATTTTTTTCTACTTTTTACTACTTTAACTTATTTAATACTAGTTAAAAATTAAAATATTAAATACTAAATTTTTACCAGCTACTACAAATTATGTTTAAATAATTTTTTTTAATAAACTTAAACTATAATTATAAAAAAATTAGTTTTTATAATATCTTTAGTTATTTATTTGTAAATTAAAGTTAAAATACTTACTATAATATTATTTAAATAGCTAAAAATACTTTATATTTAAAAGCAAAAAAAATATATATATAGTATATAGTAATAAAGTAAATAAAAAAAATTATAATTAAAAGTAAACTTAATAAATTGTTATATAAAATAAAATTTATAGCTATTTATTAATAAAAGGTTTTACATTCTTTTTACTTAGTTTTTAGTTATTTTCTTAAAGTATTTAATTTAATTTAAACTTATTTTATTATTATTATAGCTAAAATTACTTACATTAATAAAACAGTTATTAGGAAAATATATTACTTAAACTTTTAAAATTATTAAAACTTTAATAATAAGCATAAAATTAATTACCTTTCTATAAATAAAAATAGTCTTAATAAAAAAACTTATTTATAATTATTTAATATAAAAATAAATACTTGCTTTTTATACCTAATAAATATATACTAGTTTTTTATAATATTTATTTAATAGCTATATTTATTTGTAGTTTAAGTATTTTTAAAAGTAATTTTTAAGTACTTATATATAGTTTCTAGCTTATTAAACTACTTTTAAATTGTCTTTAGTTATTATATAAACTTTTTCTAAATTTTAAAAAACTTTAATTATACTAAATAATATTTTAAATAAACTTTAAACTAATATTAACTTTAGTATTAGCTATATTATAAAAGTTTACCTAAACTTCTTATATACTACTTTTAAAATCTTATTATAATACTAAGTAACTAAATTCTTGTATATACTAAAGCTAATATTATTAATTATATTAAGAAACTACTTAAAAGCTAGCTTTTAGTTATTAGTTAATAAAGATTTTAGTTTAAGGTATATATTATAAGTTGCTAACTTACTATCGTAAATTATACTAGTAATAAGCTGTCTAATTACTTATATAACACTTAGTAATTCCCTTACTTCCAGATTAAATAGCTTATTAAACTTAGTAGAAGTTAGTTAACTTAGTAGAAATAGAAAGAAGTAATATAATAAGTTAAGATTTAATAGAATAGTATTAAACTATATCACTTAAGGTGTGAATCTTAATTTTAAAGTAACTATAAAAAATTAAAAGTATCTATAAGCTGTTTAATGCCCCGTACTTATAGTAAATCCTCCGTGCGTATATTGTATACTTGTTAGCAGTATGTTAGATACTGCTAGAGGCTACTAGAGCTGCTAGAGGTTCTGTTACCTTACTCTGTCTCTATCTACTAAGTCTTGCCTTAGTCACGTGAGCTACTGCTCCCAATCTATTGGCATAGTTCCGTATTTCTGTCCTCGCTTCTTGGCCCGTGCCTTGGCCTGTGCTAACGCGTCCCGTGCCCGCTTGCAATTCTTTCTTTCCAGCTCAAACATACGTTTCCATTCTAGAGCTTTATTGGCTGTTGTCGTCAGCTCCCTCAGCTCCTTAAGTGCAGTTGCCTTTTTATTACTGTCCATAACACTATCCCCCTCTTCCAAGTCTTCGTCTCGGAAGATAGTTTCTTTCTTCTATAAGCAGTATAAAGGCAGCAGGTCCTCCGCTCTGTGTTCCAGACTATAAGACCCTTAACTTCCTTTCTTCCCTGCCCAGCTTCCTAATAATGACACGTCCTAAGTCATCTCTAATACGTGCTCGCCGCCTAGCTTCTTAGATCCGTAACGAACCCCATCACATGCCGACGCCCTGCTCGAACTATTCCTATCAAGGCGACGATTACCTTGTGAACCTAAGTTCCGGTCATTGTTCGGCCTGTGCCAATTGCAATATAAAGTGCGATTTAATTATCTCGCAGCCAGAATGAGATCATCTTAATCGTGATAAAGAAAAACTCTGTTGCTAACTCAATTCTCTTAAGGATCAACGCTCTGAGCTCTGTGCCCGAGAATTACAACTTCGTCGTGAACTTACAAAAGTGGATTCCAAAGAGAAAGAGATGTTTAATCAGGAGATGGCCTCAATTCGTGAGGTTCAAGCTCTCAAGGAGGCAGAAGCTCGTTCCTGGGATCAAGAAACTCACACACCGCAATCTACAGTTCAGGCTTCTTCCTGACTTGCTTCGCCTTTCCTTCCCTTTGGCTTAGACTGAAATGCGCTGTAGTCGTCCTATCCCTAAGATACAGCATTAAGGCAAGCCTTCATTACTCTCTCTAATGATACTGGTTAATCAGCTCCGAACTGTTCTTCAGGTTCCTAATTAGTTCCCATGTGTCATCTTCAGGTCCGTAACCTTTCCATCTAACCAAATACTTCCACTAACGTCCAAACTGCTGGTAGTCCAAAATTCATTGGACTTCATACTTAGTAGTATCTTCCTTAAGTTTGAGTCTTGTCTGTAGTTTGGCGTTCAGTAGTGCTGGTTCCAATTTTGAAATATAAAAAACTAGGTGAATTCTCGTGTCCTTAGGTAGTTATAGTTTATAATTCACAAGTCCTGTTTATCTCTTAACCTTAAATAGTCCTAATTTAATGTGATCCAGTTTCTTTAATGGTTATTTTATTTCTAAATTTTTTTATAGTAAAAAAAACTCTATCCCCCCCTCTAAAGATTGCTCCCTTAACCTTAGATTTATCTTTCTATCATTTGCTGAGAACTCCTTTCTGGGTGATATTTCTTGCTATTTTTTAATAAAGTCATTGTAATTCGTCGACTTTTATCTTTGCTGATTCTAATACCTTATCTAGAATCCATAGTTCTCAATAAGCCGTAGGCTTATAACTATAGTTCGTAAAGAATAGTGATTTTCCTGTAGTTGATGACTTTACAGAGTTGTATATAAACTCAGCCATTAGTAGTAAGTTAATCTAATTGTCTTGTTACTTATTAACGTACATTTGTAGGTATTATTCTAATGTCTAATTTGTCTATTCTGTTTGTCCGTCTGTTTGTAGGTGAAATGCTGTTAAGAGATAATACTCAGCCCCTAGCTTCTCTATAAACATTTTCTAGAATATTAACGTGAATAATTTATCTCTATCCATAATAAATTCTCATGGCAGTCTATGTCATGCTATTAGTAGTTTAATAAATATAGTTACTAATTTATTTACTTTAATTTCTATATGCGTTGGTTTAAAGTATGTATATTTTATAAGTCAGTTTACTATAACTAGTATCATGTCATACTATTAGCCTCTAAAGGTGGTTATTATTAGTATTCTAGTAATAAAGTCTATTATAACTAATTCCTATAGTAGGTCTGGTGAAGGAATTAGTTACATAAGTCTATATTTCTTATATCTTAATGCCTTATTCTTTCTGCACTTAATGCATTCTAAAAGAATAGTTCTAACCTTTTTTTATATTCCTAGGATCTAAAAATGTCTGTTGATTTGTTTTATAGTTTTTTTAATTCCCTAATATCCGTGTATTTTAGCTAAGTGTTAATTTTTAATAAGCTTAGTCTATAATACATCTAATATATAAATTATTTCTTAGTCTAGATTCTAGTGTAGTTATTTATTATTGAATTCCTTTATTTATTTTTCTTAGGTATTTTCGATAATGACTACTGTCTTAATATCTATTTATAAGCTTTCTAAGAATCCATCTAGTCTTTGCCTGAGTATTATATTATAAATTTCTAGTATATTTCTTATATAGTTTACTTATTAACTAAGTGCGTTAGCCGCTATATTTTCTTTTCCTAACTTATAAAATATTTAAAAATTAAATATAGAAACTAGTTCCTATTATCTGACTTATCGTTAATTTAACTTCTTTATTATTATAAATGCCGTTAGATTTTTGTGGTCTGAATATATAACAATTTAGTACTTAATCCCTTCTAAGTAATGTCTTTATTTTTTAAATACTTAAATTATTACTAATAGTTTTTTATTATAAATATTATAGTTTAGCTTGGTACTTATGAGTTTGTAAGATAAAAAGTCTACTAGATATTTATACCTATTATTTTATATCTATAATAAAATAGCTTTTATAGCTCTATCTAATATATTTATATATATCTCTATTTAAAGTCATAAATTAAATATCTTTAATATTATGAAGGCGTTTTCCTCGTGTTGTTTCTACTTAAATTATTAATCTTTTTTTAGTAATTCTATTAAGGGTGCTGTAATTTTTAAGTAGTTCTTAATAAATTATTAACAGAATCTTATAAATCCGAGAAAAGAATAAACTTCTTTGGTATTTATTAGTGTAGGCTAAGATAGTATATTTTTTATCTTATTAGAGTTAACTATTATTTTATTTTAAGATATTAAGTATTTTAAGAATTTAACTTCCGTTCTGTAAAGCGCATATTTTTTTTGTTTAAATATATAGCCTATATTTCTTAAGCTTTTATAATATCTTCTTAGTATACTTAACGTGTTTTTTTAGCATTCTATTTATATATATAAGTATATTATTAAAATATATTATTATAAATACATCTAGATATTTCCTTAGCATATAATTAATAATTATCTGGAATATTACTAGTGCGTTGGTGAGTCCTATTAGTATAACTAAGTATTTAAATAATTTATATCTTATTTTAAATACAGTTATCTATTCGTGTTTTTTAACTATTTATATTTAATAATATTTATTTTTAATATTAAAGAGACTAAACCATTTAGCTCCTCTAAGTTTATTTATAAGTTCTAATATTAGTAGTATAAGGTAGTGATTTTTTACTATAACTTTATTAAAATATCTATAATTAATACATAACTTTAATTTTCTATTTTTTTTTTAGTATAAAAAGTATTAGTAATGCTATCTTACTTTAGCTGGTTTATATATATCTCTTTTATTAGTTTTTTTATAAGAATTTCCGTAATTCTTCTTGTTAGTGTATGGGTACTTGATATAATAGTTCTAGTTTTAAATCCGTTTCTTCCTTAAGCGTGATTTTATAGTTTTAGTTCTAGTATTCTAGTAACTAGTTTTTAGCTTCCTTAAAGAACTATTCTCTAAATTTCTTTTAGTATTCGTTTAGTATAATAAACGTGGTGTCGTGAAGTATTACTTTTTTTATCTATATTATAGCTTTTATTTATTACTATCTATAGTAGTTATTTCTAATTCCTATAGTTTTCTTTTTCTAATTAATAGTTAGATTTTATTATACTAGCTAGTTTTATCCTAAGATAAAATTCTTACTATCTAGGTCTATAATTTTTATATAGTAGTTATTTATATAACTTATTACTTTAATAGTTATATTTCCTGTTTTAAGATTAATTAGATTTTTTTTGAATATTACTGGATTATTATCTACGTGTCTTACTTATATAGGTTTATCTAAAACTCTAGTTAGTATCTAGTATCTTTATATTTATTTATTTAATATAAGTGTCTTACTAGCCCTACTGTTTATAAGTATTAGTGTTCTATTATTATTAATATATATATCTATATATAGCTTATTTTCGTATTTTCTTTAGTTTAGTTATGTGTATATAGAAGTATTTATTAAAAGTTTCTGCTCACGCTAAGCATTAAAAAAGCTATAATACTTAGTATCTATATTTACCTAATTAGGCTAATAAGTATGCTATATATATTCTTTTTCTTCCTTATACTTATTTCTACCTTTTAACTTAATAATTAGCTTAATGTGCCTTATTATTCTCTTAATTTATATCTAAATTTTTTTCTATAAAAGCTTATTTTAGTACTTTTCCTAGACTTAGATTACTTCTGCGCAACTTTTTAAAACACTTTTTTTTTTTATTTTCCTTTTTATTTAGTACTAGTAAAGTTTAATAGTATTTAGATTTAAAGAGTTACTACACTAAAGAAGTTGCTTAATTTAATATAGGCTATATACTTTCTACTAAGCAACGTAAGCATAGACAGGTGTCTTATTTTTCTAAATTATTATATTCAAATAATCCTTTAAACACTTATTTATAAAGGGAATAAGTTTAGGTATTAATATTTTTATTTAATATTTATATCATAGAGGTTATACTTAGCAGCATAAAGTTTTTATAAATATTATTTTTAAAGGAATAATTGCATTAATTGCTTCCTACACTATTAAAGATAATAACTAATTAAATATATAAGAATTAAATAGACAGTAACGACATTACGAATCCCTAGTGATTTATAATACTAGGTGGTAAAGTAGTAGTAAAGTAGTAAAGTAATAAAATTACTTATTCTAGTTTTACTAATATTATACTAATTAACTTCTTTACTAGTTTAATGAGTTAGCTTTCTATTCTTTTAATTCTATCTCTAAATTAGTTTTTAACTATTTTTTGCTTTTAGACTTAGTTGTTTTATTCCTATTTTAAGCTTTTACTACTCTTATATTATTAGCTTAAGAGTTTTATTTATCTCTTTTAGAACCTTTTCTACTTTCTCTTTTTCCTTTTTTGTTTTAAGTAACTAACAATAATAAGGCTCTTTCTAATCGTATGTGAAGTAGCTTTAAAATATAAACTCTAAGTATTTCTTTTAATATTTATAGATATAGCTTTAGATAAAAGCCTTATCTAAAGTTTACTATATCTAATAACCTTTTCTTTAATAAAGTAATATAATAGCTGTTTTATCTGACCAGATTACATTCTTCTAATCTTTAAGTATCTAATCTTTATATACTAGATACTATTATAATCGCTTCTTTTTTATCTTCTTTATTAGTCTAGGCTTTTGTGTTGGTTTCGTTTTTTTAAAACTAAAAGCCTTTAGACATCTCTATACTGTTATAGGTAAAATAGAAATACCTTATTAGTTAAGCTTATTAGTAAGATTAGTACACGCTTTCTCTTATCCATATTAATTATAGCGTACTTTTATAGTAATTACCTATTTAATATTCTTAGTTTACTTTATTAGACGTCCAGAATAAGAAGCATTTTAAAGATATTTGTTTTTAATAATAAGTGGGATGTGGTTAGGATTAAAACTACGCTAAATTATTTAAACATAAATATTATTAATCATCTGCTTTAAGAGACTAGTTTTTTTAATAATTTTAGTAGTTATTTTATCTCTAAAAGGTAATTTAGAGTAACTACTAATATATATATTACAATATCAGTATTTAGAGCTATAATAAGATAAATAAGAGATAAAGTAGAAAAAATTTAAGATAAGACGATACTAAGGTATGCTAAAAAATATAGCTTTTTTAGTATAAACAGAAACTTTTAATAAGTGCTTTTATATAATTAGTATATTATTTCTAACCTTTAATTTTCAGCTCTTTAGTAGCTTGGTTATAGTTTATTAGTTTTCTAGTTTTTTATTTATAGCTAACTCCTAAGTAGTAGTCACTTCTTTAGTGTTTTCTTTTTAGGTTTATAGATTAGATATCTCTAGAGTTAGTATATTTTTTTATTAAGTATTTTATATATATTTCTAGCTTGTTCTCTATAATCCTAGCATTTTCATCTTAAGAAATATTCTTAATATGTGAGTCTTTTATGTGAGTCTGTAGCTAACTATTTTTTTTAATAATATTTAGTTTAGTATTATCAGCATCCTATCTAGCACTTATCCTATAATAGTTATTTATATTCATCTGAGTTTAGGTCCTATAATTCGTTTTCTAAATCCGTGTAGACTAGTTCTTGTTATAAGTTAAGTTCTTTTCTATTTACTAGTTATTATAATATCTTTCTTATCTTTAGTCCTTTAATATGTATGGCGTGTTTATTCTATTTATAGTCTTTTTCTATATAGTTAGAAACTATATATATTTAGTATTTCTTTTTTAATATTCTGCTTACTGTGTTATTATCTTATACCTATAATATTAGTAAAAGGTTTTCTTCTTTCTTTTTCTTCTAATCCCATCCTAGTTCCGGATATCTGACGGGATAATAGTATATTATATTACTTATAACTAGTATAGGTATTTATTACTGGATTTTATTTATTTATATAGTTAGTTCTTATTTAATTAGCCCTTTATACTACTTGTTTCCTACTAACTATAGTACTTATTAATATTTGTATATTCTATCTCCTAGAGTAACTTTCTAGTGTTTGGTAACATAATATTCCCTTATATAATATTTTAATTTATATATCTAACAGTGTCCTTAGTGTACTTGTTGTATAATTATTATAAACATAAGTTCCTTACTCTCTATTATCTCTTAATTTTTTCTTTATCTGAATTTCTGATTTTTCTTATAGAAGAGTCTACCTTCTTACTTTATAATCTTATAGAATCTTTATATTTCTTTCTTAGTTTCCGCGTTGTGTTGTTGAACTGCTGCTTTTTATATTATAGTAATTATATTACTAAATTATTCTACTAGATAATTCTTAACTTATTAATACAAAATCTTATATTCTTATCCGAGATGTATGTGGTTTCTATATATCTAGTATTATTCTTTCTAGATTCTTTTTATAATTATCTCTTTTATTACGGTGTCTTTTACTTATTTTATTTAAACTATAGTAATCTTAATTTCCTTAAGCGCCTTAGCTTAAACATAAGCTTTTTTAATATTTAATTATTATTATTTATAATCTTTAATAAAGTGTCTCTGTCTTTTATATTTTAAGCAGGCTTTTTACGTGTAGTATTTTATTCATTTCTTAACTTACTTACCTTACCTATTTCTAATAAATGTCTTTTTTATGTTAATATCTATCTTGTTATAACTTTAGTTATCTTTTTTATTTCTTTTAGGTATATAGGTTACTAGTTTTTCTTATGCCCTTTTTTCTTACTCTTATTAGTACTACTAGTTATTAATAGTTACTACTTATTTAATAATTTCTAATAAGGTACGTAGCCGTTTTCCTCTGGAGATTTTATCCTTAATTCTGTTTTTTAATTTCTTGTAGTATATCATAACCAATAGTTAGTTCACTTAATTAAGTTGTGATTAAATTTATTTAAACTCTATTATATAGTTAGCTGCTAATATCTATTATTTAAGCTACTAGAGCTTTTAGATTACTTCTATTTCTTTATTAATTTCTCTAAAAACAACAATCATTTCTTATTTAAAATATTCGTAATTCTTAAAAGCTTGTTATATATTATTATTATAATTAGCTAACCCTGCTGCTCCTAAGTTAGAATCTCTATTAATAAGATAATTTCTTATTAGTAGTTTAAACTATTATATAGTTTTATCTATTATATTCATACCAGCTACTAAGATCTGGTCTTAGTTAGTTAGAAATAATTTCTAATTAAACTAATAGTATAGGTTTATTACTGTTATAAAGATCTTAAGTTTATCTTAATTACTATTAAACTTTTTAGAAGGTTATATTTTTACTATCTCTTTTTTCTAGACTATTATAGCCTATTATTTAGCTTTAACCTGTTATTATAGGTTTACTAGAGTATTACATAACTTTATAATAGCTATTTTTTATTCCTAAATAACTTATTATATACTTTTAGTTTCTCTGGATATACTTCTAGTTATGAATAAAGATCCTGCTATAACTTTTTCTTCACTACTACTTTTTTCTAACAAGTAAAGTTCTTATTTATCTTTATAATAGATTATTATAAACGCTTAATAATTAGTTATTAGAATCTATCTAACCGCTTTTTCTACTCTCTTAAGATAGTAATTATAATATTATAAGTTACTAACTTACTAGTATAAATTATACTAGTAATAAGCTATCTAATTACTTATATAACACTTAGTAGTTCCCTTACTTCTAAATCGGATAGCTTATTAGACTTAATAGAAGTTAGTTAACTCAGTAAAGATAGGAAAAAGTAATATAGTAAATTAAGATTTAATAAAATAGTATTAAACTATATCACTTAAAGTGTAAATCTTAATTTTAAAGTAACTATAAAGAATTAAAAGTATTTATAAGCTATCTAATGCCCCGTACTTATAGTAAATCCTCCGTGCGTATATTATATACTTATTAGTAGTATATTAAATACTACTAGAAACTACTAAAACTACTAGAGATTCTATTATCTTATTCTACCTTTATCTACTAAGTTTTATCTTAGTTATGTAAACTATTACTTCTAATCTATTAATATAGTTCTATATTTCTATTCTTACTTTTTAGCTTATGCTTTAGCTTATGCTTTAGCTTATGCTAATATATCCTATGCCTACTTATAATTCTTTCTTTCTAGCTTAAATATACGTTTCTATTCTAAAGCTTTATTAGCTATTATTACCAGCTCCTTTAGCTTCTTAGATATAGTTACCTTTTTATTACTATCCATAACAGTATACTTTTTTATTATAGCTATTTTTTATAAATATAAAAAACCTACTAGTAAAAAAATTATTTACTTTTATATAACTTTTAATATTTAAATTTAGTAGCATTTTAAGATATTTAACTACTTTATTAATATTAATAACTAATTAATTATAAATAAGTAATTTATAAAATTTTTAGCTATAACTATAATATAATATAAAAATAATTTATTATTAACTTAGTATTTATTATTAACTTAAGTAAACTTTGCTTAGTAAGGCTTTTTTTTTAAAAAAAATTAATAACTAATAAAAACTAAGTATTAGCTTTTATATTAATAAAGTTTTTACTTTTATAATTATAGATTTAAAAATAGTTTTTTATAGTATTTAAAAAAAAACTTATTATTTTACTATAATATATAACTTAGTAAATTTTATAATAGTAATAAATTACTTTAAATTTAATTAAAAAATTTAGTTTTAAGTATTATAGTTATACTTTTAAAGTAATAAACTTATTAAAAGTTATAAATAAAGTTTAAAACTTTTAAAAGATATTAATAATTAACTTTAAAGTATTTAACATTACTAGTTTAATATTAATACTTTTTTATATACATAAAAAATTAAAAAAGTTTTTTTTATTTATATAAAAATAGTAAAAGCTAGTATTTTTACTAATATTTACTAAAACTTTAAAACTATTATAAATTAATATTTATATTATACTAAAAAAAAAGGTACTAATAATTTTAAAGTTTTACTAAAAATACTTAAATTAAAGTAAGCTTACTTTAAAAAAAAGTAATTTAATAAAGTATAAAAATATAGTAACTTTATTACATTTTTAGTATATTTTAGTAGTTAATATTAAGTAAAAAAAACTATAAAGTAAAAACTATTATAAATTAATATTTATATATATAAATAAAATAAGTAATATTAAGTTGTTAGAGCGTGTTTAAATAATATAAACTATTTATATAAATTTTAGTATTTAACATACTTTATTTTAGTTATAAATATAACTAAGTTTAGTACTAAACTAAATGTTTTATATTATACTTTTAAAATATTATACTTAAGTTTACTAAGTATTTTAATATAAAGTTACTTTACTCATACCTTTTATATACTTATAGTTAAATTTAATTTTTTATTATTTATATATTATTTTTCTTTAAAATGTATTAACTTTTTGTTTTTTGAAAAGTAAATAAAACTTATATAAAATTAAAAAAACTATAGTTTATTTAACTACTTATAAGTATTATTTTAATACTATTAAATTAGCTATATACTACTATTAATATTTAGTATAAATTTATTAAATAACAATTTAAAAATAACTTTATAAAAATAGTTTTTATAAAACTTTAAAAGTATTTATAAAAATACTATAGTACTAATTAATTATATTAATATTAAAAAAAATTTAATAAATTTAAGTACTTATTATATTTTTTATACTTTAAAGTAGTAGTATTTAGTAAAATAAACTTTTTAATACTACTTTTTTAAAGTAACATATACTAATTTAACTTACTTTTAAATTTTTACTTTACTTAGTTTTGCTATATTTACGCTATATTCTTTAAATTTAAATTAAAGTAAAATAGATATAAAATAATAAGTATTAGTAATAGTAAATATATACCTTATATAAGAATTCTTGTAATAATTTAACTTAAAGTAGAAATAGTAAAATATTAGTAAAATAGTTAGTATTATTTTAATTTATAAAAACGTAATTATTTTAATAATTTATTATAAATAATTTACTTTTATAAAAATAAAAAGTAAAGTAAAAAAATTGCATTAGTTTAAAATAAGCTAAAACTAAGTAATAAGAAAATTAGTTTTTAATAATATTAGTATTAAAAAGAAACTAAATAAATAAATAATAAAGTTATTAGTAATAAAATAGTATAAAACACTTTATAAATATTTTTAAAATTAATCATTTTTTATAAAAAGTAGTTGTTTTATTAACTTTTTGATTATAATTTAATAGTAAGTTTATATAGTAATATAACTATTTTATATTTAGTAACTAATAATAAATTATTATAATATAGTTTTTATTAGTTTAAAGTAGTATAATTAATTTATATTAATTAGTTAGCTTTAATAAGCTTAATAATAAAAATTAGAATTATATAAACTTAAATTTTTTCTTATTACTATACAAGTTAAAAAAAAGTTAGTTTTATAAATAGTAAAGCTTTATTTTATATTTTTTTACATTTTTTTTTAAAAATAACAGTTTATTAACTACATAATATTAAGTTTACTGTTACTATATATTAAAAAAGCTTTTAATGTTTTTATTTAATATAAAAAAATATTATTTAAAATATACTTTATACTTATACATAAAATAACTACTTTTAAAACTTTAAACTTTATATTTTTTTTTAAACTTATAATTAGTAATACGTTTATTGTTAAATACTTAGTTACAATACTTAATAGATTTTAGCTTTTTAATTTAGTTAAGTATATTATTTTATTTATATTAGTTATTTATTATTTATTATTTATAAAGTTAAATTTTATATAAATTTATTTAAGCTTTTAAACTAATTTTTTTAGGTGCTATAACTATATTAGATAATTTTTCTATATTTTTAAAAAATAATTTTTTTTTAAATACATATTAACTTTTTTATATTACTAGTACTATTATAGTTATTATTTATATTACGTAAAATATTATATTTTAAAACACCTATAAATATAATAAGTAAACTAAGTTTACTAAAAACATTTTATATAAAGTTAAGTAAAAATAGTTATTTATAAGTATATTTTTTTTTTACTTATTACTAATAGCTTAAACATGTAGCTTTATTATAATAAAGTAAATAATAATAATTATTATTATTATATACTTAAATTATATACTAACTAGTTTTAAAAATATTACTTATATAATATTTAATTTAGAATACTAAATGCTAGCTTATATAATTTTATAAAAACCTATTTAATAAATTTTAAACTAATTTTACTTAACTAATATACTTAATAAGTACTTTTAAAAAATTATATATAAAAAGTACTAACTTTATTATAATAAACTTAACATTAAAATTTACTTAAGTAAGTAATAAACATAATATTATATACTTCGTATTTTTATTATTATTTTAAATTAAAGTTTATAACTTTTAACTTTAACTTATATTAACTATATAAATATAGTAGAAATGTACAATGCATAATACTATAAAGTTATAAAGTTAAATATAAGTTAATTATTTTTACTAGCTATAAAAGAAAGTAAGAATATTTTCTATTTACTAACTAATATAATTACGTGATACCCGTGCTATTATGTAATATTATATCGTAACGTTTTTTTATATAGTGTATTTAGCTTATATTTATAATATATCTTTACTTTTTAAGCTTTTCACGTTCTTGTAAAGACATATTACTTAAAGAAAAAAAAGAAAAAAAAAAGAAAAAAAAAGAAAGTATTAGTACTTTTATAAAACATTTATTTAAGCTTTATGTAAAGTAAGCTAAATATATATATTTATATAAAAATACCTAATTTAAATAGAGAAATCTTATATACGTAATTTTTTTCTATTTCTTTCTTAATTTTCTAGTTAATGTAAGGTTGCCGTGAAATATAAGTACTATTTATATAAAACTATTAATATATACTATAATATTATTCTGTTTAATAACCTTTTAATTATATAAAATTATTTATTATTATTCTTAGAATATATAGCTGGATTTTAGTGTTTTTATGTAATACTACTATATATTCTTTTTATTACTTACTTATATTTTATACTACTTAAGTTAGAAAGTCTAAAGCTAACTAGTTAAAAAATTAGTATTACTTTAATTAAATTATTAGATTTATTATTTCTAATATTACAATTATGTTTTAGTTCTTATGCCTTTTTATTTAAAATATACTTTTATAGTAAGTTTATTTATAACTACTTTATTTTCTTATTATTTAAGTTCTAAATCTTTTTTTACGTTTATTATATAGCTTTATGTACTTATTACTATCTAGTATTTAACTTAATAAAGTATTTTTAAATTTAATAATTTTACTTTTTTTTAATTTTTATTATTATTGTTTTGTTTACTTTGCTAGCTTTTTTTTAAACTATAATTAACTAGTTTAATATTATTATTATTAGTATTAAATAAATTATTATATTTTATGTTATAAAAATAATTAATTTAAAAATTTATATTAAATATGTTCTTTTTAGTTGTGTAGGAGTTTAAATTAGTAAGTTTTACTTTATTTTTTTTATTACTTATACTATCTTTTAGCTCTTTAAATTTCTTTTTTTATAATCTTACTTTATTAACTTTAAGAGTTTATCATTACCTAACTTTTCTTTTCTAATTAAATGTATTTATGTTATTTAGCTAATGTTATTTATATAAAACTAATTCTTTTCTAAAATAAAAATATGTTCTTACTAGTGTTTTATAGTTAATAAATTTTTTATATATATTATTTAGCTTATAAAATGCTTACTTTTTTAAATAAAAAACTTTATATATATATTTTATATACATGTTATTTAACAGGAAATTGTTACTAATTATTTTAATATTTTTTTATAGAGTTATATTAGTATATATTTTAAACATGTTATATTTACTTTACTATAATAGTTTAGTAGCTAGTAAAATCTCTAATTTTACTATATTATTTTATTTAACTTGTATGTTCTACTAGTATGTAATAAATAAAATTACTAGTTTTATTTAATTATTTACTACCTTCTTTTCCTAATAACTACTAACTTAATTCTAAATTTAATTAAGGTACTTAATAAGAATAGTAAATGCTACTTTATTTATATTAACTATATATATATAATCTTATATAAAAAGTATAAGCATATTAGCTACTAAGTTTTTATAAGTCTAGTATTAAGTAATTAGCTTTATTTTATTATAATTTATTAAATACATAAATAAGTTCTTTATACATATTAGTATTAATTATTTAATAGTTACTAATATAATTTATTTTTTATTATTTGTATATTTATCTTTTTTATTAAGCTTTATTTTTTTTATTACTAGTTATAACATAAAGCTATAGCTTATGTTTATTTTAAAATAAGTTCTTAATATTATTATTTCTAATATCTTATATTTATGTCTTTTAACTAGGTATAATAACTATAAATAATACTATACTATTTTATAAAATAAACTTTAGCAAATTAGCTTTAAAAAGTATACTCTATTTACTTTTATATAAAGTATTAATATTTTATTTACTTTTTATAATTAGTACTATTTTCTTAAAATTGTTAATATTTAGAAATTTATTATTATTATTATTATTATTATTATTATTATTATTATTAGTGTTTTTTATTACTTGTAGGCAACTTTATTTACTTAAAACATAAAATTTATTAATTACATTTCTTTATAATTAGTTTGTTTTTAGAGGTAATAGTAGTTTCTATTATTTAAGCCTATTAAATATAATTAATAAAACTAAATTTAGCTTTATAAAGCTGTTTAAATAAATATTTTCTACATAATTTTAATATATTTATTTAATATTTAGTAGAAAAAGTATATTTTACTTTATACTTACTAAACTCTTTATTACCTTATTACTAAAAGAAATAAGAATTGCTTACTTTATGTATAAGTTCTATATAATTTAGAATTACTTGTTTTTATTTTACATAAGACTTTATGCTATTTAATACTATTTATTAGCTTTATATACTTCTTTATATAATAACTACTATTTTTTATTAGCTAGTTTAAAAACTATTATTTGTTCTTATTTATAATAATAAAGTAACTCTTTAACTTATAATTTAGTATTATCTATTTCTATAAGTTAAAAATTAGCTAGTTAATATTTAATAAGTATATTTTTTTTAATACTATTTACTTTCTATAGCATAATAAGCTAGCTAACGTATTTATTTACTAAATATATACTAGTAAATAAAAGGTTATTTCTAGTAATATTAATTAGTTAGTTATAGTAGAGTAGATAATTCTAAAACCTTATATTACTATTATCATATTATAGCTAAATATTATTACGTTTATTCTTTCTATTATTAAATAAGACTAGTTAATAATAAAAAATAATATCTAAGCTTTTACTTAATATATTAATAATAGTTTATATAATACTTAAACTAAGTTTAGTAATTATTATTTTCTTATTATAAAATATTAAAAGGGTATAATTGGAAAGTCTATATGTAAACTATAAACATAATATTTATATACTTAAAATCTTTTATTAGTATGTATACATAACGTATTTACTTTTATATAGTAATAAAAATAGAATTAGATTCTTATAATAATTAAAGTAACATTATACTATAACTATTATTATTAGGTAAAATTAATACTAAACTAAATTCTAGTAAAGACTAAATACTATATACTGTATATTAAAAATTTTATTTAATTTTAAAAACTATTTATTTTTTTACTATAGTATTTACTTAGATAATTATATTTTACTATTATCTTATTTTTTAGATATTAGAGCTTTTACTTTCTTTTTTTACTTATAGTTAGTAGTTATTTTTTTTGTAGTAATAATTAATTAAATTTAGTAGTAAATTTCTTATTAATGTAATTTACTATTATCTATTTATTATATATAAAACTATAGCCTTTTTAATTTAACTAAGTATTATATAACAAGCTTTTTATACTTTTCTATTATTATTATATATTTATTTAATAACTTCTTGACCCTAAAGTATGCTAATGTTTATTATTATACTTATTTTTAATTATACTAAGTTTTTTTGAAGTTAGTTACTTATATAAATTATTTTAATTAAAAGGTTTTAGGTATTTAATTAATATAGTAGAATAAATTTTTTAAGTAAATAAAAGTTTTAATTTAGCTATATTATTATCTACTATTTACTTAACTAAAAACAGTTTTTTATATTATTAGCTAATTTTTTAATAGACTTCTAGAATCATGAATTCTTTATAAAACTAAACATTAATAAGATTTCTAGGTTTTAATTTTAATAGAATGTGCTTGCTATTATATTTCTTTTCTATTTAAATTATTATAAATATAAGCATGTTTATAGCTTTTTTATATAGAATTTCTCTTTCTTTTACTATATTATTAAATAGATAGTTAATTAGTAATCTTTTAAAAAACTTAAAGTTATAAACTACGTTATTAAGTAATAAACCTATTAAAGTATTTACAAAGTTATTTATAATTCTTTAAATTATAGGTAATATTTTAATTTAGTAGTTATATCTTTTTACAAATAAAACCTTAAAGTAGTTTTAAAAGTTTAATTTATTTATTAAATTATTTATTTATTTATAAGTAGTATGTAGTTAACTTTAAAATTTATATTTTTAAAATTTAAAATATGCCCTTTTATAGTACTGCTATAAATTTAATATTCTAGTTATAAATAATTATATATAAAATATTCTAATTAGTTAATACTACTAAAAACAGTTGTACTTAATTCTTTATACTTTAATTTTTTTATTTTATAAAAACTACTATTCTCTTTAAGTACTTATATATTATTATTATATTTATATTAAATTTTTCATTTTTTAGTAACTTTTTAATAAAGTTAATTATAATTATATTAAATAAAATAAAAAATATCTAAATTAAATAAAATTAACTATATAGCTTATAGTGTTTTATTTAGTAATAACTATATTTTTAATAATAATTAATATATTTGTTTAAGTACTTTATAAGCTTTTGAATGTAATAATTTATTTTAATAATTTTATAAACTTTATAAAAACTAGCATATTATTACTTATTATAAGTTTACTTAAAAATATTATCTTAAAGTACTTTTAGTATTACTAGCTATAAATATCTATTTAATAAATTAATATAATAAAGAAGGTTACTTTTATAATATATAAAATTAATATTTTTTTTTAATAGTCTTAGAACTATATAGTCTTAAAATTTTAATTATATTTAACTGATACTTATTTTTTTTTATACACTTACTTTAGCTATTTTTTAAAACTGTTGTCTAATTTTACTATTAAGGTGTAATAAGTATATAAATTTTTTTTTATACTAACATTATATACTTTAGCTAATAGATTATTTAGAATATTTATTTTAAGATTTTTCGAATTTTTCTTAAGGTTGTTAAGTCTTAATAGGGTGTTTAGTACTATATACTACTTATTTAATATATATTATATATTTAATTTATTTATTAATAAACTAGTTAAAAATATTTGCTTTACTATGCTAGTAGTTACTATATAATTAATAAATATAATTAATAGTTTTAACTTAAGTATAGAGTTAATTATATGTTTTACTTATTATATAATTTAAATTAAGCATACTACTTTAAGTTTTATAAGCTAGTATAATTACTTTATTAGTAATAAAAGCTTTAAGAAAAAGTAAATTAGCTGTATATTATTTTACTTAATATTTTCCATATTTACTAAGTTCTTTTTAGTATAGTAAATTATAACTCTAAAACTTTATTTCTTAAAAGTATTTAAACTTATGTATAGCTAATAATTTAAATTAAAATATACTAAAAAACATAGATTCTTAAAAGTATTTTAAATTATATAATATAAGATTTATATATATTAGTTTACTAACGTTGTTTTAGTATAGTGTGTTTTAATATACTTTAACTTTAGTACTTTTTTAAGTAGCTTAGGTTTTTTACGTAAAAACAGTTTAATAAACTAGTAGTAATATTTAATATACTATTAAAGCTATATAGTAAAGCTAATATACACTTTAAAGTTTTAAAATATTTTTAGAAATCTTAAGTTTTAGATTACTATAAGCTTTTTCTTAAAAGTATATATTCTAAATATATTAACTCTTTAACTAAGTAGAATTACTAATAAAAACTAAAATACACTTTTAAGTTACTTAACGTAAAATTCTTTTATATAAATACTACAAATAGCTAGTTTAAGTACTGTAAATACTTTTTTAGTATGTAATTTATTACTAATATATTATTAACAAATTTACATATAAAGTTCTAATAGCTAGATTTTTAAATTACTTTATTAATTTACTACTAAGTATATAGTAAGAAACTATAGTATTTTATTAATATTATATTCTATTTTTTTTTGTTTTTTATATAAGATTATTATTGTTTTATAACAATTTTTCTTTACTTTAGGAAATTAGAAGAAATAGGCTATTATATTAATTACTAATAAAAAGTTCTTTCTTTATACACGTGTAATAATATCTTTCTAACTAAAAATAAAATAACTATTTTTAGTTAAAATCTATTTTAGCTTTTAAATGTTTATAACTACGTTTTTTTTAAATAAGTTTTTATTAACTATTATATTTCTTTATACTATAAATACTAAAAAAGTAAATAGTGTATTTTCTTTTAATTATAAGACTTTACTTTCTTTTTAAAGCTTGTTGAAAATTTTATTTACTAATTCTTTTCCTTTAATTTAAGTAGGTATATATAGTGTGTAAGTTTTACTTTAACTAAATACTAATTACTTATAAAAAAAGTTCTTAACTATTTATTTTTTAAAAGGTTAACTACTTTACTATTATTAGTAAATAAATTAGAATGCTTTTTTATAATTTTATTAATTCTTTATACTATTATTTCTAAACTATATATTATTACTCTAAAAGTTTTCTTTTATTTATTCTTTTTAATTTAGCTTAATTTATGTAATTTAAAGAGCTTTTATTTTTTTAAGTTACTACTTATATTAACTTTTATTATATTAATATAGTAACTAACTTAGTTGCCATAAAAATAAGTTTTAATTTCTAAGTTTTATTTAAGCTTAATATTTTTATATAAAAGCTACTTTATTTTTAGATTATATAAGTAGTTATTAAGAACTATATGTTTTTAAGTTTATTAAAAACGTGTATATTTTTCTACAAAAACGTAAAAACCTTATTATATCTTTTTATAATTATTAGGCTTAAAATACTGTATTTAACTTATTTTAATACTTTTATTAATAGTAAATAGTTTGGTTAAAGCATTGTACATAAACACTATATTAATATCTATATTTATAATTTAGAAATAGAGTTTTTTATTTAGACCTAATTTTTTTTAAATTATGTTCTAAATTAAAAATATAATTACGGTTTTTTAAAAGTGGTTTTTTTCTATATATTATAATTTATATTAGTGCTATTATAGTATTTAGTATTATTATATTTTTTATAGTTTTTACTAATTAATATAAAAGGTATTAATTTTTTACTTAAATAAAAAAAAGTACTTTAAGATTTTTATATAATTTATTTCTTATTATTTAGTTTACACCATTAGTTTTAATACTATTTAAAATAAGAATATTATTTTCAAGTAAAATGTTTACGTGTAAGTTTTTTATTAAATATACTAATACTCTTATTTTGTTTTATTTAGGCTAATATAGTAGCCTAATATAAAAAAACTAAAAATAGTAAATTTTAAGGCTTTAATTAAATTATTACTAACCTTATATACTCTTACTTATTTACTTATTAAATAGATTTCGACTTCTAAGTAGTGTTTTTGTAAAAGGTTTTTATTTATAAGTAATATAAGATTTTTTATATCTAGGTAAATAAAGATTAGTTTTTCTTTTAATTTTAATACTATTTATATACTAGAATAACTTTAGATTTAAAAATTATTACTATTACTTATAAGTAGCTTTATGTTTAACTTAATTATTTCTATTATAAGCTAAAGTTTTAAAATAAGGCTTTTTATAGTCTTTATAATTAGTATTTTTTTATATTTTTTTAGGTATATATACAGCTTGTTGTTTAATAAATACGTTATTTTATAATATTTATACTAAAATTCTTTTATTTTTTTAAACTAGAGTATAGTATATATTAACTATATTTTTATTTTCTAAATTATATATTCTATTTAATTTAAACACAATTTTTTTTCTAGCTATATTATTTTTATACGCTATTTAGGCTCTAGTATACTAAATACTATTTTAAAAAATTTATTCTTTTAAGTATTAATTACTTAAATCTACTGTTTCTATATTATTTAATTAAAAAGATTGTAATAATATTATACTATACTAATACTTTATTTTAGTATACTTTTTTTTATTATAACTAAATTGTTAGTTCTTATTTCTAATTATAAATATCTATTTTTAAAGTAATACTACTTATGTAGTTACTTTATTTTATAAGAATTAATTACTTTAGTACGTTTTAGGTATTAAGTATTAACTTTTTAAATAATAGAATTTTCTTATATTTATTTTTATATTAAAGTAAATTTTTGTAAAGTTATACTAAGTTTTTTATTTTTTACTTATTATTTAAATAAAAGTAGAAATATTTGTTTGTACTATAAATTATAAAATAGAATTATAAAAAAATATATATAGTTTATTTTACATAAAATTTAATTATGTAATAGTATTTAACATTTTAGCTAATTTTATATTTTAAATAATTATATATATATAGAGTTTTATAAAGTACTGTGCCTTTGTTTTTTTAAGTATATATTTTATATTTACAAAATTATTTATTACCTCTTAAAAAAAAGGATAAAACTATTAAACTAAAAGTTATCTCTATTATTTTAGGTTTAAAGTATAGTGTAATACATTTTTTTTAATATTTATTAACATTATAATAAACTATTTAAAAGCAGTTTCTTATAGACATTATAAAATTCTAAGTTTAATAACTATTTTGTTTTAGTTACTGTGTAATGTAATAGCATTTTAAATACTATTAATAAAAATAAATATATTTTATATATATGTATTTTATTTGATATAAACTACGTCTTTTTTTCTAAATAATATAGAAAGATTTAGTTGAAAATAGCCTATTTTATAAATATAAAAGCTTATGTAATTAGTTTGTATAGTTTACTAAGTTTTTTAATTATATTATATTATATTTATTTTAGTTTGTATATTATTTATAGCTGTTATAAACTATATAAAAAAAGTACCTATTTACTATAAATTAAATACTTAATATAGTAAGGTTTACTATTTAAGTAAACTTTTTTTATTATAACTTAATTTTTATTTAATTTCTTTAGTTTTGCTTAATAGTATTATTTATATAGTATTACTTTTATAGTGTTTTTTATTTTTATTTTATTTTAAAAGTTTAGTATTTTTATTTTAAGTATTATTACTATTTTTAAATGTATTAATTATTTATAATAGTATTATATTTTACTTAAGCATGTTTTTAGTTTTAACTAAAAGTATAAATTTAGTTTATATAAATAATATTAGCTCTAAAGTTACTTATTTAATATTTTTTAAAGTCATATTTATACTTAAAGCTTTATAATATTTATAACTAATATTAACATTTATAAAATTATTTATATTATAGATTTAAATATTAATTAATCTTTTCTTTTTACTAATACTTTATGTTAACTAAATTTCTAGTAGTTGAGTTTTCTATTTTGTAAGTTACTACACCTAATATATAAAATTATTTAGAAATTAGTTAATATCTTAGTATAAAGCTTATTATTTATGTAATTTATAAAAATTATAGATTTAAAAGCTAATAATTATTAAATGCTTTAGTATATTATAAAATAAGTATTTTTAAAGTATATAGTACTGTAGTATAATTAAAAGAAAAAAAAAAGCCGTAATAGCAGCTAAATAAGCCTAAAATCTGCTTAAAAAGAAACTAAATAGCGGAACCTAATTCTCTATAATTAACTACTTTTAATAAATCTCTTATATTCCATCTACAGAGCATGGGTGACGACGGTGGGTTGTAATCTTATTTTTATAATTACAAAAACTATAACTATAACGCGTTAGGAAGTAACTAATAAGTAAATAAATAATACTAAAAAAAAAATAAATACTAGCTTAACTAAAACTAGCAGAAAGCAATCAAAACCATTAAAAAAATTAAAAAAAATTTTTAATAAAGAGAATGAAAAGAAGTTATGTTATAAGATTCTTACTAATATAAAAAAAAATTATAATATGTTTAAAATCTTTAAATATGCTATTAAGCTACTTAAAACAAGGACAAGACATAGCTTAACTAGATTAAAACTAAAATTAATAAAATTAGAAAAGAAATATATAAGGGAAACCGCCTAGAAATTTTCTAATTATAAAATAAGACTTAAGTAGTTATTATTATCTAGATATTATATACAGTAAACGCAGCCGCTGCGTTACAGAGGACTATAATCTAAATTTATCTTAAAAATTCCTAAAAAAAGAACCTAAAAAAAATATTAGAAATAGCTAAAAAGGTAATACTAGAAGTATTTACTATAAATACTTTAAAGAATAGTAATATCGACATTCACGTGCTGTTCTAGATAATAAAAAACTAAATCATAAATAGACTAAATACACTAGAACTTAAAATCCTAAAGAAAAACTATTTCTTAAAGATTTTAAAAGTTCTACTTAAGATAAAAATTAATAAGAGAAGAAATGTAGATAACTTTAAGCTAATATATACTATATATAAAGCTGCTAAATAGCTAGTACTAAGTATAGCTATTACCTAAATCTAATAGCTATATAACTCTAAGGCGTAGAAAATATACTATAGAAATACTAAAGGTAGCTAAAAAAAAAACTAGAAAAAATCTATAAAACTCTAATTATTAGAATACCCATATAAGTAATTTAATAGAAGATTATAAAGAATAGACTAGTTATTAACTCCCAGCTCTTTAAAACAAGGCTATTTAATAATAGTATAATTATTAAATAATACTTTTAATATAGCTAATAGGGCTATACCTAAAGTATATATATAAAAAAAAGTATAGTACGGATATTACGTAGGCCTATATAATATAATAGAATCTCTTTAGAAAAGAGTATCCTATATAAACCATAAAAAAGCCTATAAAGTATAGTAATAAAAAGAGTGTAAGATATTCTAAAGCTATTTAAAAAAAATTTAGATAAAAAGAATAGTTTTTTTTAAGCAGATGCTTTGTATCTATACTGTAAAGAAAAAATAAACAAAATAACTAAACCCCATATAAAGTAACTTTACTATTATAATAAGAAAAAGAGAAAGATAGATTATTCTATTAGATAACTTATATAAAGAACTATTACTAAAAAGAGAATTAAATAGATCCTTTTATATAAAAGTTATAAGTAGAGATATTTTATAATTAAGGCTTATACTAAACGCAGGCAACATATACCTAGCCTAAGTAAAAATAAATAATAATTCTAATACTAATATAAAAAACTATATACCTACCTTAAATGAGTAAATTTACTATTATCTAATATAACTACAGAAACGTAAATTAAGGTATATGTTATTTTTTCTTTAATAAAATAACATAAATAGAGTATTAGATACTTATAATCTAAAAACTAGTATATAATAAATATACTAAATTAATATACTGCTTATGTGGATATACTTTAGTATATAATAAAAACTCTATAATAAAAGTATATTTTATAATTAGCTAAAACATTAACGTTGCGTATTAAAAATGTAAATAATATAACTTATTTATTATAATACTCTAGTTTAGCCTAGAAGGGCTAGAGACTACTATTATTAATATCTATAACTTATATAAAAACTACTAATAGATTAGGACTTAGCTAGAAATAAATAAAGCCATTAAAAAAACAAAAAGAGAAGTTATATATTTTAGAGACTTTAATATATACTATCTAATATAAAGAGAAAGCTATATTATAAGTAAAGCATAAATAAAATATCTACTTTTTAAAATAAAAGCACAAAGTCTTTAACTCGCTATATTATAAGGTAAATTAATTTAGAAAAGGGGATAAAAAGAGAGCGTTATTAACCTCATATTTCTATTAAACATAATATATAAAAAAGTTAGCTTTTATAGAACGGAAGATAGATAAACTCTAATAAAAGACTATATACTAATATAAATCTAAATAAATGCTGCTATTTATTTATAAAAAAAAAATAAACACTACGCGCTTAAAAAACTAGATATGAAAGAATTTCTTTAAGATATTAAAATTCTTAAGTGGATAACGGCCCTAGAATATTTAGAAGCCTTTTAAAAAGAAATTATATATACCTTTAAGTCTTACTATCTATATATAAGACTTAGTTTATAAGTGTGTAAAATATAGTTACTAAAAGCAACTTAACTTTTTACAGATATTAAGTAAATAAAATACTAGTATTATAATTATAAAGAGAACTATAACTACTAGAGCTATAAGACACTATCCAATCAGCTTTAAAAGAAAATCTAAAAAGTAAAAAAAAATAACTAGAGATAATTTATATAAGAATTTACAACAGACTCTATAAAACTATATAATAAAAAATTATAGACTTTTTTAAAGTGGAGTAGAAAAAGTACTAACGTATTTTATAAATAAGTTAAATAAATAGGCGAGCTAAATACTTTACTAAGACTTTAATACTACTCTAATCTATAGTACTATTATGCTACTTACTAACCTAAAATCGATTTCTTAAGAAGCTAGAATATAGCTTGCTATTTAGGCTTTTAATCTAGGCTAAATCTATAGTCTCTAAAATACTACATATATCTATAATATACCCCTTATAAGCCTAAAGATATAACGTGATGGAATTATCTTATAATATAATACCACGCCTAATTTAATAAAGCTTACGGTTTCTAAAGAGGAGGTAATAAAGAAGTATATTCTTAAGCTAAATTTAAAAGAATTTATCTCTTTGCTTAATGCTGTTTAAGAGATAGCTAATAAACTTCTAGTTAAGTAAAAAATAAGCCTAATAGATATAAATTAGCTACACACCTTTATTAAGTATACACTAGGGATTTAAACGAAGTATAATTAGAAGCTTAATTATTAGCATTATAAATAAAAAGAACTAGCAATTATATAAGGCTAGTTTAACTTTATATGTAATATAAAGATTAAGTATAGTATACAGGATAAAGACACTTATAACTTTAATAAATCCAGTTTCCAGATAGGTATAATAACTTAGTAGAAGATTATTATAGGCTTTAAGAGACAGCATTAACTAAGAACTCTTTAGTTAAATAATTATAAGTAAGTTATAATAATCCTAGCTATTAGCACACTAGGGTACGTGATTTCACTTTTTATTATTTATAAGAGTAAGAATTACTTTTTTGTTTGGTACTAGAAACTTAGTATACCGCGTTAATAGTAATTTAGTGTCTTTAATAATAGCTAGATAACTAATAAGCTTAATCTTATATAGTTAAAGTACTTTAATAAGTGTATAAAAAAGCGTAGTATTAGCGTGTACTGTTTGTTAATTATTAATAGCCATAAGAGCTATAACTCTTTTATATTTATAGAATACTATAAAGAGAATAAGATTATTACTTTATATATATCAGCACACTCATCACACATCCTACAGTTACTAGATGTAGGTTGTTTTTGGTCTTTAAAGAGGGCCTATAAACGCTAAGTTAAGAAACTAATACGTAACTAATTTAATTATATTACTAAACTAAAGTTCTTACTAGCCTTCCGTGACGCGTTTAATGTATTAATTATTAAAAGTAATATCTAAAGAAGCTTTTAAGACACTAGCCTAGTTTTATTTAACCTAGATAAGGTGATATTAAAGCTTAATATTTAATTATATATATTTATACTATCTATTAATACAGAAGTCACCTGGTAGTCAAAAACCCTAAAAAACTATTATAAATTTAGGTCGTAAATAAAGCTAATTACTGATAAGTTAGGTAGCTTTCTTTTATCTTTAAAGAATAAATACTAGTAGCTTATTAAAGGCACTTTCGTAATAGCTTAAAAGATAGTACTTATATATAATCACGTTACTAAGCTTAAAGTAGCTAATAAGACTATATCTTAATAGAAACAGCGTAAAAAAAAAGTGTATCTAGAAAGAAAAAGTACTTAGCTTTAGTACTAGCTAGAATAAATTCACTAAAAACCCTACTACTACAAGTTCTAGTAGTAAGAAGAGTTATAGTAAGGTAAGAATAAATAGAGCTAAACTAACTTAAAAATACTATAGTAACTACAGTAGAATTAAACATAATACTTAAATATATAAAATTAATAAAGATAGTACTATAGAATCTAGCAGTAATGAAAATAGTACTATAACTAATAATACTATTAAGTAATAGTATTATAAATAATAGTACTTTAATAGGATTTTAGTAAAGTATTTAACTCACTTATTTATTCAGCTCACCTGTAAAATACGTTAATATAATAAAAGATAATTTTTATTTCTTTAATTTTAGAAGCTCTATTAGCAACTATCTTATAAAAAATAATACTATAAAAATAAAGATTTTAGCTAAGAAGTTTTTTTTAAATATAGATAAAGTAGATTTTAAAAATATTAATAACAAGACACAACTAAAGCACACTTAAATTAATATTAATTTATATATATCTAAAAAGGTAATAAGTAATTTAATTATAGAATTTCTAAATAAAAAAGCCCTAAGCCCTGATAATATACTAAATAAGATTTTAAAAATTATATTTTTATTAATAGCTTAGGAGCTTACACAGGCGGTTTACTAATATCTTAAAAATAAAATAATACTAATCTATTTTAAAGAATTAATTATAATTATTTTATATAAAGAAGGTAAGAAGGATTACTTTTTTTTAAAAAGCTATTAATTAATCATGCTAGAAAATACCCTAGCTAAGGTAATTAAAAAATAAGTAGTAGACTTAATAGTAATAGCTACTAAGAAATATAAACTACTTTTATAGAACTAAATAGAAGTAAAGAAGAAGCGCTTAATACTTTTAGTAATTAGTATACTTATTTCTAGTATTCAGATAGTGTAAAGAGTGCGTTTAGACTACGTTATTTTAATACTAAGCTTAGACTTAACTAAAGTCTTTAACAACATCTCTTATGAACGCCTGCTATATATTCTAAGGAAGAAAAAACTACTAAAATAAATAATCTACTTTATATAAAGCTTTTTAACTGTTTAATAAACGCGTATTATATTTTCTAGATATTAAAGTAAGTAGATTTAAATATAAATAGGTATCCTATAAGGATTTCTACTTTTACTAATTTTATTTCTCTTTTTTATATTAGAGCTTCTAGAGAAGTTTTAGTGATTAAATAATAATATACTAGTATTTAGCTTTATTAATAATATAAACTTTATTTTATAGGGAAACTCTACTACTAAGAACTACTAATACCTAATAGCTATATATAATTAATATATAGCATAAGTAAAACACTATAGAGCTATATTTATATTAGAAAAATACTAGATTATATACTTTACTAAAAAAAGATACTATAATAGTGTAGATTTAGTATTAATTATATAAATTACTAGCTATAAGGCTACTCTCTAGAGCTTAAGTATATATATACTTAGGGTCTAAATAAACCTAAAACTTTAATAAAAGAATATATCTATAAAGTAGTAGAGAAAAGTATAGTAGTTTTTAAAACTATATTATAAATTACTACGTTAATATAAAGCCTGTTTATAAGACGCTTATATTTTCTATATATAGTAGTTATCCGTCTAATAATACTCTACAGTGCCTAGATATAGGGAACTCGTGATAATAGTAATTTAATAATAAAAAATCTTATCCAGCTGCTTTAGAAGACTTAAAACTAGTATCTTTATAAAATAATAGAAGTTTATAAAAGAATACTAATAGTAGTTATTAAAAAAAAGATAGTAGTTTTATTAATTACACTTTATATAAACACTATAGCTCTTTAAAGGACCCTAGATATTAGCTAGAATTTAATAAAAAAAAAGATAGTAAGTACTCTAAATAATATCTAGATATTACTAGTAAGTTAATAGTAGACCGTAATATGACCACTAACTTTACTAAAAAAAAGCTTTAAAACTAGGTAAAAGAATATAAAAAAGAAGTTCTAGTCTATTTTATAAGAGAAAATTCTAGAAACTACTAACACCAGCAGAAATAGAGATGTATAAGGGAATTATAAGTATACTATATTAATAGCTATTAACACTACTAGCATATAGCTACCCTTATCTTAAAGTAGATAAATAGAAAGTAGTAATACTAATAGTAAAGTATAGTAAAAGAATAAATAGTATTTACTTAGTGTACTTTATAGGAAATACTTATAATCCTACTTTATAAAGAACTCTTAAAAGTAGAAGTTACTATTCTATTTTTATTATATACAGAAGTCCTTAGCCTCAACGCCTAGCTAGTAAAAATAGAGGTTCTAAATAAATTCTTATAGTATAATTATAGCTAGCTAGTATAAACTATATACTATACTCTTTTTTACTACTTTAGGCTAGAGAGAACTAAACTAATATTATTATTCTTATTAGAATAACTAGAAAAAATACTAAGCTAGAGAGATAGTACTTAAGTAGTAGTAAAATAGTTTATAAAAACAAAATTACTTACTTAGTTTTAAGTAGTAAAAGTAATTAATACTAAGAAAATAGACAACTTCCGCCTATTCCAGAGCATAGACAATTAGTAGGAGATAGAAAAAGAAAGTAAAAAGGAAAAAAGAAAATAAGATTATTTATAAAACGCAAGTGTAATAGCTAAAATTATAGACTATATAAAAAATAAAAAAATAGAAAAGAAGTATTATAATAGTAAAATATTAGCGCCCCTTTAGTATAGCATATTAATAGATTTTCTTATTAATAAGTTTTTCCTATAAAAGGAATTAGTCTATATAGACCCATTAGAGAGACCGAATCAGGCGGTAAATAGAAATAATAATAATTAAAAGAAAATAAATAAAAAACGTTCTCCTTTTTATAAATATAGTTTAAAATATATAGTATAATAATAAAATAATAGCTACTTAATAAAGTAGTATAATATTATTAATTTAAATTAATATACTTATTTTATAAAAGTAGTTAATTTAAATAGTATAGTTTTTTTATACTTATTTAAAAAAATACTAATTACTTTTTTAAATAAACAGCTTTTAAATTTAAAAGGTACAAAGTATACTACTAGTAAGTATAAAAATATTAATTAAATATAGTATTTTAGTACATTAAAAGATTCTGTAGTAAAATAAGTTTTTTTATTTATTTAAAAATAATTAACTTTAAAAGAATTTTTAATAAAATTTTTAAAATAGTATATATAATTAAATTTATATTAGTACTTAGTAAGGCTAAGTTAATAAAACTAATAAAAACTAGATATATTTTTTTAAATATAGTAAGTTTAAATAGTAAACTTTAAATAATATAAAAATATATTACTAGTAAGTATAATAGCTTTAACTAAAAAAACATTTTAGTAAATTAATAGATTTTAATAAATTAAAGGATTTTAAGGTCTAAAAAGTTTTTTAGCTATTAATTATAATAAAAATATACAATACACAATACTATAAAGTTATGAAGTTGAATATAAATTAATTATTTCTACTAGCTATAAAAAAAAGTAAAAAAAAAAATTTATTTATTAATTAATATAATTACGTAATACCTGTACTATTACGTAATATTATATACTAATATTTTTTTTATATAGTATTTTTAGTCTATATTTATAACAATAAATAAAGTAACTTTAAAACTTTAAAACTAATATTTATACTTTATTACTTTTTAGAAATTATAACTACTTTTAATTTTAATACTTTTAATATTTAAGTATTAATATAATTTATAATACTATATTAATAAAATTATATATAAGGCGAAATATTTATTATATGTAACTATTTTTAAGTTTATTTTAAATATTTATATTTATAATATATAGTTAAAGCTTAGTATATAAAGTATTAAAAAACATAAAAAATATTCTATAAATATTGTAATAATATAAGAAAATCTTATTTTATTTATTATTTATAATAGCTTAGTAATACTATTTTATAATAAATATAAATTTAATAAAAATTAAAGTTTATTTTATTTTATTTTATTTATTTTTTTATTAGTATTAGCTAACTTTAATTTTAATAAAAGTAATTATAAGAATTTAAAATTTTTAAGTATTATTAAGTAATAGTATAAACTAATTTAAGTTTATTTAATTTATTTTTAAAATAAACTAAATTTATTAAGTTTACTATTAAACATTAAATTTTTTTTATAATATTTTATAATATTTTTATATAAATATAAGCAATACAAACTAATAGTATAAAAAAAAAGTTAAAAAAAATAGCGTAATCTAAGTACTTTTATAATAAAATTAAAGTTTATAAATCAAAACTTATAAATATTATATAAAAAGTAAAGTTTTATTAAAATAAATAATTATATTTAATATATAGTTCATTAAATTTTTTATATAAAAAAAATAATAAAATCCAAAAAAAAAATTTTTACTTTTTATAAAAATTTTATTTAAGTATTTTTTATTTACTTTTTTTAAGCTTCTTTAAACTTTTTTTAAATAGTTATAAAATATTATAAATTCTTACTTAAATACTTTAATATAATCTTTACATTTAAATATTATTTAAATACTAAATAATAAAAACTTATTAAAAAAATAGTATTTTAAATTACTATATAATTATTTAGTAAATTTATAAATATTAACTTAACTTATAAAGTTACTATAAAAATTTTGTTTTATACTTTGTAAATAACTTTATAAACATAAAACTAAAAGAACTTAAGTACTAAAAATAGCTTATTATTTTAAAAAAAAAAATAATAATATAAATATTAAGTTTTTAAATAAAAAAGTATTAAATTTTATATTGTTTATAATCTTTTTAATTAGTTATAATTTAACTAAATAGAGAGTTTATATAACCTAGTTTTTATAAGAAATTATTTACTAAAAATTAAATAAAGGTTTTAATAAAACTTACAAATATATATAAAATAAAAGTAAATGTAAATAATTAAATAGTAAATAAAGTAATAAAAATAAATATTATTATTATTATTTCTATTTACTGCCTGATTTAGTCCCCTTAATGGATTCATACAGGCTAATTCCTTTTATAGGAAAAACTTATTAATAAGAAAATTTATTAACATGCTACATTAAAGGGACGTTGGTATTCTACTATTATAATACTTTTTTTCTATTTTTTTATTTTTTATATAGTCTATAATTTTAGCTATTACGCCTGTGTTTTATAAATAATCTTATTTTCTTTTTTCTCTTTTACCTTCTTTTTCTGTCTCCTACCAATTGTCTATACTCTAGAATAGGCGGAAGTTATTTATTTTCTTAGTATTAATTACTTTTACTACTTAGAACTAAGTAAGTAATTCTATTCTTATAAATTATTTTACTACTACTTAAGTACTATCTCTCTAGCTTAGTATTTTTTCTAGTTATTTTAATAAGAATAATGCTATTAGTTTAGTTCTCTCTAGCCTAAGGCAGTAAAAAAGAGTATAATATATAGTCTATACTAGCTAGCTATAGTTATACTATAAGAATTTATTTAAAACCCCTATTTTTACTAGTTAGGTGTTGAGACTAAGGACTTCTATATATAATAAAAGTAGAGTAATAGCTTCTACCTTTAAAAGTCCTTTATAGAATAGAATTATAGGTGTTTTTTATAGAATCTACTAGATAAACACTATTTATCTTTTTACTACACTTTATTATTAGTATTACTACTTTATATTTATTTACTTTAAGATAAGGGTAGCTATACGCTAGTAGTATTAATAGCTATTAGTATAGTATACTTATAATTCCCCTATACGTCTTTATCCTTACTAGTATTAATAATTTCTAGGGTTTTCTCTTATAGGACAGGCTAGAACTTCTTTTTTATATTCTTTTACCTAGTTTTAAAGCTTTTCTAGTAGAGTTAGTGGTTATATTATAGTCTACTATTAACTTACTAGTAATACCCAGATGTTATTTAGAGTACTTACTATCTTTTTTTTTATTAAATCCTAGCTAGTATCTAGAGTCCTCTAGAGAGCTATAGTATTTATATAAAGTATAATTAATAAAACTACTATCTCTTTCTTAATAGCTACTACTAGTATTCTTTTATATATCTTTATTATCTTATAAAGATACTAGTTTTAGGTCTTTTAGAGTAGCTGGATGAGATTCTTTGCTATTAAATTACTATTATTATAAGTTCCCTATATCTAGGCACTATAGAGCATTATTAGGCGGATAACTATTATATATAAAAAACGTAAGTATCTTATAAATAAGCCCTATATTAATATAATAATTTATAATATAGCTTTAAAAACTACTATACTCTTTTCTACTACTTTATAAATATATTCTTTCTATTAGAGCTTTAGGTTTACCTAGACTCTAAATATATATATACTTAAGTTCTAGAGAGTAGTTTTATAGCTAGTAATTTATATAGTTAATACTAAATCTACACTATTATAACGTCTTTTTTTAGTAAAATATATAAACTAGTATTTCTTTAGTGTAAATATAGCTTTATGGCGTTTTACTTACGCTATATATTAATTATATATAGCTATTAGGCATTAGTAGTTATTAGTAGTAAAGTTTCCATATAAAATAAAGTTTATATTATTAATAAAGCTAAATACTAGTGTATTACTATTTAATCACTAAAACTCCTCTAAAAGCTTTAATATAAAGAAAAGGAATAAAATTAGTAAAAGTAGGGATCCCTATAGGATACCTATTTATATTTAAATCTACTTATTTTAATACTTAAGAAATGTGATACGTGTTTATTAAGTAATTAAAAAGCTTTATATAAAGTAAATTATTTATTCTAATAGTCTCTTTTTCTTTAGAATATATAGCAGATATTTATAAGAGATATTGTTAAAGGCTTTAGTTAAATTTAAACTTAGTATTAAGATAATACAGCCTAGACGTACTCTCTATACTGTTTAAATACTAAAGATAAGTATACTAATTACTAAGAATATTAAGTACTTCTTTTTTACTTTTATTTAGTTCTATAAAAGTAATTTATATTTTTTAGTAGCTACTACTATTAAGTCTACTACTTATTTTTTAATTACTTTAACTAGGGTGTTTTCTAGCGTGATTGGTTAGTAGCTTTTTAGAAAAAAATAATCCTTCTTACCTTCTTTATATAGAGTAATTATAATTAATTCTTTAAGATAAGTTAGTATTATTTTATTTTTAAGATACTAATAAACCGCCTGTGCAAGCTCCTAAGCTATTAATAGAAATATAATTTTTAAAATCTTATTTAGTATATTATTAGAGTCTAGTTCTTTTTTATTTAGAAATTTTATAATTAGATTACTTATTACCTTCTTAAATATATATAGATTAATATTAATTTAAGTGTGCTCTGGCTGCGTTTTATTATTAATATCTTTAAAATCTACTTTACCTATATTTAGAAAGAACTTTCTAGCTAGAATTTCTATCTTTATAGTATTATTTTTAGTAAGGTAGTTGCTAATAGAGCTTCTAAAATCAAAAAAATAGAAATTATTTTTTATTATATTAGTACTCTTTTTACTCTACCTTAAAAGAGTTTATAATCTCTTATTATATAGTTTTATAGGGTTTACTATAAATTCTTATATAAATTATCTCTAGTTATTTTTTTTTACTTTTTAGATTTTTTTCTGAAGCTGGTTAGATAGTGTCTTATAGCTCTAGTAGTTATAATTCTTTCTATAGTTATAATACTAGCGTCTTATCTATTTAATGTTTGTAAGAAATTAAGTTACTTTTAGTAACTATATTCTACACACTTATAAGCTAGGTCTTACGTGTAGGTAGTAAAACTTAAGAGTATATATAATTTCTTTTTAGAAAACTTCTAAAGATTCTAGAGCTATTATCTATTTAAGAATTTTAATATCTTAAAGGAATTCTTTTATATTTAGTTTTTTAAGCGCGTAGCGTTTATTTTTCTCTTATAAATAAATAACAGCATCTATTTAGATTTATATTAGTATATAGTTTTTTATTAGAGCTTATTTATCTTCCGTTCTCTAAAAGTTAACTCTTTTATATATTATGTTTAATAGAAATATAAGGTTAATAATGCTCTCTTTTTATTCTCTTTTTTAAATTAATTTATCTTATAGTATAGCAAGTTAATAACCTCGTGTTTCTATTTTAAGGAGTAGATGTTCTGTTTATATTTCACTTACAACATAATTTCCCTCTTATATTAAATAGTATATATTAAAGTCTTTAAGAAATATAACTTTTTTTTTTACTTTTTTAATAACTTTATCTACCTCTAGCTAGGTCCCAATCTATTGGTAGTTTTTATATAAGTTATAGATATTAATAATAGTAGTTTCTAGCCCCTCTAAGTTAAGCTAGAGTGTTATAATAAATAGACTATATTATTTACGTCTCTAATACGCAGTGTTAATATTTTAGCTAATTATAAAATATACTTTTATTATAAGGTCTTCTTCATATACTAGAGCATATCTATATAAGTAGTATATTAATTTAGTATATTTATTATAAGCTAGTTTTTAAATTATGAGTACCTAATACTCTGCCTATATTATCCTATTAAAAAAAGAGTAACATGCACCTTAATTTACGTTTTTATAGTTATATTAAATAATAGTAAGTTTACTCATTTAAGGTAGGTACACAGTCTTAATAAAAATAAATAAGTAAAAATATACTAGCTTTACTTTCATAAAATAAAATAATAACTAAATAAAATAAAAGTAACTAAAGTAAAATATATAAAATAGGGTAAAAATTTAGTTTTATAATATATTAATATAAATATATAACTACTTACTAAAATTATTAGTTAAATAGTTTAAAATAATATTAGTAAGTATAAAACTACTATTTATAATAAAAAGTTAATAAATTATTATTTATAGTACTTATTATATACTATTTATAAAGTAATAGTAACTATTTTAAAAATATACTTTAAAGCTTAAAGTTAAAATAATATTAAAGTAAACTAAAAATAAAGTAGTAAAAGTAAAATAATATAAATAAAAAATTAAACTTTTATTTTTATAAAAAAAAATTCTTTTCTAAAAATTTAAGAAATAGTATTAGTAAAACTAGCTATTATTTTAAACACTTACTACTATATAACTAATATTTAAGTAAATAATTTCTTATACTAGTTTAACTTATAAATTAGCTAAAATTAAAAGTAAATTATATAAAAACTTATTAAAAAATAAAAAAATAAGTTACTATATTTACTAATATTTAATATAAGTAAAATTTATAATATAAAATTAATATTTATTAGCTAGCTAAAATAGCTATAATTAAAGTATTAGTATAGCTTTTAAGTTAAATTTAAAAAGTAAAAATACTTTTATAACTTTCTAAATAGTATTTGTGTTATATATTATATAATATTTTACTTAAAGCTATTATTTTTATAAATATAATTAGTTTTATAATTAAAATATATTAATAAGCTTTTTAATAAAGTATTATTACTATTTAATTAAAAGTATTACTAAAATAATAAATAACAAATTATAAGCTTTTTATTAAATACTTTAATAATATTTATAAAAAGACGTTAAATTTTTTAAATTTACTACTTAGTAACTTAAAAAGTTTTTTAAAGTTTAATATACTTTTTTTTGTTATATTTTATTTTATTACTAATTTAATACTATTTTCTAATATTTATAATTATTTAATAATTAATTATAAAGCTACTAAAAGTATATAACCTTTTAATTTAATATATAAATACTTTTTAACTTTTATTTAAAGTTTTTACTATATATAAAGTTATTAATTTTATTAAATTATACTTTTTATACTATTACTTTATATTTTTTGAAAAAAGACTATAGTATATAAAATACTTAAAATTTTAGAATTTAAAAATATTACTAGTATTTATATTAATATTATAAAATTACTAAATTGTTTTAAATTTATTAAGTTTTTTTTAGTTTTATTTTTATAAATAACGTTTTTTAATAGTAAATTTATTATATATAAATATAATTTTTAAAAATTTAGTAATTTACTTAAGTAAATAATAACTAATATTTTGTTTAAAATATAGAGCTTATTTACTAAAATCTTTTTTACTTATATATACATTATTTTTTAAAAAAATAAAAGTTATATTAATAAAAAAAAGTACATTATATTTAATATATAAGTACTATTTTAAGTATTAATAAAAGTAGTTAACTTTTAGCTAAATAGTAAAATACTTAAATTTAGCTAAAAATTTAATACTATTTTAAAACTAAATAAAAGCTTTTTAGAGTACACTAATAAGTATATTATTAAAATATAATATACTTTTAAAAAACCTATTACTTACCATAATATAATAATAGAAAATAAAATAAATAATTTTAATTTAAAAAAAGTTTTACTTTTATATACTAATACTATATAAAATACTATAAAATTAGAGAATTTCTAGACTTTAAATATAATAGTTAATACTGTAACTTAAATTTAAGTACTACTTTATTTATTAAATAATAATATATTATAATTAGTACTATTATTTATATTAGTTTATTATTATTTATACTATTTATTTATTACTTATTTATTATCTATTTAGTACTTATTTACTTTGTTACTTATTTATATTTATATGTTTTCTAAATAGCTTTTAATTATAACACAATTAATTATAACTTTACTTTAATATACTTTAATATATAATATAGACTTTAGGTACTTAATATATATTTAATAATAGTAGTAATTTATAAAGCTAACTAAGTTAAATACTAAAGTTATAAACTTTTCTAAAAATGTTCTAATTATTAAGTATATTTTTAAACTAACTTTTTTTAATTTACACTAAAATTTCTAATGTTAATATTAATATTAATATTAACTTTTATTTTTACTTTTAGCTTTTACTTTCTTTTACTACTTTCTTTTTATTTTTTTTATTTTTTACTATTATCTTCTTTTCTTTATTTTCTACTACCTTTTTCTTATTCTTGTTTTTGTTGTTATTCTTGGCCTAGTTTAATATATATATTACTTTTTATACTTTCTAGAAATTATGTCTTTAGACCTTATAATGTAAAATAAAGTTATATTAGTACTTTTAGTTTATATACCTTTTAGTATAATTAGTTTTCTTAAAGAAAAGAGTGTAGTTTATACGTTAATTAAAGTAACATTTACTACCTTCTTTTAGTTAATAGTGTTAGAGAATATTATTAAACTTACTATATTTATTACTTAACTCCTAATTAAAATTAATAGATAATTAAAAAATATCTTGTCTCTAGAACTTATTATGCTTTTGGAAACAGAATTTGTAGAAGTAATTTTCGTGGTAACTAGTCAATATTTAGCCTCGTTAATAAGATTTACTAATGGCGCACTAAGTATCTTATATAAGGTCATAGTCTAAGAAAGTTTGGATATTGTATATGTGGTTTAGCTACGCTACTATGGCTGTATAGTATCTATGAATTTGCTTATAACTTTGATTTTGAGAATAATTAACTCTTATATCTTACATGTGCCTCCCGTGTATCCAATACCAAAAGAGATGAAATGGCAAAAGGCAATAGGTATGGGTAGGCAAATAACTTAGCTAATCCCAGGCGTTATGGCAACATTAGCATACCCTTAATTATTACATTAGGAGAGACTCATCTTTGTACGAAAAATGGCCCTTATATTCTAGGCCTACTAGCGAATCCAACTTTCAGAACATTATCTAATTGGTGAGCTTATCACTACTGAAATTGATGGTTGGGTCGTTCTTAGGATTAGTCCTAATCGACACTGTAGTTTTAGCGGCCCATTTCGTTCTATACGTGAGTATCTTCGAGCCTATATTAAGTCCTTACTCATCGCCCTCGAAATGCAGCAAGGCATTAAAGAATATAAGGAGCGGTTTCTGGAACGTATAAAGGACTTTGTTAAAAACCGCATGCACAAGATTCCCACTATCGTCGAGGACATCCCTATCGTCGCCATGCACGCGGATATAGGCCTCCATAATGTCATCGTGTCTAACCAGACTAAGATAAAAGCAGTCATTGACTGGGAATTCGCAGCTAGTGCACCACATGCCTCGCTCCACTGAATCATTGAGATGCTTTTCCGCAGGCCTGCTCCAAATGGGTTTGGCCCGGAGTACTACTGCGCTAGTGAACTCCGTGAGGCTTTCTGGGGGACTATCACTGACTGGAAGCAGTGGGATTAGAGCGAGTCGACATAGGCGTTCCCGGAGTGGTTCAGATTCGGCTTGTTTATGAAACCTGAATGGAGGCCGAAAGACTTACCTGAGGACGAAATACAGGACTTTTGGCGGGAAAACATTCGAGTTGTCGAGAGCACCTTGGACAAGTACTCGTAGCTTGAATGGCAGAGGCGTAATATCCAATTCTTTCCGAACATTGTTTCGAATATCGTGGTCTTTGCCGCCCGTGTGAACAGTGGTAGCTATAATAGGCTGCCAAAGGCATATGCTTCTGAAGATCAAGAAGCCTTCTTGTAACGATAGACGTGCTCTTAGTAGCATAATCGCCACCCAAAGACATCTACCTAATGCCCCTTCTACCGGCATGATCTCCGCTTGTCAGCATTGTCGCCAAGCAATGGGTCCATTCTGATCCTGCCGTCAGGTGGTTCTATCTTTTCCTACAGACCCCACTCATGACACTGTATTGTTGCACTGGGTGTGCTGCACTAACTGTTTGTTCTTGGCTCGATACTGCAGTTTCGTGGCCTCCCATCGTAAGTCTCCCTCTTGCATGTACAATTGTGCAGACGAAATTGCACCCAAAAGTTACAATTGACCCCTTAACGTCCGTCCCTGGGTTGCGGAAAACCTACTGTGCTGGAAAATATGAGGGGTACTTTAACTTTACACAGCTAAAACTCTGCGCACGCCTCAATGCATGCTATAACTCTGCGTGAGTCGCGTGCCTAGGATAATTCCAAAAGTGCAGACACCTTCGCACCCTAAAATTACCATCGCATCGTTGTCGCCGTGCCTAATTTGCAGAGAGCCTCTTTTCATCGCGAAACAGACTTCTCTTACTACAGCGCCACCATCAAGCTGTTGCCACTAATAAAACCCATAGAAGGATACTTTCCAAGCCTGTATGCCTCACAATAGCGCTAGAAAATCATCATCAGCCCTGTGTCGGGAGTGGCCCAAAGATTCATGCGAGGTCGCCACCCCCATTGGTACTTCCGATCGAAGCAGCTACTCAACCTGGTTAGAACAAAACAGCCCCACACATTTCACGTGAGGCTTACGATGTAATTTAACCTACGTTATCAGATCGCCCAGGCTGTGGCTGTTACACATGTGGCTGTTACACATGTGGCTGTTACACATGTGGCTGTTACACCTGTGGCGGCTTGTGGTTCGTACGTGCCGGTGCAGGCCGAGATGGCGAGGGAACGTCTGGCCAACGCCAGTGTACTCTATCGTATGCAAAAATTGGTAGAATTTCTTGGCGACACCTCACGATTCGCGCTGCGCAACAGCACTTTTGACCACCCATATCTCAGCAACGCTTTAAGATAGCTAAAAAATTTCAAAAGATCTAAAATTTGCATATAAATAAGGTCCACTAACAGAATTTTTAGACTTGATAAAAGCGTAGTTAAGATGTTAATTTTTATAGTTGCTGTTAAGGTTCAAGTCCAAGGTGTCGCCAGTGTTTTAAGCTGTAATTGAGAACACCCCTTCTATCTCAACAACACTACAAGATAGCTAAAATATTCTAAAAATCTAGAGGATAGGTAGGAAAAAGAGCAATCTATAGAATTATAAGGCTCTCTAGGAGCGTTGTCAACATGTTAATTTATGTAGTTGCGCAACGTCGCGCAGCGCGAAACGTGAAGTGTCGCCAAGAAATTCTACCAACTTTTGCATACGATAGCTCGAGAGTACGCTTTCTCTATCGCTAAAATGCTCCAATAGGCGTCTTTAAACCCTCATAGATTGTCTCGTTGTCCTGCCCACGACCTCGCACATTCACAAATGCAGAATCTCCGCGCTTCAAACCACGTCTGCCTCTCACCGCCTTGGCTTCCTTCACCACCCGCTTCGCTCGCCTCCACGATGTCCTCTTAGCTGACTACCCTTCGCCTTGCCCACTGCCATTGATTGGTGACAACTGCTTCTGTTGTCTTGCTGCTTTACCATTGCAACGATAGGCATAGCAGGAGCGAGGATAACCACGACAAGGCGCGGTAGGGTACCATAAGGGGAGCGCAGTGGCGGATGCAGCGGTGGACACAGCGGCGGACATGATGATGAGAACAATCATCGTAAGGCACCAGGGGTGCAGCAGAGGGTCACAACGTCAGCCTGTACGGCGTTACAGGGCCACGGTCATTCCGTCAAGCGCAGACGATCCTGGGCTGTCTTCTCTCCTATACACTGATTCCTGCGATGTTGCGATGCTGCAAGGCTGTGGCAGGAGCGGGTCGGCCGCCCTCCCTGCTAGCGGTGGCAAATTGCGACAATCATAAGGCAGCGTCACCTTTCAGCAGTAGACATGGAGAGCAGAAGAGTAAGCAAGTCAAGTCTGGCGGGAGCGGCTCCGCCGTCGTCCCCGCTAGTACATTCAATGCGAATACAGCAGCGAGTATGAAAACTAAACAGAAGAGAAGAAGCATTTAGTTGAAACATTCTAAAATAGAAGCTCTTGTACTAATATGCTGCATAAGAGACCTATAGTCGGGAGCGCCTCACTCGTCCACCCAATCAGAAAAGTCCTCTTCAGAAGAAACACAACATATCCCGCAGAAATCCGGCCCCCCCCTTTCTGTAATAGATGCGACTAGAGAGGATGCAGTTGGACGCAAATGCTGCTCTGGCGAGAGCATCTCTTGGACCCAGCCAAGCGCTCTATTGTCCGACAATTCCCCTAGCCCCCCCAGCTCCGCAACAAATGCTGGCAAAGCAGCCATGTTCGTGCGAATAAAAGCTTGCTGTGATCCATGCCGCGTGAAAAATTCGTCCATGTCCTGAATAGTCTTGCGCTTGAGAACCACAATCATCTCCATGAAGACAACACCTAGACTCCAAACGTCAGACATTGTATTCCGAGGTGCATATTGAGCGACCTCGGGCGCGCAATACCTGGGGGTCATTCCGTTTACCATGCTTATAGTGGTGCTGCCGTTTGCATCTGTAAAGTTGAAAGATAAGCCAAAGTCTGTAAACAAGACATTCCCACGGTATACGAGAATGTTGGCCGGCTTAATATCCTTGTGTCGAACTTTGTGAACATGCAAATACTCCAGTGCCGTGGCTAAGCAGCCGAAGAAGGTTCGCAGCTCGGGATGATTTGAAATGGTGGCACGCGTAAGGTAAGCGCCCAGGTCCATCTCAGCAACGGGAGACATGACTAAGGCCATATATCTCATGTCCGTATAGCTTCCAATGAGTTTTACGACGTGATGGTGCTTCAGGCGTTTTAGGATTTCAATCTCAGCAATGAACAGCTTCATGTCTTCCGTCCTTCTTCCCCTAAAGGCTAAACCTCGAGGCACCTGCTTCCTCGCGTACTCCTTGAAGCTAATTAAGCTAAGCACTCTGTCAACCTGTCCACATCCTCCCTTGCCGAGAATTCCTTTCGTCTCAAATGGAGGTAATTCGCCTTGCTTGTAATAGCAATGCTGCCCTTTTTCGCCCTTTTCTAGGTCCATGGACTTTGTCAGTACTAGGCTCTGAGCTCGGACGAATGAAGCTCGGACACTTGGAGGTAAACAACCCGGAAGACCGCGTTCGGTAACGGGGAAGCAGTAATCAGAAAAGGCAACGTCGATGAGATCATTAAGGAGGTCTAGATGATTAATAGTTCGAAGAACAACATATGTTCGTGGAACCTTGCTCCATCGCTGATTTGAGTGCTTCAGCAGCGTTGATATTTCGTTGACTTCAGAGTCAGTATACGGTTCTCGGCTATCCTGCCCCTCTGAGAAAAAGCTGTTCAGTCGGCCAGCGAAGGTCTGCTGAATGTTGTCTTTTGTCGGTAAAAGTGAAGAGGAATTTGGCTGCAGTGTGTCTAACAAGCCTATCGTGGTAAGCGTGTATTCATGGTCTTGTCCAAGCGTCCTCTCCTGTCCGCGCACTACCTGTTGGAGCACCTCCTCAGCTTCGCCGTACTTCTTCTGCCCGTAGAGTGTAACACCTAGCCAGTACTTGCTGCCAAGCGTGTGTTCATGGTCTTGTCGAAGTGTTCTCTCCCATCCGCGCACTACCTGTTGGAGCACCTCCTCAGCTTCGCCGTACTTCTTCTGTCCGTGGAGTGTAACTCCTAGCCAGTACTTGCTGTCAAGCGTGTGTTCATGGTCTTGTCCAAGTGTTCTCTCCCGTCCGCGCACTACCTGTTGGAGCACCTCCTCAGCCTCATTATACTTCCTCTGATCAAATAGTTTACGCCCGAAGTTATGCTCCTCTGTCTCCTTACTCCTTAATGTTACAATTTCCCAAGGCATTCCGTTATCCTAACTATAAGTATGTTCCTCTATTAATTGTTGTTACAGCTTAATATGCACAGATAACCGCGGAACTAACGAGATAGACACCGCGTGAGGGTGGCTTACAGCAGCGCCGGCGCTGTTGGCTTTCGTCAAGCCTACGGGATTAGACGATGACTTCGAAAGACAGCTCGTGGCCTCGGTAGTCTTTGGGTTTATGTTTGGTAAAGGCGCTTGAGTGGGCTACTCCGTAGGAACACTAGGCCGCATTAAGATACGTTCTCTCAAGTCGACGCTACTTAGGCACAAAAACTCACCTAATTTATGTCTCTCTTGCCCTCCTCAGTTCTCGCATGTTCTGGATGGATACCTGAGTGCAGTCGAAGGCGCAACAATCTGTCTTCCATTTAATTAGGCTGCAAAAGGCAGCCGCGGCTGGATAGTACCGCCAGGGTGGGGTCCGCATTCGGGTGTGGAAATATATTCTTCCGATAGTCGCCTCTTCGTCTTTCTAGAGTTTGAGTTTAAACGCTGCCTTACGCTTTAATACCTTTTGCCTGCGCTAGCAGGGAGGGCGGCCGACCTAGTCCGGTCACACCCTTGCAGCGAATAGTTTGCATGTGCTTGCTACGTAGAAGGTAGAGACTGCGTCACGAGGTACAGCCAGAGACCAGGTTTAGTCATCATTGTGGCTAATGAGTGTGGCTAACCATTTGCTAAGTGAGCTTGGCTTACGAATGACGGAAAGTAAACTACACCGTGATAATTACGTAGGATGTGCAGGGTCGCTTTACACTAGCCAGGATTGGCAATTGCTTTGATCGGAGGTACCGACCGGGGTGGTGACCTTGTATGAATTTGCGCGCGATAGCAGGCACAAAGCTGATGATGACTTCCTATCATCGTATTAAAGCTCTAAGGCTCGGATAAGACCCTTATATGTGTATTGTAAGTAGTAAAAGCTTAATAGTAGTGCTGTAGCGAATGGAGATTGTTTCGCCATAAAAGAAGGCTCTAAGCGAATTAGGCGAGAAGGCGACGATGCGAATGTAATTTATAGGTTGGAAAGGTTCTAAGTGTTCAAAAGTAGCTACAGTACACTATTTATACATAACTTTAGTGAATCTCGACATGTGCGCAGAGTTATAGTCGCTTGAAGTCATAGTACCCCTCATATTTTCCGGCACGGTGGGTTTTCCGCCACCCATGGAGGGACGTTACCCCCTCTCTTTTACATTCTGAATATCCGTCTGTTGGCAAAACCGCGATAGGCAATCTTACTACCATGTGCCAAGCGTAAGCAGAACTCAAGGCACCACCGCTATAACAACAACGTGAGTTATTAAGGATTCGTACTATCGTTACTGCCTAATCGATTATTATGTATTTAATTAGTTATTATCTTTAGTATTGTAGAAAAAAATGCAATTATTCCTTTGAAGACAATATTTATAAGAACTTCATGCTGCCAAATAAGACCCATGAGGTTATAAGCCTAGCTTTGCGAATCTTATATATCACTCGTTTTTTACGACCTAATCTAAATTGTCTATCAATTAAATCCTCACGGCTGTCAAAAATGACAAAAGAGACTGGAATATTAAAGCTTAAAGGAGCTGCAAATCTTGCTATATAGCTATTTAAGCTTAAAAAGCATATAATAGCAAAAGGCACATAGGACGTAGTTAGATTTATTCTATATAAATAAAGTACTTGGCAAACGACTCCTTTAGTAATTTTATATTAAAGCAATAATAAAACGTCCGTTGCTTCTAATAGTATATTATAAGAATTAGTTAGAGAGATAATTAAGATAAAGACATTCTCACCTAGACAGACAAAGACTAATCTGGGAAAGAAGCCAAAATTCGGTAATATAAATAACTACTAAGACTTTGACTTTGCTCTAGAATTTATAAAGAACTAAGATAACTAGGTACTATATCCTGATAATAACAAAGCAATTAATAACATTATTATCCATTACGAGGATGTGCCAGCATGAAAGGTTGATGGAATTCTAGTAGCTTAATAGGTCATTAACACCCTTATTAAGCACTATAAGATTAATACTAAACTATAGAAGTATTTAGTTGCTGAGTGGATCTAGATTATAATGTATATTTCATACAAAGACATAAAAGACTACACTAATAAATTTAGAATCCTTATCTAAGACATTATACGGTAAAAGATCATAATTAACTTTATACTCAAGCATGTAATAATCTACAATCTTAGAATATACTTTATATTCTTTTAAGAACGAAAATATGATATAGGCATTAAATCGCTTTTATATAACACTCTTATAAGTTAACTCTATAATAAAGAGCTTGTAAATAAATCTTAATCTAAAGCTATATCTCTTATAACAAATATAAAAAGTAAGAAGTAGAGTTAAAGTCAAAGTAAATTACCTAGTATAGGTAAAGAACATAAGTTAAAGACCTGCCTATAGTGTAAAAGAGAAGGTAAGAAAAAAGAAGACTGCTAGTTTAAGCACCCAGAAAAGGCTACAAATAGCTAGCGTAAGAAGTAAAAGGATTTTTAAAAAAATAAAGACAGTAAAGCGATATAGCTTACCCTAACTAATACCCTAACTAATACTTTAATTAATATCTTTTTAAGCTTCTTTATCTGTAGTGATAAATGCAAGACAACGTATAATACTTTATTAAAAGTTAATGTCTATAATAATTACGCCTAGTTTACTAAGATACATGCCGTTAGCAGAGCTCTAAGCGGAACTAGAGAAACTATATAAATTTTAAGTAAAGAAACGATACGGCTTTTATGTTAGCTTTAGAACGGTAAAACTTTCTTTTATACTGTTTAAAATATTTAGTATTACCTAGACAGCCCTATTAACATCTTATCAGCCATGAGAATGAGACGTGGTGGCTATACTCTTAATTAGAAAAACAAAGGAATCAAAAATTAAAAAGGCAATAAAGTGGCTATAGCATATAAAGAAGATGGAATCGTTTTTATACGCACGGTAAAAACGGTAATAGACCTGTATATAGCACTAGCTATAAAGCTATTACTAACTAAAAAGGTGTCAGCAGAGCAGCTCTATTGAATAATAGAATATATAGAATACAGTAATCTCAAAAAGCTTATAAAGAATACTACTAGATTAAAGCTAGACAGTCACCACTATAGCGCCTGTATATGCTGCTTGAAATTAAAGCTTTAGAAACAACCATTTAGCGAACGACAGCGCGTAAAGCGAGAAGAAGAGATTCTCTATCTAGATCTTATACTACTAATCAAACCAGAAGGATACAATTAAAAGCATGGATATATTTCTATAACGGACGATTTTACTACCAGCACGGAAGTAGGACTTCTCTGCTCTAAGGATAAAGCTTTAAATCATGTGAAAAAGCTATAAGCTTACTAAAAAGCACAGAGAAAACCCCCTATTACGTACATTTTCTCAGACCGAGATTCTGTATTTATGAGTTAAGACTTTAAAGAATGGATGAAGGAAGAGGAGATTACTTACTAGCCTACTATATAAGACACTTTATAAGAGAATAGACTTACTAAAATCACCTAATTTCACCTCTATAAAAAAGTAATGTTAATGCTAGAAGATTAAAATCTTCTAAGATTTCTCTAGCTACTAGTAATTAAATATGCTATAGAGCTAAAAAATAGAAGCCTAGTATAAAGACTTAATAACAAAACGCCATATAAAGTCATCAATAGATGCAAACCAGATCTTTCCAAGATTCTAATATTCAGAACTGTTATGTACTATCAGAATAGCTAAAGAGTTCAATCTGAAAAGATTACACCACACAGAATTAGAAAGAGATTTATCGGATTTACAGATAAATCTAATAAATTAATCAATAAAGTCTAGAAAGAAGGAACACGGTAGATTATAGAGGAACGAAATTTCGAACCTAATAATGACTATAAACCGTACGACGGGCATTAATTTACAGATAAAGAAAAACTTAACTTTAGAGAAGACGCATAGCAAGCGTTAATAGACAACTAATTATCAAATCCTCAACCCAGCCTACATCCTGAACCAGTAATTAATAGTCAAAGAACTACTTAATAAGGGACGTATAAACCCACAGTCGAAATCATTAAGCAGAGTCTATCTCATAAGAGGGAGCTAGACAGGCCACATGAGCCGAGCCCTACACTATTAGAGGGAAAGAAAGACACTTAATATAGCAGAGAGCGTACGCAAAGTGTGATTTATGTCAGACTGCTATTAATTAAAAATGACGAAAGAGAGGCACAAGATGCCGCAATAAGCCCTAAGACAGAATCCCTAATCTAGGAGCTACCCTCTTCAACAAAACCACTACAGTAATTAACATAAAGTAATAGAGGACAACCATCTCTCAAATTCTATAATGAGTATAGATATGTAACCTTAATAAAAGCAGTGACAGCAGAAGCCTTAGTAAGCGTACAGAAGACAATTGCACTTATTAGAGCCCCTAACGAGCATTTCTACACGCTGTATATAGCAATACTTAATGAAATTAACTATGCCTATTAAAGCTTCTACTTATACCTTGATGACGCCCTAGAGCACGCTTTGATCGTAGCCAACACAGGCATCTATAAGGAGCTAGGTCTGAATGACCTAGAGCCGAAATCATTCACAGAGGCAATAAAACAGCTAGATAGCATGAAATGGAAAGAAGCAGCAGACATTAAGATGTAGCAGTATTAAGAGAATGGGACGTTTAAACTTATTAAATTACCCACAGGGCGTACAGCGCTAGATGGAAAGTGAGTATTCAAAGTTAAAAAAGAAGCCGACAATCAAATTACCAAGTATAAGGCTAGATTCGTAGGAAAAGGATTCATACAGTAATTTAGCATTAATTACGACTAGACATATACCGGAGTCGTATGAGTATCTTTAGTACAAACAATATTCGCACTTATAGCACTATTTAACCACGACATTGTACAGCTCGACTTCGTGACGGCATACCTTAATTCTAACCTTAATAAAGAAATCTATGTTAAGTAAGCACCTGGTTACGTTTAAAAGAGCAAGGAATATCTTGTCTACAGAGTTAAGAAAGGCCTGTACAGACTGAAGCAATCAGCACGCAAGTGGGCAAAACAGCTCATAAGCTTTCTTATCAAAATCAGATTCAAGCCACTTACGGCAGATAATAACGTCTTTGTCAAAGGCACTATCCGCACGGGACTCACGATTACAGTCTACGTGGACAACGTTAAGCTAATTAGCAGCGATATGCCAGCCATGAAGCAGGTCATTAATTAGCTAAGCAAGGAATTTAAGACGACTAATCTAGGAGGCATTAAGCACTACCTTGGAATGGAAATCAAGCGTGACTGTAATACAAAGACAATTACGCTCATCCAGCGAGCATACATCGAAAAGATCCTCAACAAATATGGGTATAGCAAATATGGACGTAGGGTAAAAACGCTAATGGTAACAGGTCAACGCCTTAAACCATTTAACGGCATCGCCACTAAAGCTTCAAGACAAGAATTTGCCGCCCAATTAGGATCGATTATGTACGCTATGATTACTACTCGGCTAGATATAGCATTCGCAGTCTCATCTCTTACACAGCACACAAATAACCCTGGACCTGAGCACTGGCAAGCAATCAAAAGGATCTTCTTCTACCTGCGCAGTACGATCGATTACTGTATCACATTCGGAGGAGAAAGCAACGACAAAATTGCTGGGTATACAGATGCCAGCTTTGCTGAAGATTCTGCAACCAGACGCTCAACAGGAGCCTATATTTTTACCCTGAACGGAGGACCTATCAGCTAGACATTAAAGCGTCAGCTGACAGTCGCTTTGTCGACTACAGAAGCAGAATATATGGCTATGTGTCAAGCCATAAGAGAAGCCATCTGGCTCAGGCAACTGCTTACTGAATTGGGGCTTCATCAAGAATCTATCGAGATTCACGCAGACAACAAAAGCGCTATTGCTTTGGGTAAGAACCCTGAATTCCATAAGCGTAGCAAGCACATTGATGTACAGTACCACTACGTACGAGAGCAGGTATAAAGCGGACGAATCACCACACCCTACCTGCCAACCAATCAGATGGTAGCGGACGGCTTAACCAAAGCTGTTAGTCCAGAATTGTATCTTCGATTTATCAATCACTGTAGGCTTGACCCTGACAAGAAGAGGCATGATTAAGACATCTCCAAAAGCATCGTACGCAAGCTTGAGAGGGAGTATTGGCAAAACCGCGATAGGCAACCTTACTACCATGCGCCAAGCGTAAGCAGAACTCAAGGCACCACCGCCACAACAGCAACGTGAGTCATCAAGGATTCGTACTATCATTACTGCCTAATCAATTATTATGTATTTAATCAGTCATTACCTTCAGTATTGTAGAAAAAAATGCAATCATTCCTTTGAAGACAATATTTATGAGAACTTCATGCTGCCAAATAAGACCTCCATGACCGTCCAAAGCAATTCACTACCAAGAACCTTATCCACATCTTTGCTAAGGAAGGCTACTTTAATATCCAATGTAAACTACCGTATAAGCAGTTTAATTCAGGTATAAGTACATAGATTATTGCATAAGTCATGGAATGGATTTCGCTAAATTTCTTCTACAGCCGATAAAAGGTTCCTCTATTCCTTTTCTAGAGTAGTTCATTAATTAAGAGACTGACTAAACACTTCCTTTGCTATTTAAAGACCCCTATATTACTAGAGCGCTAATTGTAAGTACCGCTAATTGAAGTAATATTTATAATAATATTATATACCTAAGAGGCAAATGCTTAAAGGAATAAAAGAAGAATAAGAGAAAACTAATAATATTATAATTTTCTGAAAATACCTTGACTAATATTAATTAGTAGAGAAGTCTTATATTATAATTATATAATTTTATAATAAGTAAGTATTTAGACCAAAGTATAAAATAACTAGTAAAATAGTATATAAACTTATTATTAAGTAAAGCACTATATTAAATGAGCTTTTTAAGTAAGTACTAGAAATTATTTATTTTAATAAAAGTTCTAAAAAGGTATAAAACTTTAGTTTTAAGTAACTATACATTAACTTATTTAATAATACTATTATTTTGTAACTAAAAGCTACTAATTATTATAACTAGCATAAATCTATAAATAATTATAAGTAGTTGTAAGTAATAAGATACTATATTAAAGCTACTTTAATATAAAAAAAAAGTTAGTAAAACTTTTATATAGTAACTTAAAAGTACTAGTAAAAACGTGTTATATGATATTATATAACTATAGCAAATAATAATATTATATATAAATATAGTAACATATTTTATAAATAAGATAGTTAAATAAGTAAGTTAATTAATTTACTAAGATTATATATTAAGATATTTAATACTATAATATTTCTACCTACTAATATATAATTAATTTCTAAAAAAGCTTGAATATAACTAACTATTTAAACTCTTAAAATAGGCTAAATATTTAGTCTTTAACTTATTATATATGCTTTTAATGTTTCTTTCTTAAGCTTATAAACATAATGTACTAAAACTACTTTATAATATAATATTAAGTTTAATTCAATGAATCTAATAGTAACTAAAGAAAAGGTAATAAAATAGTATATACTTAAGCTAAATTTAAGAAAATTTACTTTTTTACTTAATACTATTTAAAAGATAGCTAATAAACTATTAGTTAAGTAGTAAAAAGAACTAGTAAATATAAACTAACTACACAACTTTATTAAGCACACTATAAGGCTTAAAATAAAGTATAATTAGAAACTAAACTACTAGTATTATAAATAAAAAGAACTAGTAATTATATAAGCTTAATTTAATTTTATATATAATATAAAAGCTAAATATAGTATACAAAATAAAAATACGTATAATTTTAATAAATTTAACTTTTAAATAAGTATAATAACTTAATAAAAAATTATTATAAGCTTTAAAAGATAGCATTAACTAAAAGGTATTTAACTAAATAACTAAAAGTAAATTATAATAATTTAAGGTATTAATATATTAAAATATATACTTTTACTTTTTATTATTTACAAAGGTAAATACTATTTCTCTACTTAGTACTAAGAAGTTAATATACTATTCTAATAGACATTTAAGGTTTCTAATAATAGCTAGATAATAAATAAGCTTAGTTTTTAGTAATTAAAGTATTTTAATAGGTATATAAAAGAGCGTACTATAAGTGTATACTATCTATTAATTCTAGACAACTATAAAAGCTATAACTTACTAGAATTTACTAAATACTATAAAAAGAATAAAATAGTTACTTTATATATATTATTATATTTATTATATATTTTACAGCTACTAAATATTATTTATTTTTTACTATTAAAGATAGTATATAAGTACTAAGTTAAGAAGCTAATATATAACTAGTTTAATTATATTATAAAAATAAAGTTTTTATTAGTTTTTTAGAATATGTTTAATGTATTTATTACTAAAAAGAATAGTTAAGAAAGCTTTTAACGTGTTGGCCTAGTTTTATTTAATTTAAATAAAATAATATTAAAGCTTAATATTTAATTATATATGTCTATACTCTCTACTATATAAAATACTCTATAGTAGTTAAAAACCTCTAGTAACTATCGTAAATTTAGGTTATAATTAAAGCTAATTAGTAATAAGTTAAATAGCTTACTAGTTTTTTTAAAAAATAAATTTAATTAGCTTATTAAAGATACTTTTTTAATAGCTTATTAAATAGTGTTATAGTGTAATTAAATTACTAAGCTTAAAGTAGCTAATAAAGTTATAAACTAATAAAAACAGCATAAAAGAAAGTATATCTAGTAAGAAAGAGTTTTTATTTTTAAGACTAGTTTATAATTAGTTACTAAGAACTCTACTACTATAACTTTAAGTAATAAAAAGAGTTAGAGTAAAGCTAAAATAAATAAAGTTAAATTAACTTAAAGGTATTATAAAAACTATAGTAAAACTAGACATAACACTTAATTATACTAAAATAATAAAGAATCTACTATACAATTTAATAGTAATAAGAAATTAGGGGTAGATTATAATAAAGTAAAATAGTTTATTATATAAATTATTATATTTAGTATAGTTTTAGTAAATTAATTAGTTTACTTATTTAACTAGTTTACTTATAAAATACGTTATACTTTAATGTGTTTTATATAACTTATTTTAATAACATTTTAATTTATAGTAATTTTTTATATAAATACTAATAATATATAAAAATTTTTTTAAACATTTTAAATAAAGCTAGCTAACAACTTAATATTAATAAATATAATTTTTATTAAAAATAAGTTATTTATTTTAAGTATGTAATTTTAATAAAATAAATTAATATAAACTTAAATAAAGTAAAAAATATTTTTAACTAGAATTTTTCTAAAAGTGTAAAAATTTTTTAAAGTATTCTTAAAATTTACTAACTTTTATTAATAATTTATTAATAATATTTGTTATATTACATTTCTATTTATAGATTTAATAAAAAAGAGTATTAAATTTAAATTTAATAATACTTACTAAAAAGTATTTAAATACTTAAAATATATATTTATAACTTCTTTAATTTTTTTATACTTTAATTTTAAGTTATTAATTACTATAAAAGCTGATTCTTTAAATTACGTAACTACTAAAAGGTTTTCTTAAAAAAATAAATAGAGTAAACTAAAACTTATAGACTATTTTTCTAAAAAGCTAAATTTTATTAAATATAACTATAAAATATATAATAAAAAACTACTAGCTATTATATACTACTTTAAATAATAAAAACTTTTAATACTTTACTATAATAAAGTAACTTAGCTACTAATAAGTTTATTAAGCTAAATACTTATTTTAATTTAACTTTATAATTATGTATTAAGTAAATAGAGTAAAAAACTAAATACTTTTACTTATTATATATAAAATACTTTAACTTAAAAAAAGGCTTAAAAAGTTTAATAATAAATCCTTTTTTATTTTAAATTATTTAATAATAACTATATTTATAAGCGAGTGGGCACTCTAACTAAGTGGATATTCTAAAACACTAAAATTAATTTTAACAGCAAAATAATCCATAACGTAGTAATAAAACTATATAATTCTAAACTAAAAAGAATTTTTAGATTCTATTTATTTTACTATATAGGTTTGTATGTTGTGCTTTAGCTAGCTATAGTTACTATAAAGTCTTTTTTTTACTAAGCTAATATTTATAATACTCTATATAAAGAACTTCTTACCCTTTTTTAATTTACTAATGTCTTTAGGACCTAGTAAATTAGTTATATTACTAAAGAATAGTTTTTCTCTATACTGTAGCTACTTTCTTTTATACTTCCTATATTATATAAAGATATTATTATACTTCTAAAGGGCCTTAACTTTTTTCTGTATTAATATTAATTTATGAGTAATCATTACAGCGCCTTTTTATAGCTAATTAAGTAATTTAAAAATAAAAGCAGGTTAAAAAAACCTATAGTTAATAATTCTCTCTTAAATTAATATTATTTACTTGTTTAATTTCTTTATATTTAATAGTATTTTATACTCCTATAGAGTGCTCTCTAATAGTAGTGTTAATAGAGTATAAAAAGGCTACATAATTCCAGATAAAATAGTATTAGAGTTAAATAAAATTAGGCTAGTTTTTTAAAAGGCTTCTTAAATATTACTCTCTATAAATACTTTATAAAAAGTAGTTTTAAAAGCTAGAAGGAAGTCTTCTTTAGTTATATAAAAATTACTATAGCATGATAGCTCTATAATCTCATAAAAGTATGCTTTTTTTAATAGCCTAAAATAATCTATATCAAGCAGCTACAGCAGGTGCGATGAGTGTGAAGATATATAAAAAGTAATAATTTTATACTTTTTATATAAATTTTAAAATATAATTAACTAGTGGCTTTTGTGGTTGTTAATAATAAGTAATTAGTATATACCCTAAGTACGCAACTTTATTACGTTATTAAAATGCTTTAACTATATAACTCTAATCTAATTATTTATTCAGCTATTATAGAAAAAGTTAACTTTCTAATTATAAAATATTTTATATTTATTATACCAGATAGTAATATGCATTTTGCCTGTAAAGATAATATATAATAAAACTAGCTAGCCTAATATATTAATTACCTATATTACTATAATCTACTTTTTATTACTTAGCTATATATACTAAGTCTTGCTAGCTTATTTCTTAGAGCTAGTTATTACTATAAAAGAATATATCACCCCTATTATAAAACCTATTTTGTTAAAGTTATAGATATTTTTATTTAAAATATTATACTTCTTTTTTATTGTCTTAATATGCTTAAACTAGGGGTTGAGAACCTCTATACTCTTTTATATTACTTAAGTATAATCTAGAGAACGCATTATAACCTTTTTAACTTTCTTATAATAATTAATAAAGTTATCTGTTTAGTTCTTGTCTATAGGATCTCTATCTCTTACTTCTAGTAAATTATTAGCTATTACGTATATCTGGATCCTCATAAGGGGGAATCCTTATTTATTAAGGTTAAAAATACGTTAAATAATTACCTACTTTTTTATTAAGGTAAGTTTCTTTAAATTAGCCTTATATTTACTCTAGAGAGTGATTCCTTTAAGGGCGTGTTAAATCATTAATCTAGGAATATTATAAATTATAAAAGCGCGTTTTTGGCTTATTCTTTTACGTCCTTTAATAAATTAAATAGCTAAGGTAAGATATGGATGAATTCTAGATTATATAGAGACCTAGTATTACTATATTATAGGTGTGAAGTAGGTAAGTTAATTTTAGTATTTTAAAGTACTTACTTAATTAGGGTACTTACTTACTTATAAATATAGTTATACTAAAGTTAAGCATAATTAAAATAAATAAGTTTATTTAATAAATTATTAATTAAAAATATTAAAATAATAAGTTTATATAAAAAAAATTTATTACTAATTTAAAAGGAAATTTAATTCTCTAAAAAGATTTTTTTTAAGTATAAAAACTAAAAAAGTTAGTTATATTATTATAATTAACTAGTAATACTAAATAATAATAAACTTAAAATTAAGCTTTTTTAAATTATATATAAATTTTTTACTAGTAGCTACTTTAGTTACAAAAAAACTCTTAAAATTTTATAATGTAAATAATAGTGTAATGGGCTAGAGCTTAGAATAGTTAATTAAAATAATTATCTTAGCTTTAACTCCATACGTAACTACGTAACCTTAGTAACTTAATAAAAGTTAATTATTAAATCTCTATAGTATATATAATTAACTTTTTATTAAATTTACTTTATTTATATCTAATTACTATTATTGGCCTGGATTCTTATATTTGGATTTAATTAACTTTATTTCTCATAAGAGGCTGAGAGGCCTCTGGTAGTATAATTAACTTTATAAAAGAATAAAAAGTTCTCTAGTATTTAAGAGAACTATCTAGTAGTATAGTAAATATTAATAAATACTAATAACTACTTAATATCTATATTAATAGCCTAAGTGATGAATTTACTTGATATAGGATATAATAATAAATAAATTAGCTACAAACTATACTAGTTACTTATTTCATAAGAGTTAAAAGTCCTAGCTATTAAAGTAATAATAAGTTAAGTAGAAATTAAACTTAACAACTACCTTACTTAGCATAATAAAGAGAAAGTTTTATTTCTAGTATATAGAGCCAGCAACAGTACCTTATTTAGAGAGATTATAAATATATTATAAGTAATATCTAAAAAGCTAACTACACTAAAAAATTATAATTTTCTATTAAGGCTATTTTTATAGGTTCTAGTGATAACACTAGTAACTCTTTTTATACTAATACTATAACTAGTAATTAAATTAATAGTTAAACTATTTAATTTCTCTAAACCCTTTATATTTAATAGTATATGGTCTTTTTATTCTATGTTTAAGCATTAAGCTAAGGCTAAGTTATAATTTAATAAATACTATATAGGCAATAAAAAAGAACAGATAGACTATCTTTTTTAGTATTTAAAAAAATAAGTAGTATAAACTATTCTTTTATAGCTTTCTAATTAAAGAAATAATACAACCCTTAAAGTAATATAGGCGTTTATAGACTTCTAGTTTAAAAACTAGTATTAAAAGTAAAAGTCTCTAGATAAGCTATAAAGCATGAAATAGAAAAAAAAGTTAATAAAAGAATACTATATAAAGTTTAATAAAAAGCTGCTGCTAGTAGAAAGTGATTAGTTAAATAAAAATATAAAAAAAAGTATATTTACTTAGGGATTAAATAGAGAGCTCTAGAAGTATATTATAGCTTTTTTAATAACACTAAGCTTTAAAAAGTACACTTAAAAAGTAATTTATGTTAATAATAACTTTATATAGATTATATTAAGTAACTATAAGACTACTATGGCTATCTATATAATACTATTTATACTAATACTTAAATTAATAAATTAGAAAGTAATACCCACATGTGTAGGGGCAGTAAAGTTATAAAATAACTAATTTAAAATACTCTAAGTAAGCTAAAAGGAATTTAACTGATACTATAAGTAAAATCTCTAATATTAATATAGTTCTTTTAATTATATAAAGAATAAGTATAAATATATAAAAGTAAATTAATCACGCTTAGCTACTATAGTATTAATAAAAACTAAATAAATAAACACTAATAAAAGAGATAAAAAAGATGGGGATAAAGAAGAAAGAAAAAAGTATTAAAAAAAGAATAACTTTTGCTTACAGTTATAAGTAGAGGCCTCTAGCCGAAATAGGCAAGATAATATCATAAAAAGAATAATAGAAGTTTTAAAATATATACACAAACATAGATTTTATTACTATATACTTATTAATTAACTAGATAAATATTATATATATAATGATTAATACTAGGTGTTTATGTTATAATCTTATAAGCTTTATCTTTACTACTAAAGTTTATTTAACGTGTATTAATATAGCTCTATAGAGGATTATTAGAGTATATAGAAAACCTAAAAGAGTTACCTAAATTATATAAATTAACCTTAATATTAAAGGATATACTAAATAAGCCTATATATATATATATTATTAATAACGTGCTTAAGTTTAATCTTATTTTAGGTAAACCCTAAATAAACTAAAATAATATTATAATTACGCTAGCAAAGAAATCGTTTTATATTTATACTTTAAGAATAAGAGTTTATAGTAAAGAAGGGAAGAAACTATGTTAATAGGAGCTAATAAAAATTAGTATAACTACTTTTTTAATATAAATAAATAGATTAAAAAGAATAAATAAGATATGTATTTTTATAGTATTATTAGTAGACATTTAAAAGGCCTTAGTATCTAAACTAAAGTTAGATTCTAAAATACTACTTTCTAAAGCCTATTAGAAGTACCTAAAGCTATTTTTAAAGAAGAAAGTAAACAAGCTCCTATTACTACAAGATTCTAGAATAAACTATTATATTAAACTTAAAAAAATTAATAGGAAGGACCCTAAGGTCCTATAAGGACCACTATATAATATATTAAGAAAAAAACTATTAGTACTATAAAAAGAGTTAATGCTGTTATTAGAGAAGAATTTTATTTACATAAGTAACTCCCTAGCTATAGTCTTAGTACTATTTATATATAAGTTTAGTAAAGGCCTTTACTTTTACGTTAACTATTATATATTTAATAAGATTTCTAAGAAAAATAAATACTCTCTTCCCCTAATCTATAAAACACTTAGCTAGATTAGTAAGGTAAGATAGTATATTAAACTTAATATTTTAATAGCCTTTTATAAAATTTATATTATAAAAGGAGATAAATAGCTAACGGTTTTTTATATAAGATTTAGACTCTTTAAATAGCTAGTTACACCTTTTAAACTAGTAAAAGCTTTTAGTATATTTTAACAGTATATAAACTAGACTCTATAGAAGTATCTTAATAAGTTCTATTTAGCCTTTTTTAATAATATACTTATTTACTTTTTAGGCTTACTAGAAGAGTATTGCTGGTAAATTAATTTAATACTAAAAAAACTTAGCGCCGCAGGTTTATATCTAGATATTAAGAAATATAAATTCAAAACCAAGAGCACGAAATATCTAGGGTTTATTATTAAAATAAGATAAGGAATTTAAATAGATCCTACTAAAATAAAAGTAATTATTAAGTAATAGTTTTTAATAACTATAAAAGAAGTTAAAAGCTTTCTTAAATTTACTAATTTCTATTATTAGTTTATTAAGTCTTTTTTAGAAATTGCTGTTTTATTTATAAGACTTATAAGTAACATGCCGTTCTAATAGACTAATAAAAAGTAAATAGTATTTAATAAGCTAAAAGAGATCTTTATATCAGAACTAGTACTAGCTTAATTTAATTTTAATTATAAAACTATTTTAGAAGCTAACTCTTCAGGTTATATAACTAGAGAAGTTCTTTTATAATATAGTAATAATAGTATACTATATTTATATATATACTTTTTAAAGAAGAATATACCTATAGAGTATAATTATAAGATATATAATAAAGAACTTCTTGTAATTATTTATTACCTGAAGGCATAGGATGCTAAATTATGATTTATTAAAAAATTTCAGGTTATTACTAATTATAAGAACTTTAAGTACTTTATAAGGTTTTAAAAATTAAGTAAAAGATACACGCGCTAGCAGTTATTCCTTAGCTGATATAATATAAAAATTTAATATAAGCTAGAGAAACAAAATATATAAGCTAATATACTATTAAAACACAAACAGAATCATCTAAGTAGAGAAGATAATAAAAAGCTAAAAAGCTATATTATTTAGCTACTAAAGCTAGTAGTTACATATTAGAAAAAAGAGCTTAAATTAAATAATAATAAGTAAACAGTATAGGCTTTTTCTACTTAAATTAGTTTTTTAATAATTATAAAAGATAGTATAACTAAAGCCTAGAAGTCTTATGCCTAAGAGTCTTATAATAAGCTTAAATAAAGATAGTATAATATAATACTAGAAAATAAAATATACGTAAGAGTAGTACAGGCCTTTTATAATTAAAAGTAAAAATTTTTTTTAGAGCTTAAACTAAAAGTTTCGCTAGCTAAGTACATAATTAATAAAAATAAAACTCTTTATTATTAGAATAGAAAGTAGGTACCTGACTTAGAGCTATTAAGAATATTAATTATTTACTAAATTTATTTATTATAAATAACAGGACACCTAGAACAGCAGAGCACTTATTTAATATTAATAAGAAATTACTTTTAGCTAGAGATATTAAATTATATACGGTATTATATTTAAAACTATAATATTTATAGCTATATAAAGTTATAGAGAGATTACTAGTAAGAGCTGTTACACCTATTACCTATTTCTAATTATATTTAAAAAGAAATCTTAATAGATTTTGTAACTAAATTACTAGAAGGTAATAGCTATATAGTCTTATAAGTAATTACTAATAAACTAAGTAAGAACATAACTCTTTACTCTCTTCTAAATATAGATATTAAAACAGTAATATAGGCTTTTATCTGTAAGGTTATTACTTACTATTAGATTTCTAACACTATAGTATTTAATTATAGTAGCTAATTTATTAGTAAGTTTTAAACTAAGCTTTATAAAATACTAAGAATTAAAAGGCAATTATTAACAGCATTCTATCTATAAATAAATAGTTTAATAGAAAGGATAAATAGTATAGTTAAGGCCTATTTTTAAGTATTTATTGTGTAGGATTAAGCAAACTAGGTAAACCTCTATCTAATAGCTAAAATTATAGTAAAGGAAAGAGACACTATTTTAATAGAAATAAGCCTATTCTTTTTTTAGCATAAATATAATATAGAACTGCTATAAGTAGATATTAGAACTAAGTATAATATAATAGCTCAAGACCTAAAAGCTAGCGCTAAAAAAATTATAGAAAAACTAAAAAAGTATATTAACTTAGCACAGGCAACTATAACTAAAGTATAGTAAAAGTAAAAAAAATAAATAAACTAACATCAGAATAAAGCCTTATAATTATATATTAGAGATAAGGTATGACTGAAGCTTAGTAACTAACTCTCTACTAAATAAGAAAATAAAAAGCTAGACTGAAAGAATACTAAATACACTATAGAAAATATAATTAGCTTATATACTATAAAGCTAAATACGCCCCTAAAGCTAAACCTAACGTTTTATATAGATAGACTATAGCTAGTAAGTAATAACCTATTACTAAGCTAGCTTATAAATAACTTTTAGTTACTATTAATTTAAATAAATAACTATAAAGAGTATATAGTGTAGGATATTATTATTAAAATATAAATAAAACAAAAGCAAGGCCACCAGCTATAGTATAAAATAAAATAAAAAAACTATATATTAATAACTATAAGGTTAGTAAGCTAGCTAGAAGATATAATAATATTAGACTATTAAAAACAGTATATAGTATTTTTATAAAAAGATAAACATAAACTCTTGCTGGTAAACTACTAATAAGAGCTTTAAAAGAAGCTATAGAAAATAGAACTTAAAATAGATTTATAGAGGCTTTTAGCTAAATAGTTTACCAGAAAGCCCCTATCTAATCTATAAGAAAAGAGGTAATATAATAGGCTAGAGTTTAAAATAGTTAATTAAAATAGTTATCTTAGCTTTAACTCCGTGCGTAATTACGTGACTTTAGTAACTTAATAAGAATTAGCTATCAAGTCTCTATAGTATATATAGTTAACTTTTTATTAAATTTATTTTATTTATATCTAATTACCATCATTAGTCTGGATCCTTATAACTAGTAGCTTTAAATATTTAAAATAATATATTAATATGTTTTTTATTATTATACTTTTTAAAAATTAAAGACTTTTATAAAAAGTATTATAGCTTTTTAAAACTTCTATCTTTTTTTTAAAAAAAAATAAAAGAATATTTTTATAAATTTTGCTACTAACTTTTTAGAATTTAAAAGCTATACTAATATTATAATTATAGTTAACTATTTTATAAAATACTAACATTTAATTTCTTATAGTAAGGTAACTACTATAAATAGACTATAACTTTTTTAAAATAACTATATTAAATTAAAGAATATAATTTGTTTTTACTTTTTATAACAAACTTTATAAATAACTTTAAATTAAGTTCTAACTATTTTTATATATTATTTAGAAACTAATAGTATAATAAAATAAGTTTTACGTGTATACATAAACTACTAGTAAAATAACTAAATAAACTAGTTTTTTAAATATAGTTTAAAGCTAATAATACTATATTTAAATTTATAAAAGCTTTTTTATTTTTAGTTAATATTAGCTAATATTTTTACTAAGTGTTATAAGTTTTAGAAGCTAACTATATAGTAGAAAAAATAGCTAATATTTAATAACTAATTTTTAAAAAAATTAAACTAAAAATAATTATTTATACTTAATTATTAAATAAAAAAATTAGTTTGGCTTAATATATAAAATATTTAAAATAATTTTTAAAAAAGATAAACTTAAGAGTTTATAAAAAAAATACTATATTTTTTAAATAGTTTCTTTATATATATACTAACTTAAAACTTTTTAAATTCTTAAATATATACTTAGTTTTTTATATATTATTGCTTTAGCTTATTATAACTAAATTTAAATACTTTTTAAATTAGTAAAACATGCTACCTAAACTTATTAAACTTAATAATAAAACTAAATACTATATTAAATAAATTAAAAAACTACATTTAAATTATAAATAAAAATACTATAAATACTTAGTTAAATAAACTAAATATAATAACTTAATATTAGAACTTATAAGTAACTTTTAAAATATAGCTACTATAAAAGAATTTTACTTTAAAAACTTAAACTAATTTAAACTTAATACTTAATATAAATACTTTTTCTAAAAGTTTAAATTTAAAAAAAAAGTACTATTATAGTAACTATTTATAACACCTTATAAAAACTTTTTAAAAAAGCTTTTTTATAAGCTTTTTTTATATTATATATTTATATATTAGTTTTATACTAGTATATAAGCTTTTACTTAAATATTTTTATTTATAATATATTTTATTTTTTACGCAATATCTTTAATTATTACCTAGTACTATACTTAGTAATTAATTAATACTTCTTTTAAATATTTAACTTTTTACTTATAGTACTACTATAATAGTTATAATATAATAAAATTTAAATATTTTTTAGTTTTACTAAAAGTAAATAGCTAGAAAAAAAAATAAGTTTAGTAATAATATTAAAAGTAATAAATTTAAAAAAAAAACTATAACATAAATATTATTAACATTATAGTCTAGTCATAGTATAAAAAATTAATAAAAAAATTGTTATTACTTTATAACTTTATTATATATAAAGTACTTTTAAGTACTAATATTCTATATAAACTAGTTTAATATAGTAAGTATAAAAAGTAAAATAAATATTAAACTATTTTACAATTTTTTTATAGTTTTAAAACTATTTTTAATTAACTAAAACTAAATTACTATACTATTTTTTATTATATTTAAATTATTACAAAAAATTATAATATAGTATTATAAAGTTAAAACTATTACTTATAATATAAAAAAGTATAAAAAAAGCTATTTAATACAATTTTTTTTAAAAACCTAAAGTTTAAACTTTTATAATAATAGTAGTAAAATATGTTTTAAACTAACTTCTTTAAAGTATTTAAAAAGATGTAAAAACTATTATAATAGAATTTATTAATAAAATAACTTTTTAAACTTATTTTGTAAGTAATTTTTTTACTAGTATTTAATTTAAATTTACTTAAATTATTAAAAAAAATATTAATACTTTTTAATTTATAACTATTATAGTTACTATAAAGTAAGTTACTTAAGCTTTTTTTTAATAAAGTATATAAATATACTTATTATTAAAAAAAAATCTAAATATTAAAGTAATAAAAGTAAGTATATATATTATATAAATTTTAAGCTAAATAAAAATTATAATATTATAAATACTTAAAAGTTACTTAAATTAAGCTTTTACTATAGTTTTTTTATTAAAAAGTAAATATTAGCATTAACTTAAAAAATAAAATAGTTAGACTATAAAATACTAATATAAAAATAGTACTATAAATATTTAAAGTTAATACCACTATTTAATTTTTTTTTAAAAAATAAAAGGTTTTTTTTTTAATAAAATAGTAGTACATATTATATTTCTTTTTTTAGTAATATTTCTTTTCAATTAAGTTTATTAAAGTATAAAAAATATTTTTTAGCTTTTTTTTTTAAGTATTAAACAAGTTATACTACTGTTTATAAAAGTATTACTTTTAGATATTTTTCTAGCTACTTATTATTTTTAGAATTTATTTTTTATTTTTTTTTTAAACTTTTCTACCTACTTTTATTATAGTTAACTTTTTATACTTAAAAGTAGTAAAAGCTATAAAGTTTATAAATACTATTAAATAGAAATTTACTTACTTTAAAGTTAATTACTAATATATTTTATATAAATTTAATGTTATTATAAAAACTAAAGTATATAAATAGTAAAATAATTAAAATAATAGCTTTTAAAGTTAAAGAAATTGAATATATATTATAAAGTATATAAAAAGCTAAATTTAATACTATTTTTTATATATAGTATTAATTTACCTTTGTAAACATTAACAGCACTAAGAAAGAGCCTATAAAAGAGGTTTATATTCTTAGTATTTAGTTTAACTTAGCTCTCTACTAAAGTATATATGTTTATAAAACTTTTTAGAAAATAAAAAAATAGTAGTAAGTTTTTTATTGCCTTACCGCATTAACATAAGGAGCTATTTTCTTATAAGTAAGATAAATTTATAGTATTATAATACTTCTAGTACTTACTTTTAGTACCGTAATCTAGCACTAGTCTAGCTAAAATAAATCTAAAAAGATTAGTAATTATTTAAACTAACTTTATAAATTCTAAATAGAATGCCTATAGATAATTACTAGTGTATACTAAGCTATACTAATAATAGTACTAGAAACAGAAATCTTTATCTCTTTATTATAGGTTACCTTTAATATAAAGATTACTAGCTATAAGTACTGTATAAAGGTTTTAAATATAAAATAAGAAATTATATAAACTTATATAAAGATTTAAGATAGAATTTAAGAGTAGAAAAGTTTTATTTACCTATACATAATAGGGGAAAAGTGTATAGACTAGACTTTAAAATAGTTTATAAACACACAGGAATCTAATAGAAGTTAGAAATAAAAAGAAGTAAAAGTAAAAGGCGTATTAATTAAATTATAAACTACTATAATCTATAAATAGTAGTAAGAGTAAACTACTTAATAATATAATTATAGCCTAATATGTTAACAAGCTCTAGAAAAAAAAGTTCTTAAAACTTATATAAGTCTTTATAAGGTAAAGAGTTTAATCCTTATTTAAATTTATATAAAATAAATTAGACTTATAATATTTCTTATAAAAGTCTAGCTGAAAAACTTTCCTACTATTATATATATCTATAGCCGTGGACGGGAGATAGTAAAGTATATTATTTTTTATTATCTCTAGTTTTCAGACACAAGGACAGCTCTAGGGGATATAGAAACTAGAGAAATTAATTTCTAGTATTTTATAGAGTTAGTAGTAGGTATAGCTAAGCTTATATACTAGCTTATATAAATAAGTATTCTATTATAGTTCTTTCTAGCCATAAAACTACTCTACAGGGTAAAGGATAGGTAGAAAGGTGTATAAAATAAATAGGTAAAGCATTATAGCTAAAGTTATAAGCTTTTTTTACTTTATATAAAATACTACAAGTAGTAAGAAAACAGAAGATATATAGTAAATAAAAGATATAGAAATTATTTTTCCTAAAAGTAGAGGCCACGTGCTTTATAATAGATTTTTTTTTATATAATTAAGTTTATAAAAAGTCTGTATAGCACACCACTGCTGATATCAGCATAATAATAATAATAATAATAATAATAATATAGTATTAATTTTTTATGTATAAATACAAAGCCTTAGTACTATTAAAATTAATTAAGTTTTAAAATTAAATTTTATATACTAAAATTATAGTATTTAAGTTTAGTTAAATTAATTATATAAAACTTAACTTTACATAAAAGCATTTTAAAAATAAAAAAAAAAGTTTTAAAGTATATTAAAATAGAAACTAATTTTATTAGAAACTATATATAACTAAAAAAAAAACTATAAATAAAATATAATAAAAATTTATTTTAAGTTTAAACTAATTTATAATAAAAGAAACTAAAAATACTATAATTTAGTTAAAAACTTAGTACTAAAAATAAAATAAAAATAGTAACTTAAATAAATACTAAAACTTAAGTTATTTTAAACTAAAAATTTTATATAATGTATTTTATAGGTGAGCTGTATAAATAAATGAGTTATATACTTTACTAAAACCCTATTAAAATACTATTATTTATAGTATTATTTTCATTACCACTAGATTTTATAATACTATTTTTATTAATTTTATATATTTAAGTGTTATATTTAGTCTTACTGTAGTTACTATAGTACCTTTAAGTTAATTTAATCTTATTTATTTTTACCTTTCTATAACCTTTCTTACTACTAGAACTTGTAGTAGTAGGGTTTTTAGTAGATTTATTTTAGCTAGTACTAAAGCTAAGTATTTTTTCTTTTTAAATACACTTTTTTTTATACTGCTTTTGTTAAGATATAGTTTTATTAACTATTTTAAGCTTAATAATATAATTACGTATAAACACTATCTCTTAAGCTATTATAAAAATACCTTTAATAAATTACTAGTATTTATTTTTTAAAGAAGAAAATGAGCTACTTAGCTTATTAATAATTAGCTTTATTTACAACCTAAATTTATAATAGTTTTTAGAGATTTTCAACTACCAAGTGACCTTTTAGTTAGTGGGTAGTATAAATATATATAATTAAATATTAAGCTTTAATATTATCTTATCTAGGTTAAATAAAACTAGGCTAGTGTCTTAAAAGCTTTTTTAAATATTACTTTTAGTAATTAACGCGTTAAATGCATCGCAGAAGGCTAATAAAAACTTTAGGTTAGTAATATAATTAAACTAGTTACATATTAGCTTTTTAATTTAGTGCTTATAAGCTATTTTTAAAGGTAAAAAGCAACCTATATTTAATAGCTACAAGATATATAATAAGTATACTAGTATATATAAAGTAATAATCTTATTTTTCTTATAGTATTCCGTAAATATAATAGAGTTATAGCTTTTATGGCTGTTAATAATTAATAATTAGTATATACTAATACTATACTCTTTTATACACACGTTAAAGTGCTTTAACTATATAAGACTAAGCTTATTAATTATCAAGTTATTATTAGAGATACTAAATTATTATTAATGCGGTATACTAAGTTTCTAGTATTAAATAAAAAAATAATTCTTATCTTTACAAATAATAAAAAATAAAATTATGAACTTTAGTGTATTAATAGCTAGGATTATTATAACCTACTTATAATTACCTAATTAAAGGGCCTTTAGTTAACTCTGTTTTTTAAAGCTTATAATAACCTTTTACTAAGTTATTATACTTATTTAAAAACCAGATTTATTAAAGTTATATGTATTTTTATTCTGTATATTATACTTAGTCTTTATATTATATATAAGGTTAAACTAGCCTTATATAATAGCTAGTTCTTTCTATTTATAATACTTATAGTCTAGTTTCTGATTATACTTTATTTAAATCCCTAGTGTACACTTAATAAAGGTATGTAGCTAATTTATATCTATTAAGTTTATTTCTTGCTTAACTAGTAGCTTATTAGCTATTTTTTAAACAGTATTTAGTAAAAAAATAAATTCTTTTAAATTTAGCTTAAAAATATACTTTTTTATTACCTCCTTTTTAGAGACCGTAAGCTTTATTAAATTAGGTATATAATTACGTTATAAGGTAATTTTATTACATTACGTTTTTAGGCTTATAAAGAGTACATTATAAATATATACAGTATTTTAAAGACTATAAATTTAGTTTATATTAAGAATATAGATAGCAAGCTATATTCTAGCTTCTTAAGAAATTAATTCTAAGTTAGTAGGTAAATATATAGTACTATAATTAATAGTATTATTAGAGTTTTAGTAAAGTATATAGCTTATTTATTTATACAGCTCACTCATAAAATACATTACTTAATTTAAATAATAAGAAAAAAATCAATTTATTATACTTATAGAAAATATTATAATTATATTTAATTATAATATAATTTATAAAGTATATATAATTATATAATATTATACTATGATTTTAATAGTTTAAATTAAAGTAAAATATTAAGTTACTTAATTTATAAAAATTAAAATATAACTTAATATAATTACAAGTTTTGTAAATAATATAATAGTAGTAAAACTAAAATTTATAAAGTTTCTTTAATTAATAAAAATAAAAAATATATTATATTTTTATATAATTTTTAAAATATAAAAAAAATTTTAGTACTTTATAACTATTTTAAATTTATTTAATTTTTTAAGTATAATTTAACTTTAGTAACTATAAAGCTTTTTGTTTTTAATATAATATAAGTATTATATTAGTTATTTAAATTTAGTAGTTAAGTTTAACTTAATTATTAAACTTAAAAGTACTTTTATAAATAAAGTTAATAACTAGTTTCTATTTTACTAAATAATTTTTTTTAAACTTTTAGTTATTTTTTATTTGTATTAAAAAACAATAAGTTTAATTAATTAATTATTTTTATTATATTAATAGTATTAAAAAACTATTACTAAGTGTTTTAAGAGCTTTTTAAAGCAAATTTACTTTTATTTAATAAAAATTATTATTAGCTTTTTTATATATTTAGTATAGCTTTATTTTATTTTTTTATTTTATTTTTTTAAAGTTTTATATATTTTATAAACTTTATAAAATAACAAATTTTTAAATTTTTAAAAATAAGTAATTTTAGAATTTATTTTAAAAGTAATAAATTTTGCTAAAATAAGTTTTATTAAAATCTATAAGTTTATATAATAACTTATGCATATAACTATTTTATAAAAAGTATTATTTAAAAAGTATTTAAAGAAAATAGTTTATATATTATATTATATTTCTTTATTTATATATACTTAATAAATACTAGTGTTTTTATAGCTTATAACTTACTAGAATTAAAGCTAAGTTATAATAATTAGTAAATAATTAGTATTAATACTTAAATAAGTACTTAATTAAAATTTATATATATTTAACTATTTTACCTACTTTTTACTTAATTAAACAAGTAGTAAAAATTTATATAAACTTTATAATAAAGCCTAAATATTAAAAATAATAAAAGTAAGTATAATAATATAAAACTTTTATAAATAATATTCTAATATTTATAGTAGTATATTTAGTTTAATAAAAAATTAGAGTTTTTAGCTTATTTTAATACTACTTAAATTTTATACTATAATATAAAATATAAACTTAAGTACAATAATTTTTTTTACTAATATTATTTTAGTATTAAATATATTATTAAAAATTATAACAATAATTATAAAGAAAATAAAATTAAAATTAAAATAAAATTAAAATTAAAATTAAAATTAAAATTAAAATTAAAATTAAAATTAAAATTAAAATTAAAATTAAAATTAAAATTAAAATTAAAATTATTAACTTTAATAAAAATAAAAGTTTTAGTAAAACTACTTATAGTATTAAGTTTTTTTTTTTACTATTTTTATATACATTAATATTACTTTTATTACAATAATATTCTACTTTTTTTTAAAATAAAATTTGTAGTATTAAAAGTATTATGTTTTTATAATAAATTATTTTAATTTTTTTCTCTTAATTTAAGTTTATTTTATTATTAATATAGTGTTACTTTTAAACTTATTTTCTTAGCTAATATAATATATATATTTAGCTTTTTCTATTTATTAACTTGTATACTATTACTACTAGCTTTATTATAAGATATATTAAAAAAGTAATAAAAAAATTACTATAGTTATTATTATTTATTTAAAAATACTAAAGTGTTTAAAAGTTAGTAATAATAAATTATAAAATAAATATTATTAATATTTATTACTAGCTTTTTTAATATACTTGTATTAAGTTTATACTTTTAAATTAAGTACTTATTAATATACTATTTTAGCTTAATATTACTTTTTAATAAAAAGTAACTAACTTTTAAATTATTAACTTTTTTTATTATATTAGTATATAAGTTATAGTTAACTAACTTTTAGTATTTATATATACTGCTTTTTTTTATATATAAAAATAGACTTTTAGTATTTACTTAAAAAATGTTATAATTTTTTTTTAGTAAATTATATAAAATAGTAAGTTTATTTTTATTAAAAAAAGTATAGTATTTAAATGTATAGTTAGCTATATACTTATTATAATAAATAAATAAAATACTAAAACTAATATAAATATTAAAGAAATTTGCTATACTTAGTAATAAGTAGTATAAAAAGCTATATAAAAAAAGTAATTATAAAAATATAGTATAAAAAAAAGTAGTATTAAAAAAATAGTATTAAAAAAAAGTAGTATTAAAAAAAAGTAGTGCTAAAAAAAAATTTAGTATTAAAAAAAAGTAGTATTAAAAAAAAGTAGTATTAAAAAAAAGTAGTATTAAAAAAAAGTAGTATTAAAAAAATTATATTAAAAAAATTGTATAACAAAAATTATATTAAAAAAGTAACTATTAAATTTAAATTAACTTTTATATTAAATTAAATTTATGTTAAAGAGTAGTAAAGTATAAACAAAGTTAATAACTATAATAATAATATATAATATAAAATAGATTATAAAATGTAGCTTACAAAGCTATATATAAAAACTATAAACATAATATATATAAAGTTCTAAAAGTAAAAGAGCCTATATAGTTTATATAAAAACTCTATATAATATTTAATTTAAATAGGCTTAAAAATAATAGTTCTTATAAAATTATATTATAATAATATTTCTTTTTTTATAACTATAGTTTTTATAGTTGCCTTAAAAACTAGGCTTTTTAAAATACTATTAATAAAATACTTAAATTACATTTACAGTATTTTCTATTTAGTAGGTAGAAGTTTTAGTTAACTTATTATATTTAGTTTATTTAACTATATACTTTAGTTATAAAGTATTATTATAGCTATAATAGTTTTAATATAAGTTAATAATTTTTTTTAATAAACTACTCTTGTTTATTATTAATTTCTATTAGTAAAAAAGGTAGTATTTACTAGTAAAATAATAAATTAATTATAGTAGAATAAAACAAGCTAATATAAAACATATTATAAAAATAGAATTTATTTAGTAGTTTAAAATAATAAGTGTATAGTAATATAGCCTTTATAACTTAAAATAGGCCTAAATTCTTTTAATTTAGTTTTTTTATAGAGCGTAAAGTCTTAATATTTTAAGCATCTAGCCATATAAAATCTTTTATATAGAATAAATAGGTAAAATAATAGTATATTTTTATTTAGTTTTTATAACAAGCTTATATAGTTAATAGTTTAGTATATAAGTAGTCTATAATTTTTTATATCTTAACTATAAGCTTTTTAGAGTTTTAGCTTTATATAAAGTAAATAATAGCTAATAATTTAAACTCAACTTTTAAATAAAAGCTATAGTTTATAAAAAAAAAAAAACAGAAAAATAGTAGTATTTTTTAAGTAAATAAAGTTTAAAGCAAACTTAGCTAATAGTAGTTATTTAAACTAGTTATTTTATAAATAACTAATATATAACTACAGGTACTACTTAAAAACTATATTAGTTTATTTTAACTAGCTATTAGTTTTAAAATAGTACGTAGTTAACAGTAAAATCATAATCTTTAGCTAGTAATTTAAATACTTTTAAAATTTAAAAATAAACTAGAGTCTATAGTTAAAGAAAATAGTACTTAGTAAACTATAAAACTTTTATACATATATTAAGAATAAATAGATAGTGTTTTTAGTATTATAATATATTTAATAGAAAATTAAGTACTTTATTTTTATTAAATAGTAGATTATAGTTATTACAGCATTATAACAACTACTTAGTAGTAGATAAATAATAAAGTCTATAAATATATTCTTTTAAGTATAGTTTAAAATAGGTAGTAGTATTATAGTTAGTAATAAATAAGAGTTTATTACAGATAATAATTATAAACAGAAAGTAGTAAACTATTTAAGAGAAAATTACTAGCTATTAGTAAAAAAGTATATATAGGAACTTAATACTAAATAAAAAACAAAGTAAACGCTTTAAAAGAAAAAGTAAAAAATAAAACTTCTAGCTAATATTATTAAAATAATTAATAAAACTAATAGTAAGAAAAACACGTAACATCTCACATAAAAAATTATAAATATAATATAGATAATTAGAACTAATAAAAACCAAGTAGTTATAGTAAAACTAAGTAGTAAATAAGTTATAAGTAAAGAATTTACTATATAAAAAGCATTTTCTTTAGCTTTTAAATAGCTTTCTTTTTTATACTTATCTTCCTATTTTAGAGCAACTTTTTAGAATTTGTTATATAATAAATTAATTAAACTATACTTTACTACATCTTTATATTATTAAAATATTATATTAGTAAGTTATTATATAACTTTATATTATTACTAAAACTCTAATATAAATTATATACATACTTACTATATTAAAGAAACCTATATATTGTCTTTATAGTATAGTAATAAAGGCTATGTATATTTACTATATATAATAATCTTAAGTATATAAAAGCTATAGAGAGTTTTTTAGTAAACTCTTTATTAAACTAACTTTAGAATTTGTAATTAAATTATAACACTATAAGTATCTATAGGTTATGTAAATAGTATATAATAATAATAAGCTTAAGTAGTTTAGTTTTAGTACTAGTATTATCTATAGTCTAAATTATACAGTAATAACAGGTACAGATTATAAAGCTATAATAAATAATTATAAGGTTAAAAAACTAAGTTTATATAAGAATATATATATCTAGTACTAAGATATAATTACTAAAAAAGTTTAATAAAACACATAAACACCTTAAAAGCTTCTTAATAGAAATAGAAATATATACTTACTTTAATAAAAATATTTTTTCTAAAAATCAGAACAGGATTCTTATAGCTAGTATAAATATAAAAGATAGAACTATAAACTAGTTTAAGCTCTTAGCTAAAAACTATATAAATAAAGAAACTAAAGAAACTAATATAACTAATAAAATAAAAGTAGTATTTAAAAGTTATAATAATTTTAAAACCTAAATAATTATAGTCTTCAGGGAAATTAACGAAAAATATACTACAAAATAAAAAATACAAAACTTTAAATAAATAAAGTTAGTTTTAGTATATACTATAGAATTTTACTAATTATAGTTACAAATTAACTAGAATAATGCGCTATTAATAATAACTTATTATACTAAACTTAAAACTTAAGTTAAAAATAAACTAGTTAAAAGAAATTAACTAAAAAAATTTTATACTTTTATAGAATCTACTATATGTATTAATAATTAGTAGTATAAGCACAAGTTAAAACATAAGAAAGGTTAAGTAATAATTATAGAAAAAAAGAAAATATTAATATAATAAGAATAGGCTTATAATAAAATAGATATTAACAAAATCTAAATTAAGAAGCTATTATAAAAGAAAAAGTTAAAAAAATTGTTTATAACTTAAGAATATAAAAAGTAGCTTAATAAAAAAGCATGTCTAAAATATAGTAACATTAAACACTTTATAAAAAAATATCTAAATAAGAAATTAAGGATTATAATAGTTAGAATGAAACCTAAGTCTAAAAATAAAATCTATAGTAAAAAAAAAATTTATTAGTTAAAGTTATTAATAAGAAACTTAATAATAATTAGTGCTAAATCTATAGATTAGTAGAATATTATAAAAAAATTATAAAAATCAGTATTAAGAAATAAAGCATAAACTTATAAATAATTAGTAATAATTAAAAAAAGTACTATAAAGAGTAGTAAAAGAATAGTACTAAGTAGTAAACTTAAACACTTAAACCTTTATACTATAGAAAATTAATAAAAAATAATAACTATTTTAGGAAATTTAACTTTTAATATATAAGACTTTTAGAATTATAATAATAACTATCTAGTAGTAGCTAAATAAAGACGTATGTTAAATTTATAAATTAAACTAATATTTAGGCAAGATTTATAAAACTAAGTATTAGGAAATTATACTAGAAGAAGAGCTTTATAGTTTAAAAAACTAGTTAAAATAAGTAGTATTTTTATAGTATAATAACCTTACAGAAAGAATAGTATTTTAGTTTCTTATAAAAATCTAGTAGGAAAAATCGTATCATTTTAGGAATTAAGAAAAAAAACTAACTTAAATTAAATAAACTAAGCTAGAGAGTAAGGATAATAAATATAATAAAATAAAAATACCTTTATCTACTATATAAATTAAAGATACTAATATCTTTTAATAATTAAAGAATTAGAAATGTTAGATCTGTAAGTTAGTTAACTATATAGAAAAAGTATATATATAGGTAATATATCTAATTTAAATAGGAGAATCAAAAGAAAAGAAAGTATATAAAAAAGTAGTAAAGAAATAAAAACCTAATAAATAAGTTCTAAAAGCCCTAGACACTATAGTTAATATAAAAGATAAAAATAGCCAGCAAGACTACTAATATAAATAATAATATTAAAAGAAATCTACATTAAAATATAGATATTATAGAAGAAAAAAAAAGTTAGATAATAAAATTTCAACCTATATTATCTAAAACTCTCTTATAAGGAATATTTCCTAGGATGGAAATATCTAATATATAGAAACAAAATAAGAAAAAAGTATTATAAATTTTTGTATTTAGTATGCTATTATAACTATTGTTTTATACACATTAAATAAAAGCACTTTAACTCAGAAAACAAGAATTAAGAATATAGTATATATAATTCTATATTAAAAAACTAGATAGCTACTAGTAAGAAACTTAAGCTAATAATATAGCTATTAAAGCTTTTAAATTATAATAAGCATAATAAAAATCATGTCTTTACTTTAGTGTAAGAGTAAATAGATAATTTTTAAAAATACTAATAAATAGTAAAGTAAACAAAACATTTATTTTAAATTAATAAATAAAATAAAATAACGTATTATACTAGGAAAAGGCGTATTTAGTAAGAGTAAAGTAAGTAGATAATAGCATAATAACCTTTAAAAAAGGTCTAATTAATTTAAAGACTATAATAGTAAAGCTAAAAGCAACAAGCTATAAAAATATCTACTATATTAATATTCTAAATATAAGAAAGCTTAATATAATTTTAAAATAAAACTAGCTCTTATTACATAATCTAATAATAAATTAATAATAAAAAACTATTTAATAGTATAATTTAGTAAGGAAAGTAGCATAAATGTAAAAACTAAAAGTAATAAAAAAATACTCTAAAATAAAAAGAATCTTGTATAAGGCTATATAATAATTATAATAATAATAATTATAATAATAATAACTATAGAATATTAGTATAGTATAGATTTAAAACGCCTTAAATACTACTAAAGTCTAAATACCTTAGGAATATAAAAAATTTGCATATCTATTTAGCAAAAAGAAAAAAAATGTACTTCTAAAGTATTAACTTTAAAACTATAAAATACTAGTTAAGAATAAAAAAAAACTTAAACTAGAACTAATATATTCTTTATTAAGAGTATAGTAGAAAGAATTAAAATAGTATATTAAAAAAAAATCTTAAAAAAGAATATATATAACTAAGTAAGAGCTTAATAGCTTTACTAATATTATTTATACTTAAGAAAAATAGAAAGCTATAATTATATATGGATTTTAAGCGACTAAATTAAACTATAATAAAAATTTAATACCTATTACTATTAATTTAAGAGCTAATAAATAGACTCTAAAGAGCTTAATAATTTAGTTTATTTAATATCTACAAGAAATACTACAGAATTTAAATTAAAAAGAGATTTAAATAGTTAATAGTATTTAAAATAAAATATAGACTCTTTAGGTACTATATTATATTATTTAAATTAATAAACATGCTAGCAACTTTTTAAGTGGTTGTTAATTATATATTTTATAAATACTTAAATATATTTATAATAGCACGCTTAAATAATGTACTAGTATATATAAATAAAATACTTAAAATGTACAAAATACACATTAAAAAGGTATTAAAGAAACTTTAAGAATATAATCTTTTTATTTAGCTGGAAAAATGTAAATTTCACGTTATAAAAATAGAGTTCTTAGGATTTATTATTTTAAGAAAAGATATTTTAGTAAATCTAAAAAAGTTAATAGAAATATATAACTAGTTAACACTAATAACAGTAAAAAAAATACAGTTCTTCTTAGAATTTATAAATTTCTATAGAAAGTTTGTAAAAGAGTATTTAAAAACCACAATACTTTTAACAGAGTTAACTAAGAAAGATAATAAATTTAGTTAAAAAGTAAAAATAATAGTAAGTATTTAAAAAACTTAAGAATAAGTTTACCTAAATACTAATGTTAAAGATATTTAACCTAGAATTACTAATTATACTAAAAGTAGATATATTTAATTATGTAATAGAAATAGTCTATAGTTAATAATACAGTAATAAACATTTCTATTTTATAGACCATTTATTAAAGAAACTTATAAAAACTAAGTTAAACTAGAACGTTTATAATAAAAAGCTATTAGTAGTAATAGTAATATTTAAGAAATAATAAATTTACCTTAAAAAAGCTAAGTATTAAGTAGAAGTTTTTTTAAATTATAAAAACTTAATAAGCTTTACCACTATAAAGAAGCTAAACTAAAGATAAATATACTAATTAAAAATACTAGTTATTTATAATTTTAAAATATTTTACTAAAAATAATTAGAAAATAAAGTAGTAAATGTACTTAGTTAATAACTAAACTATATAAAACAACACAAGCTAATACTAAGTATAGTATTATTAATAAAATTAGATAAATCTATAAGTTATAATTAACTAAGAATTGTAATAGTTATAAGAGTTAAAAATTATTAAATAATAAGAATTTAGGATTTTAAGTAATAAAACTTTAAAAACCTAAAACTAAAACTTACATATATAAATAAACTCATTTATATACTAAAAAAATTATATAAGAAATTAATTACAGAAAATTATTGTAAGGGTCCAGGCCAATAATGGTAATTAAGTAAAACAAAGTAGATTTAATAAAAAGTTAACTATATATACTATAGAGATTTAATAGTTAACCTCTATTAAGTTACTAAGGTCACGTGGTTACGTATGGAGTTAAAGCTAAGATAACTATCTTAGTTAACTATTCTAGACTCTAGCCTATTATATTATCTCTTTTCTTATAAACTAGGTAGGGGCTCTCTGGTGAACTGTTTACTTAAAGGCCTTTATAAACTTATCTTAGGTTCTATTTACTGTAGCTTCTTCTAAAGCTTTTATTAATAGTTTATTAGTAGGAGTTTATGTCTGCCTTTTTATAAAAGCACTATATACTCTTTTTAATAGTTTAATATTATTATATCTTCTAGTTAACTTACTAGCTCTATAATTATTAATGTATAGCTTTTTTACTTTATTTTATACTGTAGCTAGTAGCCTTACTCTTGTCTTATTTATATCTTAATAACGATATCCTGCACTACGTGCTCTTTATAGTTATTTATTTAAATTAATAGTAGCTAAAAGTTATTTATAAGCTAGCTTAGTAATAGATTGTTACTTACTAGCTATAGTCTATCTATATAAAACATTAGATTTAGCCCTAGGGGCGTATTTAGCTTTATAGTGTGTAAGCTAATTATATTTTCTATAGTATATTTAGCATTCTTCTAGTCTAGCTTCTTATTTCTTTATTTAGTAGAGAGTTAGTTACTAAGCTTTAGCTATACCTTGTCTTTAATACGCAGTTATAGGGCTTTATTTTAATATTAGTTTATCTATTTTTTTTATTCTTACTATGCTTTAGCTATAGTTGCTTATGCTAAGTTAATATATTTCTTTAGCTTTTCTATAATTTCTTTAGCGTTAGCTTTTAGGTCTTGAGCTGTTATATTATACCTAGTTCTAATATTCACTTACAGCAGTTCTATATTATATTTATACTAAAAAAAGAATAGACTTATTTCTATTAAAATAGCGTCTTTTTCTTTTACTATAATCTTAGCTATTAGGTAGAGCTTTGCTTAGTTTACTTAGTCTTACACAACAAACGCTTAAAAATAAGCCTTAACTATACTATTTATTCTTTTTATTAAACTATTTATTTGCGGATAGAACGCTATTGATAATTACTTTTTAATTCTTAGGATTTTATAAAGCTTAGTTTAGAACTTACTAATAAATTAGCTGCCGCAATTAGATACTATAGTATTAGAAATCTAATAGTAAGTAATAACCTTATAAATAAAAGCCTATGTTACTATTTTAATATCCATGTTTAGAAGAGAGTAGAGAGTTATGTTCTTATTTAATTTATTAGTAATTACCAGTAAGACCATATAGCTATTGCTTTCTAGTAATTTAGTTACAAAATCTATTAAGATCTTCTTCTAAATATAATTGGGAATAGGTAATAGGCGTAATAGCTCTTGCTAATAATCTCTTTATAGCTTTATATAGCTATAAATATTACAGTTTTAAATATAATACTATATGTGGTTTAATATCCCTAGCTAAAAGTAATCTCTTATTAATATTAGATAAGTGCTCTGCTGTCCTAGGTGTTCTATTACTTATAATAAATAAATCTAGTAAATAATTAATATCTTTAATAGCTCTGAGTTAGGCACTTATTTTCTATTCTAATAATAAAAAGTCTTATCTTCGTTAATCGTGCACTCAGCTAGCGAAACTTTTAGTTTAAGTTTTAAAAGAAATCTCTGCTTCTAATTACAGAGAGCTTATACTACTCTTATATATACTTTATTATCTAGTACTATATTATACTATCTTTATTTAAGCTTATTATAAGACTCCTAGGTATAAGACTTCTAGACTTTAGTTATACTATCTTCTATAATTATTAAAAAACTAATTTAAGTAGAGAAGGCCTATACTACTTATCTATTATTATTTAATTCAAGCTCTTTTTTCTAATATGTGATTATTGGCTTTAATAGCTGAATTATATAGCTCTTTAGCCTTTTATTATCTTCTTTACTTAGATGATTCTGTTTGTGTCTTAATAATATATTAGCTCATACATTTTCTTTTCCTAGCCTATATTAAATCTCTATATTATATCAGCTAAGGAATAACTACCAGCGCGTGTATCTTTCACTTAATTTTTAAAACCTTATAAAGTACTTAAAGTTTTTGTAATTAGTAATAACCTGGAACTTTTTAATAAACCATAATTCAACATCCCATGCCTCTAGGCAACGAATAATTATAAGAAGTTCTTTATTATATATCTTGTAATTATACTTTATAGGTATATTCTTTTTTAAAAAATATATATATAAATATAGCATATTATTATCACTGTATTATAAAAGGACTTCTCTAGTTATGTGATTTAAAGAGTTAGCTTTTAAAATAGTCTCATAATTAAAATCAAATTAAGCTAGTATTAGTTCTAATATAAAGATTTTCTTTAGTTTATTAAATACTGCTTGCTTTTTATTAGTCTATTAGAATAGTATATTACTCATAAGTCTTATAAATAGGGCAGTGATTTCTAAAAAAGACTTAATAAACTAATAATAGAAATTAATAAATTTAAGAAAACTTCTAACTTCTTTTATAGTTATTAGAGGCTATTACTTAGTAATTACTTTTATCTTAGTAGGATCTATTCAAATTCCTTACTTTACTTTAATAATAAACTTTAGATATTTTATACTCTTGGTTTCGAATTTGTACTTCTTAATATCTAGATATAAATCTATAGTACTAAGTTTTTTTAGTACTAGATTAACTTACCAGCAATACTCTTCTAGTAAGCCTAAAGAGTAAATAAGTACGTTATTAAAAAAGACTAAATAGAACTTATTAAGATACTCCTATAGGGTCTAGTTTATATACTGCTAAAACATACTAAAGGCTTTTACTAGTCCAAAAGGTGTAACTAGCTATTTAAAGAGTCTAAATCTTATATAAAAGGCCGTTAGCTATTTGTCTCCTTCTGTAATATAAATCTTATAGAAGGCTGCTAAAATGTTAAGCTTAGTATACTATCTTACTTTACTAATCTAGCTAAGCATCTTATAGATTAGGGGAAGAGAATATTTATTCTTCTTAAAAATCTTATTAAGCGTGCGGTAGTTAACGTAAAAGTAAAGACCTCTACTAAGCTTATATATAAATAGTACTAGAGCTATAGCTAGAGAGTTATTTATATAAATAAAGCCCTTCTCTAGTAATAGCGTTAACTCTTTTCATACTACTAGTAGTTTCTTTCTTAATATATTATACAACGGTCCCCATAGGACCTCAAGGTCCTTCCTATTAATCTTTTTAAGTTTAATATAATAGTCTATTCTAGGATCTTATAGCGGTGGGAGCTTGTCTGCTTTCTTCTCTAAAAATAGCTTTAAATACTTCTAATAGGCTTTAGGAAGTAGTATTCTAGAATCCAGCTTTAGTTTAAATACTAAGGCCTTTTAAATGTCTACTAGTAATGCTATAAAGATACGTATTTCACTTTTTCTTTTTAATCTATTTATTTATATTGAAAAAGTAGTTGCACTAACCTCTATTAGCTTTTGCTAGCGTAGTTTCTTCCCTTTCTTACTATAAACTCTTATTCCTAAAGTATGAATGTAAAACGATTTCTTTGCTGACGTAATTATAATATTATTTTAGTTTATCTAGAGCTTACTTAAAATAAGATTAAACTTAAGTATATTATTAATAATATATGCATAAGCTTATTCAGTATGTCCTTTAATATTAAGATTAATTTATGTAACCTAGGTAACTCTTTTAGGTTTCTTATATACTCTAATAATTCCCTATAGGGCTATGTTAATACGTGCTAAATAAGCTTTAGCAGTAAAGACAGAGCTTATAAAACTATAGCATAAACACTTAATATTAATCATTATATATATAATATTCATCTAGTTGATTAATAAGTGTATAGTAATAGAGTCTACGTTTATATATATATTTTAGAACTTCTGCTATTCTCTTTATAATACTATCTTACCTATTTCAGCTAGAGGCCCCTGTTCATGATGGTAAGTAAGAGCTATTCTTTTTCTAATACTTTTTCTTCTTTTTTATCTCCGTTTTCTTTGTCTCTTTCGTTAGCGTCTATTTATCTAGCTTTTGTTAATACTATAGTAGCTAGGCGTAACTAATTTACTCTTATATATTTATATTTATTCTTTATATAGCTAGGAGAACTGTATTAATAACAGAGACCTTACTTATAATACCAGTTAAATTTCTTTTAGCTTATTTAGAGTGTTTTAGATTAGTTATCTTATGGTTTTACTGCCCCTGCATGCGTGAGTGTTACTTTCTAATCTATTAATTTAAGCGTTAGTACAGACGGCGTTATATAGATAGCTATAGTAATCTTATAGTTACTTAATATAATCTATATAAAGTTATTACTAACACGAATTACTTCCTAAGTGTACTCTTTAAAGCTTAATGTTACTAAAAGGGCTATAATGTGCTTCTGAAGCTCTCTATCTAATCCTTAGATAAATATACTTTTCTTTATATTTTTATTTAGCTAATCACTTCCTACTAGCAGTAGTTTCTTATTAAACTTTATATAATACTCTCTTGCTAACTTTTTTTTCTATTTCATGCTTTACAGCTTATCTAGAGACTTTTACCTTTAGTATTAGTCTTCAAACTAGGAGTCCATAAACGCCTATATTACTTTAAGGGTAGTATTATTTCTTTAATTAGAGAGCTATAAAAGAACAGTTTATACTACTCATTCTTTTAAATACTAAAAGAAATAGTCTATTTATTCTTTTTTACTGCTTATATGGTATCTATTAAATTGTAACTTGGCCTTAGCTTAATACTTAAACGTAGGGTAAAAAAACCGTGTGCTATTAAACATAAGAAGTTTAGGAAAATTAAATAATTTAACTACTAGTTTAATTACTAGTTATAGCATTAACATAAAGGGAGTTACTAGTGTTATCACTAGAACTTATAAAAATAGCCTTAATAGGGAATTATAATCTTCTAGTGTAGTTAGCTTTTTAGATATTACTTATAATATATTTATAATCTCCCTAAGTGAGGTGCTATTGCTGGCTCTATTAACTAAAAATAGAGCTTTCCCTTTATCACGCTAAGTAGGGTGGTTATTGAGTTTAATCTCTATCTAACTTATTACTACTTTAATAGCTAGGACTTCTAACCCTTGTAAAGCAAGCAACCGGCGTAGTTTACAGCTAATCTATTTATTATTATATCCTATATTAAGCAGGTTCGTCGCTTAAGTTATTAGTGTAGATACTAAGTAGTTATTAGTGTTTATTAATGCTTAGTATACTGCTAAATAGTGCTTCCCTAATACTAGAGAGCTTTTTACTCTTTTATAAGGTTAATTATACTGCCAAAGGCCTCTCAGCCTCTGCGAAAAATAGGGTTAATTAAATCTAAATATAAGGGTCCAGGCCAATAATAGTAATTAGGTAAAATAGAGTAGATTTAATAAAGAGTTAACTACGTATGTTATAGAGATTTAATAGTTAACCCCTATTAAGTTACTAAAGTCACGTGGTTACGCATGGAGTTAAAGCTAAGATAACTGTTTTAATTAACCATCCTAAGCTCTAGCCTATTACAATTATAAATCTATTATATATAAATACTAAAAAATAGAAAAGACTATAAAGCAAATCTCTAGGAATTTCTACATCAAAAGATTAAAACGATAAGTAAAGGAAGTAATTAAAAATTACCTAGAATATAAAAAAAATAAACTAGTATAATATAAGCTTTATAAACTTTTATAACTATTAGAAGTACTAAAATAACTATAGTAGTTAGTTTTAATAAACTTTATTATAGAATTACTATTATTTAAGAAACTAGAAACAGATAGAGAATATAATATAATACTTATTATTATAAATAAATTAACTAAGTACGCATATTTTAATCTAACAGTTACAGATTTATTAGTAAAAAAACTAGTATATAAAATCTTAAAAATAGTAGTCTTAAGACACAAGTTACTTAAAAAGTTTATTATTAATTAAAATAAATTATTTATATTATACTTTTGGAAAACCTTGTTAGCTAAATTAAAGTTAAAAAACAAGCTCTTAATAAATTTTTATTCTTAAATAAATAGGTAAATAAAGTATACAAATTAGACTCTAGAATAATATTTAAAAATATATATTAATTACTTTTAAGAAAATTGGGTTAAGTTATTATTTTTAGTACAATTTACTTATAATAGTATAAAGTTATTTATAACTAATATATTACTATTTTATATTAATTACAGGTATGAGCTATTAGCTTATAGAAAATTATATAAATTAAAAAGTAAATTATATTAAGTCTAAAATAAAATAAAACAGCTATAGAACTTGTATAATAATTTTAGTAAAATTTTTACTTTAAAAAACTTATAAACTATAGAGAGTATAAATAAGTTAAGTGTGATAGTATTATTTAATTAGCTTATTATAAGTTATATAATATTATAACTAGCTATACTAGCTATAATTTAGTATAGAGCTTAGTATATAGCTAGTTTATGCTTAAGCTATATACTATTTTATTTAGAAATAAGCTTCCCTTATATCTCTTCTCTCTTTATCTTAGTATAGTTAAAATAGAATTAACTTATTCTATTAACCTATATTTATGCGACGATGCGTGAAGATTAAGTCTATTATTATATTATACTAAAATCTCTCTAACTTAACTAGATAATGGCGATATAATATTAAGATTAAGTTATGTAATTAACTTAAGTATTTAATTTATTAATAATCGCATCTAGAGAATTAATTACATGACTATACTAAGTTATTAGTTTGTTAACTATATAATCTCTATTAGAAAGCTTTATAGTAGTAGGTAATTAAAATTCTAAGTAATAGCCTATATAAGCCCTATATAATAAGCCTTAAGAGTAATTTAATAAGTAATTAGAAAACATATAATAGTAGGTAATATATCTATTAGATTAGAAAAAAGCTATAAGAGTTTTAGTAAATACTTTTTCTTTTTTTCTTCTCTAGGAACTATTCTCTTTTTGCTAGAGAAACTAACCCCTATAAGCACTACTAGTTTATTTTCTTTATACTAGAGAATTAGCTAATTACTTCACCCTACTAGAGGCTAGAAGCTTTATATATATATAAAAATAAATAGATTAGAACTATAAGAAAGCTCTCTACGCTAGAGATAAAATTAATCTTAAAATAATAACTACTAGTAATAACTATATATCTATTTTTAAGTCGCTTAGGTATATTATTATGCACTATTCTAATAATATAATTAGAAAAAACTATACTATTAAGAAGCTCTGTATTTAAGTATGATATAATAAGAAATTTTTTATAGCTACTACTAAGAGCACTATTTAAGAAACTAATATTTATAAGTCTTAGAAAATAAAAGTTACGCTTTCTATCTTAATGACTTTTAATTAAGTAATAATTATTAATAAGCTAGAGTATAGCTACCTTAAAGTACTTATATATTATAATTATATTAATACGCTAAGAAAAGCGCTTAATAGAGTTAAAACTAAGTTTAATAAAACTAGAAATAAGCTTATTAAGCTTTATTAGCTATTAAATAACACGCTTAAGCGCGTAGCAGATTAAGAGAATAAAATTAAAATACTAAAAGTATAAATAAAGAAATTTATATATAATATATATTTCTTTCTTTCTATAAAGGCTAGCCTAGTGCTATTATTAATATTAATAAAGAAAATATACTTTATAGCTCTACTATAAACCTCTTAGAATTAGACTAACTATATAGCTATAGAACCTAATAATAGTTCTAATATAAGAGATTTTAGTAACTAAACTTTTTAAGTATTATTTTATGTACTAGCTACTCTACTAGCTATACTTATTATAGGTAGCTATTAAGATAATAGCTACTTAGCCTAATTTTTTAATTTACTAATACTTAAGAACAGCAAGAACGTTACCTTTAATTAATAGAGGAATATTTTAGAGAATAAGGTATATACTAATTAAGACTAGTTTATTAGAGCTAGTGAGTAAGCTACTTAGAAGAATATTATCTCTTATATATATACGTGTACGGAAGGTCCTGCTAACTAGTACCTCTTAATACTTATATATATAATAAAAGAGAGTAAGTGTGATGACGGGCTCGGTCTTCACGCGTCATAGCATTAATATAGATTAACGGGATAAGTTGGCTCTATTTTAGCTATACTAAGATGGGGAGAGAAGAGGTACAAAGGGGGCTCGCCTCTAAATAGGGCGGTACATGGCTTGAGCGTGAGCTAGCCATGCTCTAAGCTCTACGCTAGGTCGTAGCTAGCGTAGCCAGTCGTGATATCATGTAGCCTGCAGCGAGCAGAGCGAGCAGCACCGTCACATTACCCCCTCTCTAAGGGAGGCTCGTCCTCGAGTCTCTAGGTTACAGTCTCCTCCTTGCCGATTTCTGTACTACTCTTGTCTTTAAAGCTGCCTTGTCATCCTCCTCTGTTACTTCTAGATCCTCCTCTGCTTCGTACGCTTTCAACTAGGCGTCTAGTCATGCCGGCGGTCCTGCCTTCTCTGGATAGGCCTCGTAATAGTCTCTTACCTTGTGTGGGGCGCCTATAAAGCCTTAGGCATTATACCAGGCAGGATCTGGGTCATGAGCTAGCCAGGATGCTTTATACTGTAGTCGGCCATAGAATAGGCGGCTATTAAGGATTTCCTGCACTGGCTACTCAGGATGCCCGTTAACCTCGATAGGCGGTTCCTTAGGTTCAATTTGGCTAGATAGTGGGCGAGTAGAAGCCTTCCGTAGGCGGTCTACGTGGAAGACGTTAAGTATACGCATATGCAGCGGCAGCTTAAGGTGATAGGAATGTCCCTTCATGCCTATAATAGAATAGGGTCTGTACATCTGCTGGTCTAGCTTCTGGCTAGGTTAGCTAGTGGTGAAGTTCTTAGGTGTAACGTACACTTTGTCTCCTATAGAGAAGTCTGGCTTGCGGCGCTTCTTATTAGCCTGTTGAGCCTGTCACTCTTATGCTTAAGCAATCTCTTATTAAGCTATCTCTATAGCTAGCTTTACTGTATTATAGTAAGCTTTAGCGTAGCTCTGCGCTTCCTCACGTGATATCTGTTTACAGACTATAGTAAATACCTTTATACGTTCCTCCCAATTCCAGTAATAGATTAGCTAGTAGCTAAACTCAATTTAATAGAGTAATAAGCCTATAGTCTTATGTAGTAGAATTGCTTAAGTCTAGTCCATATAAGGCAGTAAGTCTAACTAGTTATTCTAATAGTAGTTAATAAATAGGCGTAGGCGCTAGTTAATGTACTAGTTTAAGACCTTAGTATTCCTATTAGTTTAGAGATAATATAGTGTTGAGAGCTTTTACTTAATTCCTATTAGTTAACATAACTTATTTATAAATACTGAGGTGAACTAAGGACCGTAATTAGAGACTATTAATCTAAGTAAGCTAAATACTTACTAGATATAATAATAGTACATATTAGCTACCTAAGTAGCTATAGTTATCTTATAGTAAGATAGTAAGAAGTAGTATTTATTTAGCTAGTTTATAATAACAAAAGCATAATCATATCCTTTCTTATTTAAAGGGAAGGACTTAAAGTTTATAGAGATATTTTACCATACTCGTTTAGAAATTAGCAGTGATTTAAGTAAGCTTAAAGTTTTATTATAAGATATATAACTCTATTTATAAGCTTTATACGTAGTTATGTAATTATCTATATTTTTATTTATATAGCTTTAGTAGTAGCGGTTGCGAAGTAACTTATTTATTTTTCTTTTACTTAAGTAAGTAATCACCTAAGTAGTATAAATAGCTTAAATAAAGTAAGTTTTTAAAAAGTGTATAGTAGAGACTACTAGCTTACTATAGTATATAAAAAGACTTTAACTAAGTTTTTATACTAAATAGTTATTAGAAAAAGCACGCTCTTAGAATAGCTATAGACTCTTATAGCTATAATTCACCTTAATAATACAATTAATTAGTAAGTAAGGGTTATTTAGAGGAGGTAAGATTATAAAAGTATTAGTAGTAATTATTTTAATTATATTAATAGCTAGTATGTTTCTTGCTAATAGCGTAGCTAAGTTATTACTTATAGCCTTAATAAAGCTAATATTAATTTACTTTGCTAAGAAAAAGGCGTATATTTAGACTACTTTATTCTTATTTTTTTAGGTCTTTAGTTTCTCTTACTTACGTAAGAGCGCGTCAGCTATTACGTTAGCTATATTAAAATAATAAATAAGTATTAAGTAATAGTTTACTATATTTATTACTTAGTATATTTAGTAGAAAGTAAGCTTTTATTTTATAAAGAAGTACTCTAGCACGCGGTAGTTAGTTAGAGTACTAAATAACTCTATAGTCTACAAACCTATAAGCTATAAGCACTATTCTTAGAGGCTATAAATTATAACTAATATTTCTTTATTATATATATTATAGTTTATTTAAGGCTTGCTTATAGTCTTAGAGTAAAAGACTATAAATTACTAAAAGCTATTCTCTTAAAGCTATAATAGTACTTTTATAATAATTCTATTATTTATATCTATCTTCATACGCGTCTAGCGGTAGAACGAGTAGTAAACTAAGATATTATTTAATAGTATTAAATTTTTAGCTTACTAAAAGACTACTAGCTTGTGTTTGCTAAAGGTGTATTATGTGCCCTTTTTAAGCAGCTTAGTAAGCAATTAAATAATATATCTATAGTCTTTTAAGAAAGCTCTATAGAAATTATAGAATTTTAGAAAAAATTATAGGCTTTTAACTGATATAGGTACTGGCTATTTCTGTATAGTAGTAACCTTCTTAGAGTTCTTTTAGATCCCTTCTATGCTAATAATAAGGCCTAGGAACTTCGTTCTAGTAATAGTAAACTTGCTTTTCTTAATATCTACCTAGAAGTCTGTGTTCTAAAGATATCTTAGTACCTAAATAACATACTCCTTATACTATAACAGATCTTTAAAGTAAATTAAGATATTATTAAAGTAAGTAATGTAAAAGTTATTTAGTAGGCTATAAAACACTTTATTAATATAGCACTAGAATATAGTAAGGCTATTATAGAGACTAAATAATAGCACGTAATACTTATAATTTCTATACTAAGTACAGAACATAATCAGGTCCTTTATATTCTTATTTAGATATATATAATAAAAGGCCTGTTATATATTAAACTTAGTGAATATTTTTATACATGCTAGGTAGATAAGAATCTCCTAAATTAGCAGAATTAAATAGGCGTTTTTCTTTATAATAGTATTAAGCTTATAATAGTTAATATAAAAGCGCTATTCTTTTTTAGACTTTTTAGTAAATAGTACTAAAAAAGTATATAAAGCATTACTATAAGTAATAACCTCTTATTTAAAATAGTTATTTAAGTAGGTCTTAATAAGCTATAGCTACTTAAAAGATATACTATATAATAGACTTAATATTAGCATGTTTTTAGCTATTAGTTTAATATTATAGTTAATATCTTCATAATGCGGGGGCAGTATGTCTGAGTTTTTTTTTAAAAAGTAAACCTAAGTTACGCTGGTATAGTTAAGGTAAAGTAGTTTTTATTTAATAAGCTATTAAAGTTTCTCTTTTTCTATAAGGTTCTTATTTGATTAATAGGGCCCTTCTAGTAAAGATTTTACTAAAGAGTTTTTAGGGCCTTAGAAGAAAGACTTCCTTATAAGGTCTCTATAGTTCTAGATAAGCTTATCTATTTTATAAACACTAGTATACCCTAGCATAGTTTCCTTTTATTATATATATATTATAAAGGTAATAGCTTTTATAGTATTAATCTTAAGGTCTACCTTAAAGAGGTCTTTATATAAGATAAGCTGAAAATAAAAGGTTTACTTATTTAGTTCTAGCTACTATTATAAGTAAAGCTGCTCTTCTATTTTCTTAAAATTTTTTTAGTATATAATATATTAGAATAAGCGCTAAAATAGCTTATAGGTGTGTTATAAAATTACTATATTTATTAGCTTATCACATCAATCAGTATTAGCTTAGTATAAGGGATTAATTTTAGTTAATAAATTTTATATTAGAATAATAATATTATGCTTATAGTTAATTAGCTTATTATCTAGCTATTTAAGCGCTTACTTTTTATAGTTAATTAATACACCTATATCTTTAAACAGCTTATAGCTAATTATAAGGTCGTGGCGGCTAATATTACAGAAAATAAAATAAGTTAATAGATAGTAATTATCTAGTACTAGATTAACCTAAAAGTACTTATTTACTTATTTATTTAGTTTATTATTATAGCTAGCTAGGGGGATAGATTTTATCTAGTAAGTTTTTATCTTAAGCCCTTTCTTAATAGCGCGTATGTGCTTTAGGTGTACTAGAATAAAACTACTAGCTCTAATATTAAGAAAACTACTTAGCTTAATAGCTAGTTTACTAGTAGAGATATAGCAGAATAAGGTAAAAGCTAGTCTACTAAATAGTAATTAGTAAGAGTTAAACTAGTTAGTAGCTTTAGAAAATAACTCTAGAAAAAAAACTTCCTTTAAGGTAAGTCTTTTCCTAATAGTTTCTCTATAGCAAGCTAAAACTTTTTATTATTACTAGTGTTCTAGAGCGTATAGAGTTTTTTATTAGTATCTATAAGCTTAATTACTTTAGCTATAACTTAAATAGATAGTTAATAGTCTTTTATAAAGTAACTAAGTTTCCCGTAATTATAGCAACTAGCTAGCTTAGGGATGGGTATTAGTAGAATAGTAGTAGTTATTATATAAGTTAGGCACTTAACTCCTAAGTAAAACTACTAAATTAATAGTAGCTAAGTTTTTTTAGTTTTTTTATTAATCTATTTAGTAGCTTTCCTAGCGCTGAGAGCTAGCTCTCTAGTAAAGTCTTAAACTAAATTTATATACTTATTATACTAGTTATAGTATTATTATTAGTAGATGCCTATCTGCATACGCAGAGTATCTAGGAGCTTTTTATAAAATTCTTTTACCTATTAGTCTATAAACAAGCTGTGTTCTTAAGCTAGGCAAAAGAAGTCGTCTTAAAATATAATAAAGTTAGTAGGGTTTCTGAAGTAGAGCTTCTGGAAATTACGGTGAACATTAAGTCTCTTATATAGATCACTATACGTCCTTTCTAGGTAATTTATTATATACTAGTAGCTAACTAGCTACTTACTTTTTTTTATTATATATATAAGTATTAAGAAGTACTGGTTGGCAGGACCCTCCGTATGTGTATATATATAAGAGATAATATTCTTTTAAGTAGCTTACTTACTAGCTTTAGTAAACTAGTCTTAGTTAGCGCGTATCTTGTTCTCTAAGACATCCCTTTATTAATTAAAGGTAATATTCTTACTGTTTTTAAGTATTAATGGGTTGGGAAATTATGCTGAGTAGCTATTATCTTAATAGCTATCTATAGTAAACGTAGCTAGTAGAGTAGCAGATAGGTAAAGTAATACTTAAGAAATTTAGTTACTAAGATCTTCTGTATTAGAACTATTATTAGGTCCTATAGTGATATAGCCAGCCTAGTTTTAAGAGATTTATAGTAGAGCTATAAAGTATATTTTTTTTACTAGTATTAATAATAGCACTAGGCTAGCCTTTACAAAAAGGAAAAAGTATATATTATATATAGATTTTTTTATTTATACCCTTAGTATTTTAATTTTATTCTCTTAATCCGCTACACGCTTAAGCGTGTTATTTAGTAGCTAATAAAGCTTAGTAAACTTATCTCTAGTTTTATTAAGCTTAGTTTTAGCTATATTAAGCGCTTTTTCTAGTATATTAGTATAGTTATAATGTGTGAGTATTTTAAGATAGCTACGCTTTAGCTTACTAACGATTATCACTTAATTAAGGGTCATTAGAGTAGAAAATATAACCTCTATTTTCTAAGGCTTATAGGTATTAGTTTTCTAGGTAGTGCTCTTAGTAGTAGCTATAAAAAGTTTCTTATTATATTATGTCTAGATATAGAGCTTCTTAATAGTGTAGTCTTCTTTAATTATATTATTAGAGTAGTGCGTAACAGTACACTTAAGTAACTTAAAAATAAGTATGTAGTTATTACTAGTAGCTATTGTTTTAGAATTAATTCTTATCTCTAGCGTGAAGAGCTTTCCTATAGTCCTAACCTATTTATTCTTATATTTATATAAAGCTTCTAGCTCTTAGTAGGGTGAAGTAATTAGCTAATTCTTTAGTATAAAGAAGATAAGCTAGTAGTGCTTATAGAGATTAGTTTTTCTAGTAAGAAGAAGATAAGCTAGTAGTGCTCATAAGAGTTAGTTTCTTTAGTATAAAGAAAATAAGCTAGTAGTGCTCACAGGGGTTAGTTTCTCTAGTATAAAGAAGATAATAAAAAGAAAGGAGTTTACTAGAGCTCTTATAGCTTTCTTCTAATCTAATAGATATATTATCTATTACTATAGGTCTTTTAGTTACCTATTAAATCACTCTTAAGGCCTGTTATGCAGGACTTATATAGACTATTACTTAAGGTTTTAACTATTTATTACTATAAAGCTTTCTAGTAGAGATTATATAGTTAATAAACTAATAACTTAGTATAGTTATATAATTAATTCTCTAAATACGATCGTTAGCGAATTAAACGCTTAAATTAATTATATAGTTTAACCTTAATATTATATTACCATTATCTAGCTGAGTTAGATTAATTTTAGTGTAATATAATAATAAGCTTAGTCTTCACGCGTTATAGTATTAATACAGATTAATAGAATAAGTTAGCTCTATTTTAGCTATACTAAGATAGAGAGAGAAGAGGTATAAAGGGGGCTTATCTCTAAATAGAATAGTATATAGCCTAAGCGTAAGCTAGCTATGCTCTAAGCTCTATACTAAGTTATAGCTAGTATAGTTAGTTATAATATTATATGGCCTATAGTAAGTAAAATAAGCAGCACTGTTATAATAAGTAGCTAGTTAGCTACTAGTATATAATAAATTACCTAAAGAGAATATATAGTGACTTATATAAGAGACTTAATACTTACTATAATTTCTAAAAGCTCTACCTTAGAGACTCTACTAACTTTATTATATTTTAAAGTGATTTTTTTTGCCTAGCTTAAGAACGTAGCCTACTTATAAACTAATAAGTAGAAGAATTTTATAAAAAGCTTTTAAATACTTTATATATATAAATAGACATCTACTAATAGCAGTACTATAACTAGTATAATAAGTATATAGACTTAGCTTAAGATTTTACTAGAAAGCTAGCTCTTAGCACTAGGAAAGCTACTAAGTAGATTAATAAAAAAACTAGAAAGACTTAGCTACTGCTAATTTAGTAGTTTTATTTAAAAACTAAGTACCTAACTTATATAGTAGCTATTATTATTCTACTAATACCTATCCTTAAGCTAGCTAGTTACTATAATTACGGAAAATCTAGTTACTTTATAAAAGACTATTAACTATCTATTTAAGCTATAGCTAAAGTAATTAAGCTTATAGATACTAATAAAAAGCTCTATATACTCTAGAATACTAGTAATAATAAGAAGTTTTAGCTTATTATAGAGGAACTATTAGGGGAAGACTTACCCTAAGGGAAGTCTCCTTTCTAAGGTTACTTTCTAGAGCTATTAACTAGTTTAACTTTTATTAATTACTATTTAGTAGACTGGCTTTCACTCTGCCTTACTATATTTCTATTAGTGGACTAGCTATTAAGCTAAGCAGTTTTCTTAATACTAGAGCTAGTAGTTTTATTCTAGTACACCTAAAGCACATACGCGCTATTAAGAAAGTGTTGGTAGATATAAGTTAGCAAAGTTAATTATTATATTAAGCTAACTAACTACTAACGATTTATATAAGGCTGTCTGCTTATATAATGCCTGCCAGCTGCCTTAGTGAATGGTTGACGGCGGCAGCTAGGTTAGTCAAAGCTTAAGCTCTAAGTATTCACTCAAGCAGGCCGACACACCCCCTCAAGCTGGTGATAGCTATTGAACTAGGTATAAAGTAGTGCAGATGAATCCTCCAGATGTACAGGAAGACTTATCACCAGTGGGTATACATAAACTCACTTTTAGTATGGGAAAATGGCCACTGCCAGATACTCAGAGACGCCAGCCGTTCAGAGAGCTTAGGGTAGTTTATCACTCAACTTTTGCCTTTGCCAGTACGCGGGTCGTACAGGCCCAGGAGCTCAATGAATCGGCGTTGGTTGACAACGTTGAGAGGCTTAGTAAGGCCATCAGCCACCATGTCGGTAGTTCAAGCGTGCTTGAGCTGTATCCGGTTACTGCGGACCTCGTTACATATGAAATGATAGTAGATATCAATATGCTTAGTGCGGGCGTGATAGCCGTCTGATTGAGCCAGGTTGATCGAAGGCTAATTATCGCCGTAGAGTTTGAATGGCAGGAGATCCTTGCCTATGTATCCGAGTTTGGAGAGCAGGTGTTGGAGCCAGGTGGCTTCCTTCGCTGCGTGTGTAAGGGCAACGTACTCTGACTCTGTCGTAGATGTCGTGACGAGCCGCTGCTTGCTTGACTTGTGAGAGATAACTCCACCACAAAGCTTGAACACATAGCCAGAGGTTGACTTCCTATCCTCACAGTCAGCAAAGGAAGCGTCAGAGTGCCCCACCAGCCTAAAGCCTGGATACAGGGCGTAGGACTGAGTAAAGATGTCAACGTCAAGGCGGGTGCCGACTAGGGCGGAGAACCTCAGCGTAAGCTGTTTATGTGAGTAGAGGTAGTCCAGTACGTTAATCGCCGCGTTTTAGTGCTCGTAAGTTGGGTTGCTCACGAAGCGTCCGAGAAATCCCACATGGAAGGCGATGTCAGGTCGGACGAGGCAGGCTGGGTATAACAGCTTGCCAATAAGTGTCTGATAGTCCTTGACTAGCTCGAGAGGTGCTGGGTCGTCTTTTAGGCGGATTTTGAGATTAAGGACGTTCTCACTGAAGGGCTTGTGACGACAGTGAGCAGAGATACGGTTGTAGTCGCGGGCTACCTTCTTGATGTACGCTTCTATAGACATGTCGAGGGTGCGGTTAACTCTATCGCGAGAGATCTTGATGCCTAGGTAATAGTTGATAGGGCCCAGGTCACGGCAGCTGTACTTATTGACGATAACTTACTTAAGCTCCTACATCATGTCCTGAGTCTTAGTGATAAGGATGAGATCGTCCACGTAGACGACGACGATCGAATGTGAATCTGGGTGCATGAAAACGCAAGGATCTGATTGCATAGGTTAGAAGCCTTAAGAAATGAGGTGTCGGGCTATCTCTTCATACCAGAGTCGTAGTGAGCGTCGTAATCCGTACATGGCCTTATTAAGTCAGGCGATGCGACCATCAGGTAGCTTGATATACACCTATTTGTCGGCATCGAGTTTGCCGTACAAGAAGGCAGTGATAATATTGATCTGATCACACTCTAGATTGAGCGCTACCACCAAGGTAAGGAGCAGTTTGATAGTAGTGGAACGAGCCACGGCAGAGTAAGTTTCCCAGCCAGTGTCGCCCTATTGATTGCCACAGACAATGAGTCGAGCTTTATAGCGGATGAAGTCGCCAGCAGCGCCGAACTTATAGGTATACACCCACTTTGTTGGCAGCGGCCGGCCATGAACATCTCGACGCTCAAGGATAATCTCCCAGGTATCGTTTTCGTCGTGCGATTTGTATTCGTTTATCTCGGCAATGATCCATCTATCCTTATATAGATGCTCCATAGCCTCCTTGTAAGTCTTTGGCTCTGGAGGCAGCTAGTGAGCTTATTTTGGTTCGAGGATAGCTTGCGCAAAGGCAAGGCCGACAGCCCTGAGATCACCACCAAGCATCGCGGCAGCATTCTTCTTAGTAGGACGACAGCTTCAGGATAAGCGGTTAACGATTACAGGGTTCTTATGGCGATGGGAGCAGATATCCTAGTGTCGAGAAGCGTCGTCGTCACAAGACCAGGCACCTTAATCAAGGTCCTCCTATGTGACTTCATGGTCTATAGTAGCGCCTAAGTCAGACAGTTAAACGACCTCCGGGTCTTCTTGTTCATTGTTTTAATCCATTTGTTGCCTCTCCACACTTTCTTATTAATGTCCTCGCTTAGGAGGAGGCACTTGGTAGGTTAGAGGTAGACAGATATTCTCAAAATCAACTGCCTGCTTATTATTAAGTGTAGAAAGCTTGTTCTATTAGACGCTACTAGTCCTCACGACAGTCTTAGCGACGTCGTCCTACATAAGATAGATACAGGAACCCTTGACTCCTACCAGATAACCCTTATAAGAGCGCGGCTTGAACTTGTAGGACTTCACGCATCACTGCTCAGGAATATAAATCCATCCCACTATACCAAACAGGCAGAGATGGCTAATGTTGGGGATAACATTAGTCTTACCTATATACTCCAGCAGCTTCTAGTGCGGAGTCTTGCGATCAGGTAGAGCCTTTATTAGAGATAGGTTGATAAGAAGAACTGCGTACTTTACTACAAGCAGCCAGAGCTTCTTAAACTCAGGTGCTAAAGCCATTAACATGGCGCGAACACGGTCTTCTCCAATAGCGTTGCTACGCTCAGCGACTCTATTTTAATAAGCTATATACGCTGTAGATAGTAGTAGGAGACTGCCGTCAGCTTTAAGGAAGTTCTTTATAGCGGTGCTAGTTAGTTCTTTGGCGTTATCAAGGCGGTAGGCCTTTAGCATCTTATTATACTAAGTCTTCACCATAACGTGGAAGTTTCTAACCTCGATAGCAGCACGGTCCTTGCTCTCTGCAAACCAAATCCACCGGTAATAAAGGGCGTCATTGGTAAAGAGGATCCAGTAGACCTTACCTTACCACCCAGGTGGGTTGATAGGACTGATAAGGTTAATATGAACTACGTTAAATGGGTCGAGCGCTCACTGCTGTACCTTTTAGGATATGTTCTTCTTTAACTTAGTAAGATAGCAGACGTCGTAGTCAAATTTTGTGATATCAGTAAGCTCAATACCGTCTACTGATTTCGCTAATTTAATCAGATCGTCAATGTTGCAGTGGCCATATGTGTCATAGAGTTCTTAGAGAGTGACTTTACACTTTATGTTTAAAGGCTACTACTAAGAGCTTGTCATGGCAATCGCCTTTACAGCTTGCTTACTAGTAGAGGCTTCAAGGAAGGTGGGAACGCTGCTGATTTAAGGTAAGTACGCTATCTCACGTTGATCTGACTGACAGTAGAGCTTCTTATTCTAGCCGTAGTAATAGAAGCCGTTCTTACGAATCTTGCTATGAGATATAACGTTGATAAAGAAGCTAGGATAGTAAATTACGTTGTTAAAAGCCACCAGCTGTACAGAGCCATTAGATTAAGCAACAGAGAGCTAGACGGTTCCCACTCCCTTAATACGCATCAATCCACCTCCGGTTTGAATGCCCTAGCCATTTCTGCTTAGGGTGAAGGTGATAAAGGCACTCTTAACATTGAAGATATGCCCATCCAACCCAGTATTAAGGATAACCCTATTTAAGAGGCTCTTGTCTTGCGCTTGACGGAGGAGCTCATCCGACACTATAGCGAGAACAGTAGCTGCTGCACTATCTAAGAAATCGTCAGGGTTACCATCATCATAAACAAAGGGTTTGATGATGGAGATGCCGGTGGTAATAGTAGCCATGTTAACAACGCCGTTGACATTAGTGTGGGAGAACGCTACAGAGGCTGCTTTACTATTGCTACCTATAATCTTTAAAGCGTTCTTAATCCTCCAGGATTCTGGTGCCTTATAAGGGTATTGATAATAGCAATTAGGGCTAGCGCCCACGTAATTGTGCTGGCACTCAGAGCAGTAAGACCTCTCCTTCTTAGTGAAGTTCTCCTTCTGCTTTCCACCACTACCGTCTTACTTACCACCCTACTTGTTACCAGGTTTGCCTCCACTACTGCTGCCATTATTGCTACCCTGTTTACTGCAAGGTTTGTCGCTCTTAGCTACGGCTGCGAATGCTGACTTGAATGGGTCAACGTTAATTCGCGCCTCATCTCAGATCTCATGGATCATATCATAGAGCTTGAGATTAACCTTTCGACGTACATCCTCACGACGATCTTTGCAGTATTCAGGCATTATGTGTTCAAGCGCAGCCAAGAAGCGGAACACCTGTTCATTATCTGGGCAAGAGAGGTTGAATTCCTTTATCTGATTTAGGGCTACTAAAAAGGCCTCCGTGAAAGCGTTTACGGTAGGATAGCTATCAGAGCGCATATTATGATAGTGGTTGTACACTAAGATTTGTTCAGTAAGGCTATCCTGTCGATATTGGTTCCGGATGGTGGTATAAAGTCCTGCTACCGTTGCTTGGTCATGGATGGACTCTACCATGTGTTCTGAGATAGTTGCCAGCATGACACTTCGCAGTTTCGCGTCCTTCTTGCGCCATGCTGCCCTATCAGCTTGCTGACGATCTCGCTGTTACTGTATATTCACGTTCGCTTACATAATCTCTGCCACTGTTTCATTGTGCGTCTTAAGAGCCTCTGCTCTAGCAGCTTCGGGCGGATTAGGGACGTTGCGCAGCATCGCAGTCACCTGAGGCTCAAGCTCAGTGCCAGCTAGGATGTCGTCAGCGTCTTCTGCAGATGCCAGGGTCTTCAGCTAAAGCTCCCAGCGCGTGATATGTTCGCCGTTGGCGCCCAGCGGCCCCACCCCCTCGACAAGGCGCTTCGAATCCATGTCGGAAACCTTGCGCTAACGCTAGAGGTGAAGGCGTTGATGCAGGCGTTCAAGTTGATCAAATATCGAGTTGATCAAATATCGAGTTGATCGAATATCGAGTTGATCGAATATCGAGTTGATCGATTATCGAGTTGATCGATCAGATGCGGAAATCCGACGTCGTCCTAACCGCTGATGGGGTAGGCGATCGTAGGGATAAGAGGGCTCATAACCTGTTGGTAGGCATAAGTTGGCGAAGTTGATTGTTGTATTAAGCTAACTAACTACTGACGATTTATATAAGGCTGTCTGCTTATATAATGCCTGCCAGCTGCCTTAGTGAATGGTTGACGGCGGCAGCCAGGTTGGCCAAAGCTCAAGCTCTGAGTATTCACTCAGGCAGGCCGACAGAAAGGGCTTAAGGTAAAGACTTACCAAATAGAATCTATCCCCCTAGCTGGCTACGACAACAGACCAAACGGACAAGTAAATGAGTACTTCCAGGCCGATCTAGTACTAGATAACTACCGCCTGTCAACCTACTTCATCTTCTGTAATACTGGCCGCCACGACCTCATAATCAGCTACAAGCTGTTTGAAGACGCAGGCGCTTTAATTAACTGCAAGGAGCGAGCGCTTAAATGGCCAGACGATAAGCTAATCAATTATAAGCACGACATCATTATTCCAACGCGAGGCCTATCAACTAAAATCAACCCCTCGCACTAAGCTGATGCCGACCGACGTGACGAGCTGATAAATATGACGATTCTACGGCGCACCCACAAGCTACCTCAGCACTCGCCTTAGCGTGTGGCACAGCAAGAGAACCTCAGGAAGATGGAAGAGTAGCTTAACCTACGATAGTAGCTAGAGCCAAGCAAGCGAACCCCCCGCCCTCAGCCTGTCTCACGCGAAGACCTCTCTAAGGCAGGCCTTAAGATCAATACTATAGGAGCTATTACTTTCATGATACACGCACGGCAGAAGGAAACTATGCTAGGGCACATCAGCGTCTATGAAATAGACAAGCTCATCCAGGACCGCAGAGACGAGCTCAGCCCGCCAGACCTAAAGCCCTCCTCCCAAGACCCTAGGGACCCCTTGGTGAAGGCTTCGCCAGAAGGGCCCTATCAATCAAACAAGGACCTCACAGGAGAAGAGGAACTTCGGCAGCTTATCAAGCAGAAGCTACCCCACCCTGGCTACGCTGGCGCGACTTAGGCCCACTTCTCAAAGAAGGACTCAGACGTGCTGCCCCCGCATCGCAAAGGTGTCAACCATGATATTAAACTGACAGCTGAGAACACGCTAACGTCAAGCCCACTGTATAGCATGTCTCTCGAGCAGCTGCAGCTTGTCAAGATCTACCTGGATAACCACCTTCAATGAGGTGTTATTACTCACAGCAACGCCTTATATGCTTCCCCAGTACTATTTGCCAAGAAGCCTGGAGGAGGGTGGCGCTTCTGCGTTGACTACTGTAAGCTTAATACTATTATAAAGAAAGATGCCTATCTGATCCTGTTGATTCAGGAGACCCTCACCCGGCTAGCGCGTGTAAGAGTGTTCACTAAGCTTAACATACAACAGGCCTTCTATCGTATACATCTGAATAAGGATATAGAGGACCTAACTATGTTCTGTACTCAGTATAGGAACTATAAGTACCGCGTGCTACTATTTAGTCTCTGTAATAGTCCTGCTATATTCCAGCGCTATATTAACAAAGTGCTTTATAATCTACTAAACGACTTCTATACTACTTACCTTAACGATATTCTAATCTACTCTGAAGACCTGCTATAGTATGAGGAGTATGTTGTTTAGGTACTAAGACGTCTCCAGAATACAGGCCTCTAGGTAGACATTAAGAAAAGTAAGTTCACCATTACTAGAATAAAGTTTCTAGGTCTTATGATTAGCATAGAAGGGATCTAAAAGGACCCTGAGAAGGTTACTATTATATAGGAATAGCTAGTACCTACGTTAGTTAAAAGCCTGTAATTTTTTCTAAGATTTTGTAATTTCTATAAAGCCTTTCTAAAAGACTATAGACATATTATTTAACTACTTACTAAGCTACTTAAGAAGGGTATATAGTATATCTTTAGTAAATATAAACTAGTAGTTTTTTAATAAGCTAAAGATCTAATACTATTAGATAATATTTTAGTTTACTACTTACCCTACCGTCAGACGCGTATGGAAATAGATGTAAATAATAAAGTTATTATAAAAGTACTATTATAGCTTTAGAAGAATAATCTCTAATAATCTATAACTTTTTACTCTAAGACTATAAGTAAGCTCTAGATAAACTATAATATATATAAAAAAAAGATATTAACTGTAATTTATAGTCTCTAAGAATAGCACTTACAGCTTATAGGTTTATAGACTATAGAGTTATTTAATACTCTAACTAACTATCACATATTAGAGTACTTCTCTATAAAATAAGAACTTACTTCTTATTAAATATACTAAGTAATAAGTATAGTAGACTATTATCTAATATTTATTTATTATTTTAGTATAATTAACATAGTAGCCGATGCACTCTCATGTAAGTAAGAAAAACTAAAAACTTAAAAAAATAAAAATAAAACAGCCTAAACACGTATTTTTCTTTTAGTAGAGTAAATTAATATTAGCTTTATTAAGACCACAAGTAATAACCTAGCTATACTATTAGTAAGAAATATATTAGCTATTAATATAATTAAAGTAATTATTACTAATACTTTTATAGTCTTACTATCTCTAAATAATCCTTACTTACTAATTAATTATATTATTGAGGTGAATTATAGCTATGAGTTTATAGCTATTCTAAAAGTATACTCTTTCTAGTAACTATCTAGTATAAAAATTCAGCTAAAGCCTTTTTATATACTATAATAAGCTAGTAGTCTCTACTATACACTTCTTAAAAATCTATTTTATTTAAGCTATTTATGCTATCTAGGTGACTACTTACTTAAGTAAAAGAAAAATAAATAAGCTATTTCACAACCACTACTACTAAAACTATATAAGTAAAAATATAGATAATTATATAGCTATATATAAAGCTTATAAATAAAGCTATATATTTTATAATAAGACTTTAGGCTTACTTAAATCACTACTAATTTCTAAGTAAGTATAATAAGATATTTCTATAAACTTTAAGTCTTTCTCTCTAGATAAGAAAGGATATAACTATACTTTTATTATTATAGACTAGTTAAGTAAATACTATTTCTTACTATTTTACCATAAAATAACTATAGCTACTTAGGTAGCTAATATATACTATTATTATATCTAATAAGTATTTAGTTTACTTAAGTTAATAGTTTCTAACTATAGTCCTTAGTTTATTTTAGTATTTATAAATAAATTATGCTGATTAATAGGAATTAAGTAAAAGCTCTTAACGCTATATCACCCTTAAACTAATAGAAATATTAAGGTTTTAAACTAGTACATTAACCAGCGCTTATGCTTATATATTAATTATTATTAAAATAATTAGTTAGATCTACTACCCTGTATAGACTAAGCTTAAGTAATTCTATTATATAAAACTATAGACTTATTACTCTATTAAATTAAGTTTAGCTACTAGCTAATCTATTACTAGAACTAAGAGAAATATATAAAGATATTTACTATAGTTTATAAATAAATATTACGTGAGAAAGCATAGAGCTATGCTAAAGCTTACTATAATATAATAAAACTAGCTATAAAAATAGCTTAATAAGGGATTACTTAAGTATAAAAGTAATAAACTTAATAGGCTAATAAAAACCACTGTAAGCTAGACTTTTCTATAGAAGATAAAATATATATTATATTTAAAAACTTTACTATTAGTTAACCTAGCTAGAAGCTTAACTAGTAGATATACAGACCCTATTTTATTATAAGTATAAAGGAATACTTTTATCATCTTAAGCTACTACTATACATATATATACTTAATATTTTCTATATAAACTATTTATAAAAGGCTTTTACTTATTTACTGTTTGGTTAAATTAAACCTAAGGAACTACCTATTAAGATTAATGGATATCTTAAGTATCTAGTATAGAAAATCCTTAATAGCTACTTATTCTATAACTAATTATAGTATAAAGTATTCTAGCTAGCTTATAATCTAAATTCTACTTAGTATAACGCCTAAGGCTTTATAGGCACCTTATATAAGATAAGAGACTACTATAAGGCCTATTTAAAGAAAGTAGAACTACTAGTATAACTAAACACCTAGTTAAAAGCATATAAAGTAGAGGAGAATCTAGAAGTAATAAAGAAAAATAATAAAATAGCTTTAAAAACAAAAGTAGTATAGAGACTAGTAAAGAGAAAATTATAATCTAAAGACTTAAAAATAAGCTTTTTTTAAAAAGAGAGAAATATAACAGTACTATTTAATTAGCTTATTATAAATTACATAATATTATAACTAGTTATATTAGTTATAATTTAGTATAAAACTTAGTATATAGCTAGCTTATGCTTAGGCTATATACTATTTTATTTAAAAATAAGTTCCCTTTATACCTCTTTTCTCCCTATCTTAGTATAGCTAAAATAGAGTCAACTTATTTTATTAATTTATATTTATGTAATAATGCGTAAAGACTGGGCCTGTTATTATATTAAAAGTTAAAAAACTAATTCTTAAAAAAAAAATAAAGTTTTCTTACTATATAAAAATTTAAAAACTAAATAACTAAGTAAAAAACTAAATTATGTTTAAATTAGACCATTTAAAATTAGTAAGATTATTAAACTAGTTAACTATAAACTAAAACTACTATAAAATATAAAAATTTATTTAGTAGTTTATATATTATTACTTAAACTAGTACTTTTAAATACACTAATAGTAACAGACATAAACATGAAACTATACTAGTTAGAATATAAAGTTAAAAAAAATCTAAAAACTATAATAATTTAAATATTAGTAGAAATACCTAATTAAATAAAAAAACTATAGACTAGAGAAAAATACCTAAAAACCTATTAAAAACTTAAAGTAATATTCTAAAATAATTAACTAGTACTATTTAGAGAATTTAATAATACTAGATTTTAAAAAAAAGCCTATACAGCCTTCTAGTCAAAAGAAATATCTAAAAAAAAAAATTAAGAAAACTAGAAAACAAGAATATTATAGGTTGTAATAGTTTAAAAGTCTTTTATTTTTCTTTTTTCTCTAAATTTTGTATTTCTTTAATTAAAGTAAGCTTATAGGTAAATAACTTGTACTTATAACTATTAACTAGAGTAAGCTATTTATATAGTTATTACTAATAAAATTAAGCTTTTAGCTTAAAGTTTTAAATAAACTCTAGCTACTCTTAGAGCTAATATATTTTAGTAAGAAATTTATTAAACTTCTAAATAGAAACTACTAGATTACACTTCTAAGAATACTTAATGCATTTAAAATAACAGCTAAATAATATATTTATAAAGTAATAAACAATTTTTTTTTTACATAAACTATATAAAGTTGGCATAAAATAATTATAATTCTAAATTAATTTTATAAGATAGTAATTACAAACAGTTAAAGACTCAACTTTAAGTATTATTAAAGATAAAAGAAAAAAAATTTCTAAAAACACTTATAATATTTTTAAAGGAATAAGCTTTTTTTATACGTAAAGCTTAAAATAAAAAGAATTTTTAAGCTAAAAATTTAAAAAGAAAGTAAATATTATAGTTAGTAATAAGTAAAGATTTATTACAAGTAATAATTATAAGTAAGAAATAGTAAACTAACTAAGAAAAGATTACTAGCTATTAGTAAAAAAGTATATAGAAGAATTTAATACTAGATAAAAAGTAAAGTAAATACTTTAAAGAAAAAAGTAAAAGATAAAGCTTCTAGCTAATATTATTAAAGTAATTAATAAAACTAATAGTAAAAAAGACACGTAACGTTTTATATATATAGTTATAAATATAATATAAGTAATTAAAACTAATAAAAACTAAGCAGCTATAATAGGACTAAGTAGTAAATAAGTTATAAGTAAAGAATTTACTATATAAAGGGCATTCCCTTTAGCTTTTAAATAGCTTTTTTTTATACTTATTTTCTTATTTTAGAGTAACTCTTTAGAATTCGTTATATAATAAATTAATTAAACTATACCTTACTATATTTTTATATTATTAGAATATTGTGTTAGTAAGTTATTATATAACTTTATATTATTATTAAAGCCTTAACATAAATTACATACATACTTACTACATTAAAGAAACCTATATATTGTTTTTATAATGTGGTAATAAAGGCTACGTATATGTACTATATATAATAACTTTAAGTACATAAAAGCTATAAAAAAGTTTCTTAGTAAATTCTTTACTAAATTAATTTTAAAATTTATAATCAAACTGTAACAAGTAGTTTTAAAATTTCTTAATAAACTTTTTTTAATAGAATAATATAATAGTAAGTATAGTAGTTATAAAGTTAATAAATAATAAAGTTATACATACAAGACTAGTAGTACTTATAAAATAATAATTTATATATTTTATTATAGCTTATATAGCTAGTAATAGAGCTCTTATAATAAAAATAAAGTAGTTTAGCTTTTAGTTTATTAATATTAAGTATATAAAGCTTTTTTTATACTATAAATATCTATTTATTTTAATATACTTAGCTAGTATTAAGTATTTATTTTTCTAGTTTCTATTCTATAAGTTAATTAGTATAAAGTTAATTACAAAATTAGTATAATAACTTTTCTAGAATAAAGTCTAAATTCTTAGCAGTAATAAGTTTTTAATTTATTTAAATTCTAAAATAGTAGTAAGTTTAGTAGTAGTAGTAATAAAAATAAATATAAATATAAATTTAATAAGTAATAATAGTTTAATAGTGTGTTAATAGAGCTAGTTATAAATTATTATAATAATTCTATAAATAAAAATCTCTAATAAGTTAGAAAAGTAAACTAATTTTTTCTTATAATTAATTATAATAAATAAAGTAATAGCTAGAAGTAATTCTAGGTTTTTTTACTTTAAAATAGTCTAGCTTTAGTAGTAAAGCCTTTTATTCTCTTTTTATAATAAATTAGCTAATTTTCTAGTTAAAAAGTCTAGTTTTACGCCTTACTTTCTAGAATAGTATATAATCTTAAAGTTAAAGCAGAATAGAAATTTAGACTAATAAACTTAGTAGTAGTTTAGTAACTTTATTATTATAAAATACTTTAAATTATAGTAGTTTATAATTACTATAATTAGTAAAATATATTTCTTAAATTCTAGCCACCATTCTTTAAAGTAATAAATAATTACTAATAGTTTCTTATTATAGATCTTATAATTACACTTTATTATTAATTTTTTTTTTAAAAAAAAATGTAATAAGCTATAAAATACTATTATCTTTATATTATAATAGCATTCTTATAAAGATGTAGTTAAAGGCATTTATTTTAATAATAACTTCTTTTTTTTAATTAAATAATACTAGAATAAGTGTTGTAATAAACATATTTTTAGTTTCTAAAAAGCTTTTTTATAACTATTATTTTAGTTAAATAGTATATTCTTCCACGTTAGATAAACTAATAGAGTATTAATATAAAAAATTCTTATATAAAGTAGTAGTAAAAGTTTATAAAACTAATAAATACTTATATATTTATAATATAAATTAGTATTACCTAGCTAGCTACTGTTTTAAATTTCTTTAAATTTATGTAAATACTATTACAGCTTATAATTAGGCCTAGAAATTAGATTTTAGTTATAAAAAACTTATACTTTTTTACTTTTACATGTAGGCCTGTCTCTTGTAGGCTTTTTAGTATTAAATAGAAATATTCTATATATTTAGTATAAGCATAGTTATAGACTAAAATGTTATCTATATAAATAGTATAAAAGTAGTCTAGATATTTTTATAAAATATTATTTATATACTACAAAAAGATTATAAAAGTACCTGTTAATTTAAATAGTATTACTAGTATTTTATATAAACTAAAATAGGTCTAGAATATAATAAACTACTTTTAGTTAGCTTTAATACTAAAATTATTAAAAATCTATAAGATATTAATTTTAGAAAAGTATCATATTCTCTTTAAATTATTTAATAGTTTCTTAGTTAGTAGTAATAAGTAATAGTTTTTTACTATAATTTTATTTAGTATATAGTAGTTAACACAGAATTAAAGGTCTTTATTTACTTTTTTTATAAATAGAACTAAAAATATAGTTAGAGAGTTACTAGAGTAGATAAATCTTTTTTAAAAGTTCTTATTAAATTATTTATAAAGTACTTATAGCTTTATATAAGATATTAAATATAGACAGCTAAAAAACAAGGTTTTTCCTTTTATTAGCTAAATATTATAGTTATATAAGTAATATAATAACAAGTTTTTAGTCTCCCTTAATAAAAAGAATTAATATAACTAAAATAGAAACTTTTAGGTATTAGGTAGAAGCTTCTTCTATAAATTTATACTCTTAATTATAGTAAAAACTTATTTAATATTTTTTTTATAAAAATAGTAAATAAGTAATAGCTACTACAGTAAGTGTATATAATATAGATTTTTAAAAATATAAAATAAATATCTAATTTCCTATAGTTTTTTTTAGTTATAGTAAGATTTAGAAATTAATTTTTATAAAATAGAGATAACTCTATAAGTTTGTGCTAAAGTAAATAAAATTTTATAATAATTATAATAAAATAAGCTATTAAATATAAGAATATTTATAATTTAGTTAATTTAAAGGTTATAGTACTATAGCTAGTATACTTCTAGCATAATAAAATATAATTATAAAATAATTATAAACAAGTAGATTATTTTAGTATAGTTATTAATATAAAGTTTTATAGTAATATACAAAATAATAAATTTATTACAAAACTTAGTTTTATTTATAATATTAAAATAAAATAGTTTCTTTAGCTATTCTAGTTAAAAGCTTATAAAAATAGTTTAATTTTAGTTAATAAAGTCTTCTTTAGCTCTACTATTAATAAGGCTATAAGTAGTAATAATATAGCTAGTAAATTATATTAAATATTTAGTAGTAATAGAGATTAATTTAGTAAGTAATATAAAATTATAAAACTATAAATTAAATTCTTTCTTAATTAATATCTTATAAATAGTAATAATAGAAATCTTATAAAAGTATAGTTTTAAAGCTAAAGTATTATCAGAGAGTAGTAAAATACAAATAAAGTTAATAACTATAATAATAGTATATAGTATAAAATAAATTATAAAATATAGCTTACAGAGCTATATATAGAAGCTATAAATAAAATATATAAAGTTCTAGAAATAAGAAAGCCTGTATAGCCTGTATAGAAACTCTATATAGTACTTAATTTAAATAGACTTAAAAATAACAGTTTCTACAGAATTATACTATAATAAGTATAATTTAACTATAGTTTAAAGCTTTTACTAGACTATATAATAAAAAATATAATAAAGTACAAAAGTAAGTAAAGAGGTAAATAAAAAACAAAAATAGTATATAAATAGTATATAAATAAAAATACTTTAAAACTAGTAAAATTAGAGTAAAAGTAATAGATAATAAAATAGCTTTTTAAGCTATAGTAATAGTATTTACAGCGTTTCTTATAGCTCTAGCTTAAGAAATTTAGTTAATAATAGTAATTTAAATTTATAAGTTTAGTAGTAGAAATAGTAAAAATAGCTATTAATAAAAAAGTAATATACTTTTAGGTTATAAATTAAAAATTATAAATCTTATAGCTACTTATAAAAGTAGCTAAATTATAGTACTAATAATAGTTCTTAAGATTTTATAAATAACAGGCTAGTAAATAGTACTAGTAGTTTAATAATAAATTATAAAGTAATATATCTTATAATTTTTTAAAAACAGTATTTTCTAAAAAAGTTAGTAAAAAGTTTTTAGATAGACTAGATTTAAAGGCTAGCTATTAAAATTCTACTAAAAACATACTAAATTCTTAGTTCTTTTAGTAGAGTTTAAATAAATTCTATTAAATATTATAAACTTAATTTAGGTCTCTATAAACTTACTCTAAAATTTCTAGTATTATAAAGTAGTTTAGTAAGTAGTAGATATTATTAATAATATATAAAAAAACTTACTTATATAGCATATTTTTAAGTTATCTATTTACGTAAACTATATATAATTTAGTAGTAAAAAAGTAGTCTTAATTTATAATTATTTTTATATAAATTTGTATTATAAAGTGTTAAAAGTTATTTTAATTACTACTAAACTTATTAGAGTTAGGTAAACATTTAAAGAAAGTATAAATTAAAAATAAAATAAAAATAAATAGAAAAAAAACAGTTATAAGTAGTTTAGTTTTAGTTAAAATAATAATAGAGATAAGAATAAAAACAAAAGTAGAAATAATAAAAGTAATAAGTATTAAACTTTTAAACTATAGCTATATATATAGGTTTATAATCTACTTTTAAGCTTTTTATAGCTTTTTTTTAAATAGTTATAAACTTTTTTAAGTATTATAACTTACTTATAAAAGTTTATTATTTTTACTATAGTAGTAGTAAGTTACTATAGTTAGGTTTTATAAATATTATAAAAAACTATAATATAGTCTAGCTATTTTTATAGTTATTTCTATATAAATTATAGGAATTTATTTTTATTTTATAAAACTAGTAAGGGTTATAGAACTAATATATAGAAAATAAAGCTATATAATATTAAAAAGTAATAAAATACAAACAAAATTAGTAACTATAATAATAGTATATAATATAAAATAAATTATAAAATATAGCTTACAAAGCTATATATAAAAGTTATAAACAAAATATATATAAAATTTTAGAAATAAAAAAGCCTGTATAGTCTGTACAAAAACTTTATATAGTACTTAATTTAAATAAATTTAGAAGTAATAGTTTTTATAAAACTGTACTATAACAATTTAGCTATTATATTAAATTAAATTTAGTTATTAAAAAAATTATTTTCCTTTTTTTTTACAAAACGTGTAATTTAAATTAAATTTAATGTATATTAAAAAAGAAACTTTTTTAATTTTCTTTAAACTCTTTTTTTCTACAAAAAACTTAATTTAAATTGAATTTAATATATATTAAAAAGGAAATTTCTTTAGGCTTTTTTAAACTCTTTTTTTTATAGAAAGTATAATTTGAATTTAATATAAAGCTTTAAAAGTAGTTTAGTATAAATCTTTAAAAACAGCTTAGCATAAAGTTTTAAAAATAGCTTAATATAAAACTTTAAAGGTAGCTTAATATAAACTTAAATATAAATTAGTAAATAAGTTAGTAAAAGCTTTAATAAAGATTAATATAATATAAAAATAAAAAACTCTCTTTATTTAAATAAAAAATATTTTGCTACGTTTAGTAATTAGTTAAAAAAAAACTTTAGTAGTAAAGAATAATACTAAATTAATATTTCTCACTCACAGCTAAATTACGTAATAAAGAGATTTCTTAACTAATTAAAAAATAAAAAATCTTAGTACTATTTTAGAGTAGTTTTAATTAGAAAATTCTTTTTTAATTAAATAAAAAAAGCTTTACTATACTTAGTAATAAATTAGTTTTTTACTTTATTTATTTTACTATATTTTTCTAAATGTTCTTTTTTGTAGTATTTGTATAATTCTTTTTAACTATACTTTTCTTAATAAGTTGTTTCTAATGCTAGTAATAATATTTAGTAAAATACTATGTAACTTTTTTTTCTATTAAAATACTTATAGCTTCTTATATTAAACCTCCTTTAAGATAATTTAATTTATGTAAAGTTACTAGTTGTCATTAAAAGAGAAAGTTTAGGGTAAAAGAGGTCTTAGTAGGACTAAGGTCTAAGAAAGCCTAAGTAAAGAAGAAAGTCTTGATGGGGGCCTAGCTTAGAAGATAGTTAGATAGAAGGCTCAGCTATTAAAGAGGTAACTAACGAATGTAAAGAGAGTGCTAGTAGGACAACAAACACCAAACACTAAAGTGGTTTGAGTTATGCTTGTCACACCATTTGCTCTAACAGACAATAGCGGGAGGCAGATGTAGTTGTTAAGTATTAGAAAAGGCATGGCTTCAAGAAGCACGCTGGGCGGGTCATTATATGCTTAAGGTCTGCTATTTTCTGGAGGGAGAGAAGGGAACCGGGTTTTGGGACCCTCTATTTCTATTTCCCAAAAGGATCATATGGGGTCCGAACCTGCGCTAAACAGGGATCCTGGTGCAAGCTGTGGCTAGTGTTGTTCTTGGCATCGAGGGAAAGTGCCTCACAAAAGCGGCGGGAAAACCTCCAGATTCGGCAGCGAATTTCCCGTCAACCTGCGTTGAGTTGTATATTTGAATTATTCTGTTGTTTGTGAACTCTTGGTAGCTGTTCTATAATCATGACCAAAAACTTGCGACAGCAGAATGGGAAAAGACTGCTGCAGTTACGAGACATCTGAAACGCATTTCACATTCCGAGCGAAGCCAAGACGCTCTTGGTCAATTCGTGCAATAAACTCTCATCTGGAAATCCGGAATTGACAAAGTCGTGTAACCTAAATAAGAATTTCCAAGTGAACACTAACCCAATTCTCCGAATTTAAGCGAAAGTTGATGAATACAGCAATTTTGTCGTAAAGACTTCATATGTCCGGACCGTTGAACTGAGGTTTCTCGTACCACACGTAATATTCTAAATTAAAGTCTGAATGACACAAGCACTTAATAGAACACAGGTAACGGACAACTCAAGTATATGAGCATGTGTTTCCCCTATTTTCGATATCAGAAATCAGTGCCATCAAATCCTTTGAACCAATCAGGTAGAGATCTAATTTGTCTGCGACTTCTTACATCATGAAAGGCCTTCTCTTGAGCTTAGCCTTCCTTGTAATTGGCTCTCCTCTGAGGTTCGCATCCACCTATTTCTAACTTTATGGACTCGGAGAACTAAGACGGAAGGATAGCCTAGCTGCACCTACATCTCCAGAACCGGACTCCCCCAAAGACGCACGATTCGAGTGCGAGGTGCATTCCGATTGCATGATAAAGAACCGTGGCAACTGCTGCGGCTACTACCCTGTTTGCGCCAACACCGATGCCGTCTTCACGAAGAAGGACGCTTGCCCGAACGGAGGCGCCAGTATTTGTGGATTCCCAGCCATTACATCGTGTGGGTGTCAGAAAGGATTGTGCGTCACGGCGAGTAGAAGCTCTGTTGGGCCCGTTACAGATTCGTAGACGCGTGTTACAAAGGTTTGGAATGTGCAAGCCGGAGCCTGGATTTGATAGAGGGAGTTGGCACATTAGGGAGTAGGGCTTTTCGGGAAACAGATGATGTATCGGAAGGGATAAAAATACTATTTGCAAAGAAGATTTACTATCACGCCGAATTTGATCTGTGCATTGGAGTGCAGCACCCTTTCAGCTCCGGCGGGACACAGAGATACACCCTTGGATTTTAGCATACACTCAAGTCATATTTCTAGCAGAAATCGAGATTATCCTGTCCAGGGGCCCAGATGTATCAGTGTAACGCATTCTTTAGCATTGATCATCCATCAGAGTAGAAATAGGGAAAGGGAGTTGGAGCTGATGTAGTTTGTACTGTCCGCTAAAGGCAAAGTCCCTAATGCGTTGTGATTGGCTTATCAACACGACCTATCTAGGAGAGAATTCTACGCCATGACCTCTAAAGATCGAACCAGAATCCTTCAGGCTCTTTTAGGGGCGAAAGCCGCAACCATGCCAATCTAGCTCACGTCGATTATGGTGTACTCCTCAATACTATAAAAAAGATCAGACATCTACTCGCGCGAGAAAATTGACGCGTTTTAGTTTGTATCAAGATGCTGGAGAGTATCTGGGGTGGCGCTATGTTTTTCATAACGTTAGATCACCCACGACGTCATTCGCCAGCTTTGCAAGGTATCTTTGGAGGCCAATGGCGACGCCGAGGATATAGAAAAGTCACCCAAGCCAGCATCCCTTCGTTCGCGTTTTCATGGTGGTTCATTCTCCGAGTTGATGTGGGCGCGCTGCAAGCTCACGAAAAGAGGACGCGGTCAATCTAAAAGCTGAAGTTTCGGGGGGTTATTCCACAAAACCATATTAGGTAAGCTCTCATCGGGTGCTTATACCCACTTTGGACTTTGCGAATGCGACGTTAGTGGCGGTCTCTAGCAGGAAACCGATTATGAGCTACGGGACAAATCGAGGCGATGATGCACGGCCAGTCTCTCCCCTTTTATGACTAGGCAGTGCCGTCGACTACCTCAAACACTCACTTTTTCCTTTCTCCTTGTTACTTATAAAGTATAAGCCGGCAAACTGATGGATGAAAAGGAGGATTGATTGTCTGAACTAAGACTTCCGAGCTGCCCTTTATATGAGAGGTTGCAGGCGAAGGCAGTTGCCGAGTCAGCTGAGCGACTAGCCTAGTTCTGCATGCATGTCTGCACGGCTTACATAAAGTCTTCCAAATCCTTATAAGTTATAACTAAACCTCCCCCGAGCTCATCCCGCTCATTTTTACGTAGTATAGCCCTCCTTAGATTTTAATACATCGAGTTTTCTCCAACATCTCGTACATCCGAAGGTTGCTCGGTGACACTTCTAAGTTACCTATATGTCAACCTACTCGTCTTGCCTGTATGTCATAAAATCTGGACACAATACCTACGAGATTTAGGAATTGACCATTGTTGGGTTTCTTACCGACATTGCCCTTGACATAGTTCGCTATCATCTGTTAAATAATGGCATCAATCTCGGGCTCCTTAGCGCAGGAATTCTCATTTAGCAGCCTGACTGGTTATGGTCCATCCACTTCCTAAGCGGATTTAAAATGACCATGTCTCTTCGTGCGAAGATCCTCCTTTTCGTTATATTGGTCTTATCTAGTATTCTCGCCAACATCGTTGGCCCAACCTCCGCCTTGCTTTTCATCCCCACCTAGGTCTGGCTTCCATTTGGAAGCACGGAGTTCTATCTCGGAGAGACCGAAGACTCACTATGACCCGCAAGGCTCACAGCCAGACATACCGGCCCGGATGTCTGCAAAAGCAGTCCACTTGGGTTTAACGGACAGCGCCTCCTCGGCGGGTAGAAAGGGTCTTTCGGCGAAATGTGTACTATTGATTCTAGTCGACCTGGATGGGCACTGTTCATGAACGCCGGTGGCGTGCCGAAGCAGATAAATGGAGTTTATCCAGACCAGAATAACAACTACACTGAGGGAAGGGGGATGTGGGCTACCACCATTCGTATGGCCGTCGCAACGCATATGGCAGCACTGCTCAACGCGTATGGAGTAGCATGGACCTTCGCCAAAGGACGGAACCGGCGACTTAGGGATTGTGTTGTGGAGATGTCCGCATGAATAGCGCGAAGGTCCCAGTTGCAAGGAGGGTATGTGGCGCACTCACGGACGTCCAAGGCGACGCCACAGAGCTCACTTCCCCAGTTCTTCCGATGGACGACCATTGGCGCGGCACGGGCCGGAACTCGACTGATCCAGTCAAAGAGCTGGACATCGCAGCCCTCAATCTTACATGATGGAAAGGCCTCCAGCGTTTCAATCTCACAAATGAATTTCTGGCCCTTGCCAGAATAAAAATTTCTATGTTAAGGGAACTTCGATGTTTCATCCCGAATATGCTCATATCTCGGCAACATGGTCAAGGCATAGCAAGAGTAGCTCGACGCGCTGGCGTTGCCCATGTCAGAGCGAGCATCATGCGGGAGTAATTATGTCATGAATAGTTTAGAAGCACTGCTTAATATGACGGGTATTGGCGGATCAGGTATGGCCGAAAAGTAATTGGGATGACTGAAGAATCCCCGCTACAGTAAGACCAAATTTCCTTTCTCGGTTCACCCACCTAACACCATTATCTTCCCAAATACATTACAACAATCTTTATTGTCGACTCTCTCCCCCGCGTTGGCTTCGCTGAGCAAACCGAATGCGAACTTGCAGAAGCCTCAACCGAGCCCTAGTACAGACACCTGTTGCCGATGACAGGCTCCTGCACGGTGGCCCAATATAAATCCTTTAGTTACAGCATCGGGTGGGTTCTCTCCGAAGCTACACAGTGGATCTCCATCGTTGTTCTCTTGACTCATTTCGCCACGGCGGTCTTGCATACTGTAACTATCGTGTGGACTGGCCGTTCCAGTGAAGCGTGGGACTTGATGAATGAGCTTGTGGCGCTGGCATACAATCCTGTTCCGGTTGGGAGGGTAATGGAGAATTGTAGTGGTGGGATCGGGCTGGTGAAGACGTTAGGAAAGAATGTTAAGGTTTCTACGAAAAGTGTGGATTCGGAGAGGAAATTGGAACCTGTCATTTTGGAGGATAAAGCGGAGAGGTATAAGAGTAGCAATCTAGGAGAAGGTGTTGCTGAGAGTAGGCATAGGTGATACTGAGCTATTTGCGCTCCCAGAGACGCGGAGGATGCAGGAGAGGGAGCAGCTTTTGCAAACCTTGCCAAATTTGACCGTAGAGAACGGAGATTGCGATCATTAATTGCCTTGTGGACAGCATGAGTATCTTGGCCACAGACAATGGTGAGATCCAAGCAATTTCCTGAGCCGAGAAGATTGGACACTCGTCAATGATTTGCTTTCCTGGGGAGCTCATGATAGTACAGCCACGAAGCAAAAGTCTGTTCCCGCGACCGTGCACTGCCCCTCAACACGAAATTGACACCAAACTTCAACACCACACTACACCACCAAAATGAGGTCCTTTGGGACAGAAATTTCTGGCAATCGTGGCCGTAACGATGAGTTATCTCCTGAGGCTCGCGCAGCAATTATTTCGAAACGTGAGGCTGGTGTTTTGAGGAAGGACTTGGCGGCAGAGTTTCGCGTCTCAGAGAAAACCACCACCAACACACTTAAGAGGTGGAAGTCTCACAACACAGTTGAATCCTTACCTTGAAATGGACGTCCTCAGCTTACTACGCGTCGTGAGAAACGTTTCCTTTGGCGTCTTGCTCAAAAAACTCCCAAGATTCAATATAGGAAGCTTATGGAGGAAGCAGGCCTTCTCCACCTTTATAAGGCCACTATCTATCGAATCCTTAAGGAAAAAGGCCTCACAAACCACCGTTATAAGAAGAGACCAAAGCTTAATGCGGCTGCAAGAGCTTTAAGGTTGAAGTTCTGTCAAGAGTATCGCCATTTCAATTGGAAGAGAAGAGGGGTCAAGTTCTCTGATGAGTGCTCTGTTCAGAGGGGGTCTGGCAAAGAAGCAGAGTGGTGTTTTCGTTACCCGTAGGAAAAATGGAACAAAGAGATGATACAGGAAAAGGACAAAGCTAAACAGATCTCTCAAATGGTGTGGGGGGCTATCTGGCTTACCCCAAACGGAAGGGTTGGAAGAAGTGAATTAATTATCATGGAGAGAGATCCAGAAGCAGAAAGGGGGGGCTACTCAGCCCAATCTTACATTAAAGCTCTGGAAGAAGCCTTCTTCCTCATTATAGGCCTGGGCAGGTGTTTCAACAAGATAACGCTCCAATTCACAATGCTTTAGACACTCAATTTTGGTTGGAAAGTCACGGGATCTGGACGCTTGAATGGCCACCGTATTCCCCAGATCTCAATCCCATAGAGCACCTCTGGTGGGCTCTTAAGAAGCTTGTTCATAAGCTTCATCCAGAGCTTGAAAAGATGGGGGCTTCTCAAGAGGCCTGGGATGCTTTACGAGCTGCTTTGAAGGAGGCGTGGAAGAAGCTCCCAAAAAGGCTTATCCGACAGCTCATTGAGAGTATGGGAAGAAGGCTGGCGGCAGTGAGGAAAGCGAGGGGATGGCAGACGAAATATTGATCTCCTTGAGCTAGTACATCAAAAATAGGCCTTGTATAGGCCTTTCAGTACATTCGAATTGCTTCCAAAGTTGGGGTGATTTTGGTGGGGAAACTGCTTAGTAATGTGGCGGGAACAGACTTTTGCTTTAGTACTGTAGCATATCCTTTAACGGCATCAAGCAAAGCCTTGCCGTTCTCGTCATGACTGGAGCGCAAGAGTCGACTGACGACGTGCAGCGCTGGCGGAGATTCGTGTTGGCGAGAAGAGAAGTAAAGAAGGCAAGCAGAAAGTGTTTTAGGAAGTGTCCGGTCACATGGTGGTCCCTGCGTTCAATACATTCACCGGAAACACCCCAGATAGCGGAAATGCATGGAACTATCCCCTTTAATAATGCAAGTGCCGGAAGATTAATTCAGAGGTCCAGCTAGTTCCTTGAGACCTACAAGACTGCGTCACACTCTGAGTCGCAGTCAGCTCGGGCAGTTGTGCAGAAAGAAGCACTACGTAGATTCTCCTTTGAAGAAGAACATCACCCGTTGGGAGGATATATGCCAGACCCATCATCGGATAATTGTATCGCGCGTTCATTGAGCGCTAAAACCATACTCAGGGCCTGGATATCCACCATTGGCCTCCTGCATCTCGAAGTCCACAAGAAGGTTCTCCCACGCCGGCCAGTTCATCTGCTCAGGGTCCAGAGGTGGCAGATCTGGAATAGTCTTCGGTACATCTATGCTTATCGAGAAGTCATTGCTCCACTGAAGAGACTGGAGAGGACCTGCCGTTTGGGGCAAGCCCATCAACGGCACGTTCGTATCGCTTCCATTGGATACGACACTTGGTGGTTGAGATAGCGAGAAATCCGGCGATGGAGATAGTCTGTTTGAAGGCTTCGGTCTCGCTCTCTGGGCTCGTAGTACTTGGATGAAGTAAGGCTCCCCGCCATCAGGAGTTCCGCGCGCCGCAAGGTATGCATCCCAGGCTTTGAGGGTAAGGTTGCCGGCTGCGATGGGCAAGGCTCTTTTGGATACCTCTTTAGCAAAGTTGGGGTGAAATTCGTATACCATCTGGACTTCCTTCCACGCTTCATCAGCCTTAGGAGCAAGGGTGCGATATCGAAGCTCCGAGACAAGGTATATGAAAGCTTTCCATTGGAAATGCATGTTGATATCCCAAAGAAATCCTTGCATTGCTTTGGTGGTATATGCCAGATTCTGGTATGATATCACCTGGAGCGAGTTGTTGAACAACATGTCTTTCTCCTCTTGGAGCATCTTTGCTGCTCCGTCGCCATACTGATCTGGGTTGTGAGCGACGAATCTCATCACACAGATGACTGCTTTTGCGAGATAGGAGCAAATGAAGTGCCATGGGATGGAATGGTCGCAATACTGCAAGAACTTATTGTGAAAGACGGCTTCCAACTCATTAATGGCCCTGTCCTTGGCGGCAACGGTGACGGAGCTCCCGCTGAGCTTATTCCAGAAACCATCGAACCCGCTATTTGGGGTTGCACGTTTCAGGAATTCTCCGACGTGGCATCGAATTAGGAAGAACATCATCTCAGTAGCGCCTTCATGTTCTTTCGGCAGCTCCTTCATGCCCTGGAACAAGTCGCTATCGTTCAGGTTAGATGGCCGTTTCGTATCTCCGATGAATACATTGCTCCCGGTACCGGCGAGCTTTTCGGCAAACCCTTCGATAAATAAGATTTGCCACCAGAGCCGCCTGCGCATTTCGATCTCGAATGGAGGGAGACCTAGGATCTCACCATCCCGGTGGAGCCCAATCCGTTGTCCGATTCGTCCCGCTACGCCGGTGAGAATCCAGATAACCCGAGCATCAAAGTTCTGTAAGGAAAGCTGGAGTGCCTTGTCAGCTACTCTGCCTTGGCGGGGAAAGCAAGCAAAGTGAAGCGATTAGGCGCTGGATTGCGAGAGAAAAGAACTTACGAGGAACAGGACCAAAGCCTGAAGGACCATCAGGTCGGAAGACTTCAGAAAACTTGCGTTAACCAAGGCATGTTGAGCGCCAGAACGGAATCTTGGGGTGACCACCGATTTTGGCTCCCCCATGATTGCGTCGCATTCTACATCACCCAGCGACGATAAAGAGACACAATATATCGCAAACATCAACGCCTCGAGATTCTTGGGGACATCATCCAAATTGCCGCTGGCGTTGAGAATGAGTTGTTGAACTGTAGGTGTATGAAACACTTTGACTAAAGGATTGACATTGTCGAGGTAGGTTTGCCAAAGCTTGAAGATTTGTACAGGTTGAGGATGCAGAAATCGAAGGCCAGTTGCCGATTTTGGAGAACCAAAGAGAAGATTGCCTCCGTCAGATGAAAAGACTTCTGAAGTAGATCCATTCGAGTCCTCGTGGTATGCCTCGTCCTCTGAAGATTCGTCAAGAATCTCTTTCGTGTCACGAAACTCGCCCCTCAAGCTCGTCCACAGGTTATTTTCAAGATACCTTGACTTCCCCTCATCTGCAACAAGCATCCCTGCATCTATTCTGGCCTGCCCGTTAGGGGCCTTATCCGGCCGTTCGAAGAACTCACCTTCCCCCATCCCACTATCGAAAGTAGGCCCTTTCCGAGCTTGGAGCTTTGACAGCTCTTCTCTTTCAAGCTCCGCGGGGTCGACGCCAAGCTTTTTCAGAGCATCCTCATACAGTCTCAACCTGGTATTGATATCAATTTCTCGCACGCCCTTCTTCCTCCGCCGTGGTGGGTGTGGTGCCTTGTATATGCATTGTACGTGAGCCTTCGCGCAATTCGAACAACCACTGGGACATTTATCGCATTTGACTTTCCGTTGGGCACATAAAACACACGAATAGCTCTTCTGTACAGGAGGGTTTGTCGTGGTCGACGTGGAGGAATCCGTTGAGGTGACGGTCGAAGACGAGGGGAGAGGAGACGCCATTCGGCATACTGTATCTCGAAGAAGCTGGCGTACTTAGAGTATCTATTATCAAAACCGAAAGCTTACATCCCACTCCAGAACAGCGCGTTGCCAAGCCAGAGGTAATTGGTATGACGGAGGCGTTTCTGTGCTGTTTTGTTTCGAGGAACTCTTCAAAGATGGGGCTTATAACTATGCAATTATGGAATATGCGAGTTTCGACTCATACTACAAACAGGCCGTAGACGCGTATGCAGCTCGAAAGAGAAGTGGGATGGAATAATGCTGATAAAGATGAAGTGATGGTTGAAGATTGAAAGATGCCGCACAGCTCAACTGCGAACTCCGAGTCACCGATCTTGGCTCACGTGCTTTCACGAACACGCGCCGGCTAGGACCCCTCCCGCTTTTCGGGCTCATGGCGATCAAATACAGAAACGGTCATCTGCCAGTGCCATGATTGCTACACCGGCCGTTGGTGGCTGAGGAAGACCAGCTAAAGATGAAAGGTGAGTGCAGCACAGCGATGCGAAGAGGCTGTGACTCATGAGCTCAAGGCAAATCAGAACTTTACGATCAGATAGAGCGGTCATTTACTTCCTGGCGTGGAGCCAGCGTCCAGTAGATTTGCAACTTCATATCTGCCCTATAGCGCCTATAATGAGTTTACGTAATAAAGAATAGTACAAATTCAGTCTAGATACTATTGGTTCACGTATCGACGGGCCAAGTCTACTTCCAATACTTCTTGCATTAGTATATTTTGTATAGAGTAATAAGTAGCCGAAAAATTAGTAGAAGGCGCTATCAAAGACAATTGTCTGATATATGTGTGTGGGAGTCTAAAAGGTGCTCTTCTCCCTCCAACTCATGCTTCTCTCTTATTCCCTCACAATTAAATAAATTTTACTAGCATAGGAATTTAGGAAGGAGAAATTGTTTTCAATTGAGTTAAACACTTTGATTGTCCGTGTGGGGAACTTGCAACCTTTTGCACAAAAAGCTAAAGCATCCCAGGGAGCCCTCATGCATCACTTCAACCCCCGACAATCACCCTCGTAACCAGTCATCGACACACTCGAGGTGCACCCGTCCATGGCCCATGCACAACTTCTCCATGTTAACCACAACCTCCACTCTGTCCTGATGCCCAGTGCTCTCAAATTTGCTTTCGTCACTCCTTAGGCTCAGCGCTTCACAGTTCATTCACTACCCTTTCCAGATTCAATACATTCGCTATACATCCACCAGTTCTTAAGGGTAATAACATACGTACCATCATTCCATTCTTAATATGAAACGGGAACGCGAAACAATACCGCCTGAGTGAAACCGAGGTTCCTGCCCTCAAACGCTGCGATAGCATAGGGCTAGTGACGCAAGAAATCCCCACTGCATCTCAAGTGGAAACGAAATATGAGCCCCCACAGACACCTGTACGTCGATCTCTCACCGTCAGCAATGACATCCTAAATAGGAATCCAACTCATATTCCCGAACGTGCATATACCAGGGCGTTCGCCAGCAATATAAATGAATTAACTAATAGCAACATTATCGACTTCACTAGCTCTGACACTCAACCGGAGGATAACGATGACAGCCTTAACCCTAAGACCTATGGCAAGAATGTTGATCCAATTCTTGCGACAGATGAGGAGAATCTCATCACCACGGATCCCTCCAATCCTGATCATACGTGGCAAATTCGATGCTTTAATACGGACTCGAATCGACAGGAACTGTTTTCTTATCTTGGCTTCCTTAACCCGAGAAATTACGGCAACGGGAAAGACCTGACCCATAGAGGCTGACTTTCCTCAGAAATTGGTCACAAACGCCATTATCTCGGAAAGACGTCGATTTTATAGACGTCCTAAATCGTGTTTGCTGAATTGACGTACGACGGGCCAAACTCCTTGAACTGCAGGAACGTCAATCCAAGTGACAAACAGTCACACAGGACGCCAACCCGCACGCCGATACCGCTGCTGTGCCATGGGCGAAGTTGGCAACCGTGTTAATAAAGTCTTCCAGGGATCGCTTTCCAGGAACCATTGAATGCGGGGAACAGTTGGTATATCATCCTAAAGATGTCAGCGGGGCGTTTTGGTGTCTTCGCATGTTTCAACGGTGCCCGCAAGATCCTGACGACACCGAACCGGAAGCTCTGGTTCCTATTAAGTTTGGGAAAAACCCGAGTTACGAATCATCGCATGCTTCTAAACCTAAGTCGCCTGGCTTTCCGAAACAGTAAGCCCCCAGCCGTATTACGCCTTCTGAGGACATTTTATGAGATGAAAGCCACTCCACAGACTCCGCGAACTGAGGAACTTCCTCAACCTGAATCTAGGCCAGAAAATGAAAGACCACTAGATCACCTCTACCAGACCCCACCGCAGCTCCCCAGCAAGAGAATATTCGGGGATCTGTCGAAGCTATCGCTGCGCTCCCTCACAACACACCACGAACAGTCTTAGTTCAATCAGCTGCATAGCCACATCAGTTCTGCCCACAACTCAAGACCGGATCTGAGTGGTCTCCCTCGGCATCCAAGTAACATTCCAACTAGTATTGCAGCGCCGCAGCAGGAATATGTTCCAGCAGCTCCTCCAAAGAAAAGGGGTCGTCTAAAAAACCCACAACAAACTGCTGCGATTGCTCCCGCTGCACCAATGGAAAACAGTGGCACCCTGTCTGTGACGCAAGCCAATTTTGTGGCTTCGGCGGCCAACAAACCTCAGACTCAAACTCAGGCCCAAATGCATAGACAATCTGCATCCGCTTGTCCACCTTTCGGTGCATCATTAATTTGGGATTCAGGGAAGCAACAACCGGTCTTGCCCACCCGGACCCATACACGAGCACATGCGAGCCCCATTAGCCCGACGGGCAGTCTTCAGCATTCCTTGAGCCAACCATAACCCCAGATCCAGCTACAGGCTCAACAACAACCACTAATTCAGAACTAGCTTCGACCTCAGAATCAGTTTCACCTTCAACCACGACTGGGACTTCAAGAACATCAACAGGTCCGTCAAATTCAGTATAATCAAATTCAGCATAACCAACAACTCCAGGAACGGATTCAACATCAACCCCATAATCAACCCCAGCGACAGCCTCAGGTTCAGGGACAACTCCAACAGCAGCAACAACTACCAAACCAAATTATTATAACAAGACCAGAAGTACAAGAACCATCGAGCCACGCTCGCAGCATCGGCCAGATTACTCATGGACTGCCCCATATCCCGCAGTCTATGAACAGCTCAATCTGTTTCAATGTCCCCCCAAGATGTCGCAATTCTTCCTCAGCAACTTCAGCAACAAGTGCAACATTTCAAACCCTACAACTCCAGCAATATCCCTGAAACGAAATACCACCCCAAAGCAGTCCAGAACAACAATAACCACCGACTCCCACTCATAGCCAAGCTCAGATAACTCGTCGGCCGAGACAAATAACGGGATCACTCCCAATACCTCACCAAATCAGATACGACGTCCATTCCAGCAATACTTTCAACGTCAAGCACAACCCAAGGCCAAGTACAATAGCAACCCACTTTCATCCATAACGCCTCTCCGACAGCATACGGGGTCCCCTTCCGTCAACCGGGCACAAACAACGCGATCCCTCTTAATGTCGCACTGAATCAGCACCAAGGTCAACGCCGAACACCACTTCGAATTCAAGCAGAACAACACTCCACTTCTATTCATGACTTCCACCAAATAGCTCATAGACAACCTTTTGACCAGCCGACGACGATCAATGCTCTTCCTCCTGATGTCTCATCGAATGCCACACCAGATTCCCAACATCCCAACAAAAGATCTTAAAGTACCTTCGAAGATGGATGGTCCTCGTGTATCCCCCGGCCAATTTCCACCAACACCATACCATCGAACCCCTCTTCCAATCCGCTCGCACTCAAATAAAGGATCTAAATGTCGATGCTTTCAATGAAGCGTGGACTGACATAAAGATCTACGTCTTGATCAAAACTCTCGACACGGGGGGCGTGGTCAACAACGAGACCAGTAAGATGGTGGGCTATGTTAAAACACTTCTTTGATTCGTCTATGATAACGTAAATCATCCTGATGAGAATGAAGGGCAACTTTAGAAGCTTTACAATGCAGCGATGTTAACTGTTGTGCAGGGTAATCGCACGGCTTTCTTTATTTATCAAACGGATATCAAGGAGGCGGTAGGGAATGTCCAGATGGGTATTACTTAACAGCAGATTACCATGGGCTTAGATTGTTTCTTCATTAGATTCAACTTGCATAACGGAAGGTTTGCTAAAATACTTGAAAAATCGAGAACCCGGTTTTTCAGGGTGCGCATGAGGGAGACAAACAAACTCGCGTCTCATGCCGATACAATGTAAGCCAAAAAACACTCGTATATAATTATGTCAGCTAATAACTCGTGGACAGAGCTCTCGAAGTAGCAATGGCAACACCAAAGATGTCACCCGTTGTAAAGTCAAACCATTCAAAGTTCAGAAGGTGTATCATCTGGGATTGCACAATACGTGACAAGGAAACGTTTCTAATAAGTTTTCCGCGTATGCAAAGTCTTTTGGGTCATCTCCCTAATCAGTTCGCCCCCCCCCCCCCCCCCCTGGGGGAACACGAATAGCACGTACTCCCACACCAAGATCCCGCAGCGTAGGCGCCAAAATGCACATAGGATTATCATCTGCAGTTGGCCGTATTCGTAGATAGAATAACAAAGTTTGAATAGAGTGGGCCAGTTTATTCTAGCCACGCTCTTCTGGCATTGACTTCTTTGCCTATGAAGCCATAAACGAGTTCAGACTTCAAGACGACGTAATTTGTGGTCAGAGGCAAAGCAATCTCTGGTGCTGGCAGGGTGACTAAATATAATCGGGTTTGGGATTGGTTTTGAATAGTGAGCTGGAAGACTTGAGACTCTTTGGTTCGAGGTAGTATCTTCGAATTATGAAGCGAGGGATTTCCATGAACATATTAGAGCAACACACGTGGCGATGAGGGAGGCCCTTATGGGGCTCAGATGGTTAGATAATTAGTTCCCAAATTTAAGGGAGCACGCAGGGTAGAAGAAAATTGGCGCATTACAAGGACAATTCAAGCTTTGCCCTTACTCAAAGCCAGACACCATCCCATTGTTTTTATAATCTCTCTACTAGTATACTTTTTTATGGATCTACTTGCGATCCTATTAGAAACATAATGCTTATTACTCTATTTGCAGAGGGATAATGACTGGCGTCACCCTTCTTACGTGCCAATTTTATTTGTCCTGCGTGGAAAGCAAACTAATTCAATTGCATCATATGATCAAGGCATATGAATCAGCCTTAAACTATGAGTCCCCCAATCTTCACATCCTCGCTACTGGTAGTGAATGATGCAATAGGCCATTGCTCCATAAGCCGCTCTGCTTGGAATATCATTCATCCTTGGCAGCTTTTGGATGCTTGCCCCGACACTGACTCGCAACATAAACTACCGACGCCCACTCTCAACCATTGACTCTCGACAAACACCTCCAACGAACATGGCTCACGAGAAAGCCTGCAACGCCTTCCTCAATGTCATCAAGACGTTAGCCTACCTCTCACCTGCGTTTAACTCTACTAACCCTTTCTCGCAGCGCCGGTCTAAATAGCGACTATACCGACTTGCAAATTGCCTGTGAAGATGACCTCTACAATGTCCACAAAGTAATTATTTATCCACAATCCAAATTCTTCGGGAAGTGCACCCAAGTCGGGATGGTCAGTGGCTCATTAGAGATTTCAGTCAGACTTTGTGCAATTGCTAACGAGTTTGTAGAGGAGTCAGAAGAAGGCTTCGTTAGACTCAAGACGACGACTACTAAATCGTCAAGCCCATGATGTCCTTCCTCTACAATGCCTACCACAAGCTCTCCGGACACTTACTCACACCGCCATACATCTAACGCAACACCCCGCGGGCACTTCCCTCAGAAGCTCCTCCCTCACCTCCCAAAACGACTCCTCACTTCCTCCGCCACACTACTCCGCAATTCCAGCATAGGAAAAGAGTCAGGCCACTACTTCACCCTCCCGCCTCACCTCCGTTCCCGACCTCCCCGACCTCTCAGATTATACCAGCAGCTGTAACCGAGCAGCGCTGACGCTGGCTCGTTAGCCGTCCAGTACAATCTCGGTCAATGTCGTACGGAAAGCCGTGCGCGCAGGTGGTCGGCGGTTGTGCCCACGGCGAGCCGCCGCTGTAGTATGCGTTTGTGCCTCGGTGGTATATGCTTAGTTGCGGATTCGCGATGATGTTCCGTCTGGGCTTTGGATGGTACCTATCCCGGGAAGAAGAGTTCGGGCCGGGTGTGGCGGTGGTGCTATCAGTGTCTTCATTTACAGTTGCCAAGAGAGGTTTGATGTCGTAATCCATGCTGTACATGAACTCGATCATGAATTTGACCATCTGCGGATCATCGTCCATGAGTGTTGTGGATGAGTCCAGTGCTTCCTAGGCGGGAAAGCGATAGCGGTTGCTCATATACGATCAATATGCGTTACATACTAAGCCGAATCGGACATAATTATTAAAGTAGTCGGATTGAGCAGTAATAACAAACATATGGACCTCGCAGACGTCGCTGCCGCAATGGATCTCGAAGTCGCTGTATAGACCGTCGCCGAGAACACTCCGGGGGTTAGCTGGACTTGGACTTCCTCATTGTATATTGTGAGACATACCTCATGACATGCTTAAGGAGATTTGCCTTGCCGGTGCAGGACGCCATTGCGGTTAGATGAAGGGCGAAGCCGTGGTCATATACTCAGGCGGCAGGATATTGGCGACAGCGTACGACTGCTACGCGCCGAAAACTTTTGTACTGCGGAAGGATAGAGGAGCTTTAGCAGCTGCAAAGGCGTGAAGCTCGTGTAGTGTTCCCGAATAGGAACACTACGAAGCTTACTGGGTTTGGTTAGTTTAGCCACTTCAAGGAGCCGTCGACGCCGACCACCAACTTCCAGTTACTCTTCATCGCTCTATCATTGATCCCAGTTTCTTCAAATATTCACTTTGGCTGGAGAGGGGTTAAATGATGAGAATGGAGAGATCCGCAGAGCAAGGCTATGCTACAGCGCTCCGAGTCACTGCCACAACGCCCCTAACATTCACGGATTGAAACTCTTGTGCATGCAGAACATCGTCCTTTATTGTGATTAATACGTGGCTAAGTGATTGCGAGTGATTACAACCTAGTTGACTGAGAAATCCTCACGCTCGCCTTCATTCGTAATGTGCGCGCAAACCGTATTCCTTGATCATTCTGCCGACCACTACAAAGACGCCAATTGCAGAAACCAGCCCACACACCTGCAACATAAAATTTAGTGGGAGCATAAACGCTCCTACTTTGTAAGCCAATCCCCGCGGAACTTCTCGACAGTGAGGAGTAGGTAGGATACGAAGCCCTGACTTCACCACAGGAGCCGAGCCAAAGAAGCATCCAGGCGCGTTCCAAATGCATGCTTGAACCATTTTTGGAGCCGGAGATCTCAAGATTGATGGCAATGGCTATCGCTGACATTATAGCGCAAAATAGGGATGGCCATGGCGACATGGGATGGCTATACATGTATCGAGGGATAATATACAAGCCATCCTCCCTCTCCAATCTCTGGATGAGTTTCTCTTCATCGGTTTCTTCAAGTCTACCAACAATCCCATCGATTTTGACGCCATCTTCATCTCTGGCTTTTACCAAGGCGGCCGATTCGATGAGGCAGGGTGTTGGATACGTTGGCACCATCGGATTTCCTAAGAGGTTGATGACAGACATTAGAGAGCGAACGGTGCCACGGTCAACCCGAATGCTGCAACACCGTATCCAAATACCTGATTCCCTCGGGAGCGATAAAGCGTGACAACGGAGTATATCACGTTGGTCAATGAAACCAGAAATTTGGAGACGTTATAGTTCGAAGTGATCTAGACTCCCCGCCTGCACAGCCATTTCGGCTCTCTTTGCCCTTGAGAAATATTACTTTGGAACTTCGAAGTCTTGGGAAGGTAAATCAATTTGGCCGTCGGTATACAGTTTCTCGAGGTCCACGATTCTATGTATGCGCATGGTGCGCCACATGAGCCATCGATCCGGGGGGGTCACCGCCTTCTACAACAATACCTAGTGCGCGGCTCTAGCAGCAGTCGCTGAGTCGTCTTTGGCGAAAATTGCTAGGTTTCGGATCGCTCTCAGACCGGTCTCCATGCCAACAGTAGGAAGCAGCAAAACTGCAAGGATGCGAGGGATGTTAGCATTAATCGGCTCCGCAGGTAAAGGCATTACAGTGGCGACATGCGCAACGTAGCTCCCGAGGAAGAATATAATAACGTCAGTGTTTGTCGCTGGACGACAAACCAGACGCGTATCGCCGTGATTGTCCGTGCGGGTTGCATTCTGATCCTCTGCAAAGGAAACTGAACTGAATAGTAGAAGGATAAGAAATTGAGCACACATTTTATTGCGGACGTCAACCAATTCGGCGAGCGCTCAATAAATGAAATGGCTGCAACATCGGTGTTGCCCGGAATTTCACCCTGCAACCGAGGGTTTGTGAAGTTTCAAAGCAATGCTTCGGACAAGGCTGAATTTCAGCCTTGGGTTAGCTGAACTTTGCATTGTCAAGGTGGCTTGAAGGCTTCTCATGAACGAGACCGTACGGCCAGTCACGTGAGTTCACGATTCCAAGTCTCTGCGTGTCAGCCATGCGAGTCCACAAACTGGGAGGTGAAAAGAGAAAAGAAGGGGATGAGCACAGGGTTATGGTATCGCGGGAAATGCAATCATCGAAATCTTCCCGGCCATCATCAAGAGCTAGACTAAACGAAAAGTTGACGATGTTCCGAAGGTTGTTGATGCGTGTTTGCGTAAGGTTTTCAGCCCCCAATCATCCTTTTTTTTTTAATATAAATATAATATAAAACTATTATAAGTAAATACTAAATCTCTCACCGGGCAGAATTCTCCGGATATAAGCGCCCACCAAAATGCCCACATCGAACTAAATAGACCACAGCTCACTTAACTCTACGCATGATTTGAAGGTTTTTAATACTTAATGTGTCTCTACGCGTGAAGTATTAGTTATTTTGATACTTAATTTCCATTATTTAGTATGCATTTTTAGTGGTGTTGCGATACGTACAGTAACTGCTTATTTCCGACTTTCAAAGCCCTCTTACTAATGCCATCCCTTGTGGCTTAGCCCCCCCTAACCACGCTTAAAATCTCCGATCTCTCCAGCACCGTCAGAATTTCATCAGCTTTCCACTTCCTCTCATATATTGTCGATTTTCTTCTACGCTGTCCTCAACCTCTCAATTCCCAATACACAATGCCTCCTCGAACCAAAGCCTGCGCCATCTGCAGGCAAAAGCGCATCAAATGCGACGCTACACTCCCGCAATGCCTAATGTGCATACGCACCAACCGCCAGTGCCCGGGCCCTCTGGACGGCCCTCTCATAATCGACATGACCAGTTCAACCACTCAGCGTGCCAAAAACAGGAAATGTAAATCACACCGACATCAACCCCAACCCCCGCCAGCCCCCCCACTCCCGGAAGAACTGATGCTGGGCATGGCATCCCAAGTCTCGCAAGCCGCCATAATAAACGAAGCCTTCTACGCCAATTTCCTCTCATATTTCACGTCTGATGGCGAAGGCAAGGATCTCCAGAATAAAATGACCTGGATGCATATACTCCCGCAGCTCTCGTCCGATGGGACCAATACAGCTTTAACTCTCGCTCTGCGCGCTACGGCAGCTGCGTATTGTGGTGTTGAAGCAGCAAATATTTCTGTAGTTCAAGACGCTTTTAAAACCTATGGACAAGCTCTTCACAACCACGCTCGATTACTTCAGTCCAAGCCGAAAGAAGTCACCGTGCACATGATTTCCACATCAGTCATGTTATCACTATTTGAGGCCATGCAATCCACGACCACAGGCGCGTATCGTGAACACATCCACGGCGCGGCCAAAATGATCGAAGTGACTGGTCCCGGTCAGTGTGTCGAGGGCGTACTATGCCAACTCTTTTTCCATATTCGGACACAGATGGCATTTGTCTACCTCACCACTCAGAAATCGCAGGCTATATCCGTGAAGAGAATATTGTCGGAGACGCTGAGTTATAAACGGTTACCTATGTTTCAGCGGTTGATGAGTCATATTGCGGTGCTAGCGGAGATATACGTGAATAAGACGGCACCGAATTCACAGCAGCAGCTCATTGATTTGAGCGTTTATAGTTCTGTGAAGGCGGAGGTGGGTGCGTTGTGGCATAATTATCAATCCGACGCTGTAGAGGCGGGACAACAGCTCTCCTGGAAAGAAGACGGAAGGCCCATGTACAGGAATGGCTTTACCGCCCTCTCGATTGCCTATTTCAGCGCCGCGCGCATCCTTCTTATCATCTTGGCTCCCAGACTCTCGTCAACACTCCTAGATTTCAACGACTATTATACTACCATTCTGGATTGTGCTACTTTTCTCCAGGCCAAGCGCATAGGGTGCGCGTATATGCGCATGGCGACGCCACTGTACTTAGTTTCATTGCACAGTCCATCCGCCGCGCAAAGACAACAAGCCATAGCCATCTTCGAAGATTGGAAGAAGGGGTGTATGGGGGGAATAAGTGCACTTGCGCTGGAAACGATATATAAGCGGCAACAGCAGGAAGACTTCGAGAACGCAAAATCCGTGCCAGGGATTTACCATACACTTTATGGAATTTCGGGTTTGGGTGGGGTTAATATCATATAAGGAGAGTTGACATTCATCAACAAATTAGGCGTTTCGCACATATCAAGCATATAACAACTACCGCTCATAGAACTTAAGCTGAGCCTCACAACACGAAACAACTCCCGGGACTGCGAGTACCAGCATCACCTCATTCAAAGGCCCAATATGTCTTGCGCCTCCGGTAAACTGCGTCAGGCCCGAAGTATTCCCTAGCTTCACCCAATCAGGAGACACAGTAAACCAACGCGCCCTCCCCCACCTCAACCCCGCCGTATCCGAAAACCTCTCTACATCAAGTCTACTTCTGTTCATTTCCACAACGTATTGTTCAAAGCTCCCATTCCCAGTTCTCTTTTTCCCAAAAGCCAGCAACACATAACGATGTTACGAACTGCACTTGGCCAGTGCCGGTGCTGAATAGTCGACGGCTGACGTATTTGAGAAGGAGGTAGAGGATGTGAAAGAGATCCGGTGCAGGAACGGCGCAAGAGAGCGGCTGAGCGCGGCGTGGGGGGTGTTGACGTCGTTCATTGTGATGACATGGGAATTGGATGGGAGGGAGCGTGTGGGTGGGGATATTGTTGTTAGATGCTGTTAGTTTCATGGCTGTAATGAAGGAGAGAATGAAGAGGAGAAGGGGGAGGGGAGAATAGAAAAAGGCGAGCATAACAATTCAGTGAAATCCACGCTCCGGTTATTGAGATGAATATGCTGCCGAAGCTGACTGGTAGAAGGATGGCAGTGCTGGGTTGGAAAGCTGGGGGGTTTTCACAACGGTGTTTTCGAGGAACGTAGAAGTCGCAACGAGAGCAGCTGCCGTAAATGCGAGAAAGTACATTTCAATGAATCTTTGTTAAAATAGGGTAATTATCCTAGTACTCAGCACTAAAATGTTCGTCAGAATACAAGAATCATGAGTACTACTCGTCATATCCCACGTGCCATCACATCCCTCTATATACTGCATCCACTTCGGCAATATCTCCAAAAATCCCCTAAAACATAACTTACATCTCTGAATGAAATTCTGAATCCTCCCCTCACCTTCCACCAGTTTCCGGAATGGAGTGCATCTAGATATATCTTCTAGATTGAGTAATAATTTAGAGGCGATATCTGAGTGGAAGAGGGTTGAAACTAGAGCAGCATTCTAGACTCCGTCTTTTAACCTTGCGGTGCTGGAAATAGAACATGATGTCGAAATATGGTGGTCTGTGAGCACACTAGCGATAGTTACCGTTTTTGGATTAGCATGCTGGGTAGTGTGCGTTGGGGGCAGAGCGCCAGACATCTGCTGGTATATCTGAACACTGCCAGAAGAACACATCGAAGTATTGTAGGCAGTCGAGCGAACATTAAACTCCATTTCGAACTCCATAATGCGCCTTTGGTATCCCGCTATAAGGCAATCCATCCCTCACCCAGTGCTAGCATTGCGAAGGGAATCCGCTCCGACTCCAAACCCTCGCTCATCCAAGTAAAGCGTACACGTCGAAGCCCATCATTAAATTCCATCATAATCTTCGAGGACCTCCTTCCTCCACCACTCTATTTTCTGAGGCCTGCTCACTGCTTCTGCTGCCCATCCACAAAATCCAACGCCGCCTCCCGATCCACCACATCAATACTACTCGTCTTATTACTATAACTCACCCCATAACACTTCTCGGCCACCGTCACCATCTCCGGTCTAAACGTCGTACAAATAAACTGGCCACCCCCTGTTCCTTCTTCTCCTCCCTTCCCACTCAACTTCTGCAGCATCGTCGCAACTGCCGTTCTATACTGCGCATCCAGATTCGCGTCGATTTCATCAAAGAGGTAGAAAGGCGCGGGATCACATTGCTGGATCGCGAACACGAGGGCGAGGGCGCATAGGGATTTTTGACCGCCGGAGAGCTGCTGGATGCGCTGCTGTTCGTCGTGTTTGGAGTTGAAGGAGACGGATATTCCGACGCCGGAGTAGTTTTCGACTGAGGCTTTGGAGCGGCGGGAAGGACCGGCACCGTTTGCCTCCTCTTCATCTTCACTGTCTTCCATGCCGCGCGCTGCTCTGATCTCCTTGTCGCTCTTCCGTTGAATGACCAGGCGCCCTGTCCCTGCCGGCACGAGTTGCACAAAGACTTCAGCGTAAGCTTTCGAAACTTGCTTGAACGTGCGCTGGATAGCTTCGTCTTTACGCGTATCCAGCACTTCGATAAGGTTTTCGATGGACTTGCGACTCGAGTCGAGTTCAGCGCGGCGGTCTGTGAGCGTGCGACGCTGCTTAGTGAAGTTTTCGTATTGTTCGAAGGCCTTTTTGTTGACATGAGAGAATTTTTTGAGGGCTTCGTTGACTTTACGAAGGCGATTAGATGCCTATCCTTTATTAATCTCCGCTCACAATAGATGGAATGAAGTGGTGGCATACTTTTTCAGAATCCAACTTCGCATACTTCTGCCACGCGTCATCTGGCAATGTACCCAGATCCCGAATTTCCCTCTGGACCTCGTTCAGCTTCTCCATGAGAGCAGTTCGATCCTGCATGCTCCTGTCCATGCGCTTCTGGAACCTTTCAATATGGCGCGCAATCTCTTGATTCTGTTGATAAGTCTCTGACTTCGAGGTGTTAAGCTGGGTGTATTCAGTGTTAGCCTGGTCGATCTGATTATCCACTTCTTGCACCTTCTCGTCATAACCTTCCAGAGTTCGCGTGATGCGTTTGAGCGAGTGCTCGCACTCCTTGAGACGAGCGGACTGAGTGACTCGGCCGCCAGCGCCGTTATCTTGGGCCAGGAGCTGGTCCAGTACGGGTTGCAGATTCTCCCGCAACTCGACTTCGATCTCAGCTTTCCGGCTTTCTGACTCAGATCGCTCGGCCGTGAGCTTTGATAGTTGGCGGCGTAAATCCTGCACCGTAGCAGCAAGCGTACCGAGAATTTGCTCTTCATCCTTTGACAATGCCTTCTTGAATTCTGATGCCAGGTCTGCCTCCAGATCACTCTGCTGGTTCCCAAGGTCATTGATCGTAGACTCGAGACTTGCGGCGGCCTGATGCTTGGCTTCCAATGCATCCATCTTGCTCTGCAGACTATTTTGCTTGTTTCGCAAGTCTTGACGCATAGGTCCATAGCTACCTTCCGTCTGATTCTTCTGGTGCTCAATCTTACGCAAATCGCCGAGCGCAGCGGTGACCTGCTGGTCGAGCGTCTCGAGCTGTTTCTGGATTTGCGATTTTTGGGCACGTTGCCTCTCGACCTCTTCACAGAGATTGTTTACATTTTGGACGGCGTCGAGACGAGACTTGGATGGGTCGATCCATCCTCCGAATAAGACACCCTTCTTGTCGGCCTTGTCACCGTCAATGGTAAGAGCGTTCACTCCGTGAGTGCGTGCGAAACCAGCTGCGATGGTCAGGTCCGGGCAGATGATGGTTTTTCCGAAGATGTGTTGGAAGGCATTCTCGTAGGTTGGGTCGTAGTTGAGCTTTGAGATCAGCGGTAGGGCATCACTTGACTTGGGGAACCGGACAGTCTTGGTTTTTATGCGATTGAGTGGAATGCAAGTCACTCGTCCTCCCCTCTCTTTGGTGAGCAGTTCCACCACCTTTGTTGCGGTACTGTCATTATCGCACACAAGGTGGAAGAGACTCTGGCCAGCTGTGACTTCAGTAGCAGTCTTGTAGTGATCGGGGACCTCGACAAGTTCAGCGATAGTGCCGTAGACGCCTTCAAGATTATGCTGGCGTTTGAGTCGGCGAAGCGTCTCGAGACCTCTGCTGGTATTGTGATCCATCAGATGAGACAGAGTGCGCTCTGCCACATTGAGTTGCTGTTGGGTGCTGGACATCTGAGAATCAAGCTTCGCTTCATCTCTCCAGAGCCTCTTCTTCTCATCCTGAAGATTGTCCCTCACGTCCCTGGCTTTTTGCACTTGCGACGCAAGGTTGATGGTGTTGTCGCCTTGGTTTTCAATGGTCGAGCGCAAATCCGCGATCTCACTGTCTAGCTTCTTAATATCATTCTTAAGTGCCACAATCTCTTCATTGGTGTCCATCAACACAGCTTTGCGAGTGGCAAGATCCATGTTGACCTGCTCGATTTCCCTCCGCAAGGCATCATCTCGTTGGCGCTTATTACTGTAGAATGCAGTCCGGCCCTGTTTGTCTTCAAGACGCTTCCGCTGTCCCTCGGCTTCGGCCAATTGTGATCGGATGGTATTTTCCTCTACCTTTTTGGCATTGTACTGTGGCAGCAGTTGATTAAGCTCCTCTTCGCGAGCCTGTATCTGCTGTTGAACATCCCGTAGCTGCATGTCGTGACGTTTCTTTGCTTTCTGTGCGGCAGACTGGCCGTCCGTCAACTCCTTGAGTTCAAGCTCAAACTTGGCCTTACTACGGGCAGCATCTCTCCGATCGTTCTCCAGCTGAGCCCTCTCTTCCTTCAAAAGATTGATCTGTCCTTGAAGCTGGTTCATCTCGGTTTCAATTTGCGCCATTTTCTTCTCGTTCTCAACAAACACCGCGCGACTATCTTCTGTATCTCGCACCCCATTTTGACGACGCTCGTCTATCTCAGCGAGCTTGGCCTCGTAGGCGGCTTGATCGCGTCTGTTGATGGCATATAGCAGACACCTACGCTCACGATCCTTGTCATTATACCCCTGGAGTTCGTCCTTCTCTTCCTCGAGCTCACCCAGACGCTCATCAATGGAAGCGACTAGCTCGTCGATCTTTGCGCACTTGTTATCCGTATCCGCCAGTAGCTTCAGACTGTCCGCTCTCTTATTCTCGTAGACTGAGCTTCCAGCAACTTCTTTCAAAAGGTTCAATCGCTGCGAATCCCCCATATTAGTAAGAGCTGTGACTCGTCCCTGTGGCACGATGTAGTATGGATTGGATTTGGCCAAACCGGCGGCCTCGAGCGTGTCCTGGACGTTCTTTTTGGTGCAGTTTACCCTATCGATAGAATATTCATCCTTCTTGAGACCGATTGTGCGGCGGAGCAAGAGTTCGGGCTTCCCATTGGCGAACCGGCCATCGCTGTTGTCGAAACACACTTCGACATAGGCGGACATGACTGCAGAACCAGAACCTTCCTGCGAAATGTAAATATAAGCTTTCCTGATGCAAATGGGTCATTCATACGTGTAATAGCGCCTGTCTTTCCTCGCGGCTCATGTTGTGGAACTCGTCTCCGAGGACGAATCGGACAGCAGCGAAGAAGTTACTTTTGCCCGAACCATTGCGACCAACGATGACATTGCTGCGGGGAGAGAAAGGCTCGATCTGTGTCTGATCTTTGTAGCTGTAGAATACCTAATTAGCACGGACACATAATGTGTAGGAATCGTCAATACCTCTTGAAGCCTTGAATGGTAATTTGCTTAATGTAACCCATGGTGGCGGCTGCTAGAATATAGCAACGGATTGGAGGACGTTAGAAGTGAACTTTGGTGTCGCACGTATCTTCTTGAGCCGGACCGGGATTAAACTCCTCAGGACATGGTGTGGTGGTGGGAGTGAATGGAGGGACGAGCGGTCGACTTGTCGCAAAAGTGTACGGGTCGACGCGGCGTGATTGATTGACGCGTTGGAGTGCCAAGGAGTCCGCCCGGGACCGGAACAACATGAAAGCCGAAGCTATTTCACTCCGTCCGTCATCACATTCACCCACATGCACACGACCTATTCATCATCACCTTCGATCGAATCCATGCTGATTCGAATTGCTACAGCGCTCAGTCAATTTTTCTGTCCCCATCACTTCTAAGAAATCACTCTGTATCTGCCCTAATCAACCCGCTCTCGCGATTCAGAGTAATCCCTTCCCTTTCCTTTCAACGCTTTAACTACAATAGAGGATCTCAAGGTATTTATTAAAGCTTCTAGGCTTGCAAACCCTCTATTCCCTTCTATCCCGTTAATGGTGTTTTCTTCCACTCTCTATCAAGCTTTCGCGTTTCAAATTGCTATTTGGATGGAAGATGGCGGCTTTGACTGCTTTAACCTACACAGAGGTCAATTGAAACGAAATGATACGTTTCGCTCACAGAGGCAAACCAAGCCACGACTCCACCTCGTGAACCCTGACTTGTACGACTTCTGTACGACACAAACTCTAGCATTCTGCTCTTGTGCCACCGAGATATTGGTGGCATTTAAATGTCATGCGCTGCTGTATTTCCAGTGTGGAACGGATCTGCGACAGCTTTGGTCAAGTCGTTATCTTCTTCACGACCCTACTGGTCATAGAAAATGTGCACAGCCTTGTCCCCATGAATAAGTATCCTACATATTCCCATTCCCAGGTATCCCCTTTCCCGTCGTCGGCCCTCCCCCAGCCATGGACCACTCAGCAAGCAATCGGATTCTGGATTCTTACACTGTTTTAATGTCCCGACTTCTTGCCAACAAGTGAGTATCCCTGCCTAGAATTTGACTCGCATAGATTTCCACAGGGAAGAGTCGCAGATTAGCCTTAACGTGAATCCAGCTTTAAACGCCCTTGAGCAAGGGTTAGAACGGTAGCCGAAACTACAAGCCCTACTACGATCGCCGAAGCTCCAGATCGTGAAAGCGCCCATCGAAAGTAAAAAGTTGCTATCCACAAAGCACATAAGGTGGCATGCCCACATTGCTTGCTTTATATACCTCCATTGGCTGGCACACTCGCACTCCCGGTCTTGAATACCAAGCACCTTTTGATCAACCCAGACATTGGAGCTAATACCATTCTTCAATTTGTCGCAAAGTTACACGAGATGCTAATGCAAGCATCAATTACCGTTATTCTCTTGGCATATATTCGCACAGACGCTTGCCGCGATTACATCCCCTTCGGTGCCCTTTTGTGCCCATCCACAGTTCGCATCTCGCCTATCTCTGATCTCCCGAATTCTGTTCTGCTCTAACCTCAACGGCACCTCAGAACTGGCGGAAAGGCCTTTCGCAGTCTTGATTCTTTCTTTGGTTATGCTAGCCGCACTGGTTGGTCCTTCTAGTGCCGTAGCTATAATCTCTCGTGCTATCATATCTATGCATACTACCGATAGTATCTACTCTCCTGGATCGGAGTCAGTGTTGTTCCCAGCTTATGCGAACGAAGCCCACAATTCGACAAGGTACGCTGATTAAAACAATGCCTATTCTTAACCACTGGACGGTGGTTAAGCCATATTGAGCTTACATAAGTAGCATCAACAACCAACTCACGCCTTTTTTTAATCGGAAAATCGATTCCGCAATCTAAAGGGCTCTTGTCGTACCGGAAAATGGTTCAAGATTACTTGAACTATTGTAACCGAGTTCGCTCAACTACTCTCTCCACACTACGTTTGCAGCTGTTCCCCCTCAGATAATGAGCGCTTCCTTGAATGCAGAAAGAAAAATCACTCATGCTCGAGTATCAGAAGTGGCAACCTGTTGGTCAGTGGTTCCATCTCTCAGCCGTTCGCTCATGTACGTTGCTATGGACAGGCATTTGATTCACCCCTGGGTCACAGCTTCGCAATTTCTGTCTCCAACGAATTCGGAACAGGGCGTGAAGTCGTTCTAACAGTTGGTGAAATGCTTCAAGAAATCTTTTCTCGCAATTTAACCAACTCTACATCAGACTCTACTTCGACATTGTGGCTACACCTTTCCCACGGCTTCCCGCATTTCACCATCGAGCTTTTCGCCGCCGAATATCAATCCAACCCAACTGATCCTAGAATATCTGTCTGCATGAGAGACATTTACAACTACAGTGGCACAGATGCTCAGTTGCTTGTGCATACCTGCGCTGTGGCCGCCTGCTGGGAAATTTCTGGCACAACCTTGGCTCCCTGGTGACAGTACCGTTTATTCACCGCAATACCCAGTTCACATATATGTCCCTAGAATTCATCCGATTCGAGAAGGATTTCCACATATCCGGACTGGATGTGTGGGACGATCGATACGTATAGTCCGCCTGATGACCCCTTGTTAGATTTGAACTTTGGGTATGGCTCCATACCATTAGAAGTCAGGTTTGCGACTTCGTTTGTTTACACCCTTTCCTCTATCTAAAATCCAGTTCTACAATCCATATATTTGGTTTCATTGTTCTTGATGTAGGCAACTACGGAGCTGAGGGCCACTCGAGTCGACCTAACAATCAAGGAATCTAATTACGGTTACCACACCTCCTCCACCAGCGTCAGGCTCTCACTCTCACTCTAATGCCTCGTCGTCATATATCTATCCTGCGTCCTCGGGACTAGTGTCACATCCACTGCCTAGGGTTCCGCCGTCGCACTTGTCGCGTTAGCTATACAATCAAAGAGGCCAGCACATCTGGGGCACGCAAGCGTAGGGGTGGAAACAATGAAAACGTTTAGGGAACCGGTGGGGATCAGGACAAATGGGGATGATGAGACTAGGTTGGTGTTTTAGAATGGTCCGGCGTTAGGGATGAGGATTATGAGAAGGATTGTTGCGGGGAAGGCGTATTGAGTATGATCCTTGAGGTTGTCAATGAATTAGGGAGGGGAATGATTTGAGAATTGGAAAGAAGTTCTGAGACATTTTCTTGACAAAGTTTTACTATGCAATTCTGTCTGCATCGTCTCCATTCCCCGCTTCAACCACACTTGACACATATGTTTAAACGAAGCCCCCGTCATTACGATAATCTCTCCCCAAGCGAGCCAGCAAAGCCTAATAATTCTAATCATTATCGCCCCCTTCCACTACTTATATCGCACCCAAGTAGTTTATTGCGTACCTCGTGGGCCACGCATACTTCATCTCAGACCTGTGAATACCAAACCCATATGTGTGTCACCAGCTCCCCAATTTCCTATTCCCTAAGCACCAGAAGGCATTTAAGATACACCTAACCAATAGCGACACGCAACATAGAATTACAGTGCGAAATACCCACTAGCAGAATTAAAACCTAGATAGTATCCTGACATTCTTATCACTCTTATCACTCTTAAACTCCTAAAACCGCGTCTCCCATTTCGCATTATCTACACCACCCAGATTACCCCAAACTACCAAATCCTCAACGAGAACCATGTTGGCGCATTGCAAGGCTACCACTGCTTGGACGTCTTGGCATGACTATGCTTGGGTGTTTCATGACTCATCGGTATTGCTGCCTGCTTGGGTGGTGGATATACCTTCCGAGCATCTTCTTGCCTCATGCAATCCATTATGTTACTTGCCCCGCTGCCTGTTTTCCAACAAACCAAAATCAACATACCAAGCAAATTCTCACGCATACACCTTCAATTTTCTTACTATTACTCACAAATATCAAAACAATGGGGTGCTAGACCGCGGTTCTCAACGAGAGTTTGGGGTTGGCAAACTTGCTGGGTAAGCATTAAACTGGACCCGAAACCACACGAGAGCGTAGGATTTCTGGGAAGGGGGAAATAGAGGTAAGATTTGAGGGCTAATAGAGCAAGAGAAACGAGAGGAGGTTAGGCAAGGAAGTCGGGAACAAGATTTTGAAAGTAAATAGCGGGGTGTTCTCGTTGGTACGGTTGGTAAGGCTGAATGGGCATGCCCGCGGGCCATGGTACGGTAGGCTTGTCTGACATCATGTACCTCACCATCCAAATTGGATGGGAAGATACCTCGAAACAGACACATTGACCATCGTAAAATGGCCTCCCCTCATACACCTTCATCGTCTCTCCTGCCCGTGTCACGGCGCAGGCGTGACAAGAGAGGCTATCACATCGCAGATACAATCAAACGCATTCGTTTCTTTGATGCATTCGATAATCGTCCTGAGAATACGTCCACTGCAGCTGTCGCCAATGCCCAGAATGTTAGCCAAAACACCGCGAAGCTGTGGTTAAGGCAGCGTGATAAGTATAGCGCGCTGGCGTTTCGAAGGACTCGCAGAGCGTTAAATAAGCCTTGCAATAAGCAAGAGAGAGCTCCAAACGAGAGGAAGGATTTAGGATGAACGTCTGTCGTTCCTAGTGAGCTTATTCAACATCTCGTGAGCAAGGAGAATCCTGTTGCTGGGCTACCATACGAGGAGTAAGTCGGTTACTTTAACATTCAACTCAATGGCGTGCATCGCGAGCGTGAGTTACAGCGCAGAATTGCGAAGCATACGAAGACACAGCGCTTTAAGGAGACCACGAGCAAGAAGATATCAGAAGCCAACAAGCGTAAACAGTTAAGTTTGGCAGCCATCACCGCGAGCAACATCATACCGTAGATAACTTTTGGTGTTTTGTCCACGTCACAGACGAGGCGCATATCGACCCAAAAGAGCTACTCCCTAGTCACGTTTTACGAGAGCCTGGCACGCGATATTAAGACGAGTATATAGAGGAATTACTCAACCTTAAGGGCTGCAAATTACACGTTGCTGCGTAGTGAAATTGGTATCGTAAAATACACGAATTAATATCCTATAACGATGAGCATCACGTCCAAATCGAAGATACAAGAAGACCAAAACCACGTACGAGGCCAGTGGCAGACCTAACCAAAAAGTACCATAAATGTCGGCTTGTAGAATGGGTGGCACAGCCACATCCTGAGATGGACGTGCAGCTGAAGGGCAATTCGATAGCCTAGACATACTACGTTAACAATACTCTTTCAGCCCATTGCGATACAGTAAAAGGAGACACGTGCGATCTTTGGCACGGGCATCCTCTAAGAGGATAACGACTCGTCGCATGGCACGCGTTCAGATTGGAAGGATGCGTTCAAATATAAGAATAATAAACGCATTCGGTGTCTCATTCATCCAGCGCAATCCCCCAATTTGAACCCACAAGAGGGCCGTTAGAATATCCTCGTATCCCGCGTCCGATTACGCCGCAAGGACTGGAAGACTCTTGAGCGATTAAAAGAGGTATTGCAAGAAGAATGGAGAGCAATCACGTGCCGGCCTGCTCCAACAGATCCACACTCAAACGCTTGTAGATGTCTCCATCACAATTGGTCTTCGTATTTACACACTCGCAAATCCAAACGATGAAAACTTGCATAAACCTAAGACCTTGTCATTTTGTATCTAAAATGCATAAACCCGCACGTCCCAGATGCACAGGACGTCATGTATCTACAAGAAAGCATTAGACCCATCTCTCCAAACGATCCATTAATTACTGCCACCTAGAACTGAATCCACCAAAGGACACCAAACCCCGATCTCCCTCAATCTCTAGTCATTTAGAAAACAAGCATAGCAGCACCAGCCGCAAGACCAAGCGCAATTCCGCCAACCTTGTTGCTTGATGCAGCACCAGTGAATTGAGGGATTCCTCCAGTGGTAGTCCCGTTGGCGACTGGCACACCGCCAGTTGGGAACGGCACAGAAGGAGCGGGCTTCGTATCTGTCATGATGCCACCAGAGGGCTTAGGATACGGTGGGTTGGATGCAGGAACGGTGACAGGAGGTGGGACAGCCACGGAGCTAGGACTCGAGATAGGCTTGGCGGAGGAAACAGGAGGAGGGATGACGACGGAGGAGGCGGGCTTGCTAGAGATGGGTTGAGCGCTGGAGAGAAGAGTGGTGGCTGGGGGAGCTGGAGGGACACCACCGGTTACGGTGACAGTGGCGACTCCGCAGCTGCAAGGCGACTCGGCTGGACCAGCGGGGACAGTGCCGCTGTGGGCTGGACCGGAAGGATTAGGGCCAGCAGGGTACGAAGGGTTTGGTCCGGGGCCAGATGGAGCGGCAGAGGAAGAGGGGACGGGAATGGGGGTAGAAGCATGGCCCTCATCGCCTTCGGAGCAGGGAGTCTTTTCACCGCCATAGGCACCAGTTTGGCTGGGCTTGCCTTCATGGAATTCGCCGCCAGTCTTGCCAGCAGCGGTGCCAGTAGCAGTGGGGACGTTGACCTGAGATCCAAGACCCTGGCCGCCGGTAGCAGCAGCGCCGGTGGAAGCGGGGGCAGAGATGGCGGCAGAGTTTTTAGCGTTGCCGTCTTTGTTCTCGGCGCCGATGACTTCGATGGACTCGAAGCTGCCGGATTGGTCTTTCCACTTGTACTCGGTGCCCGGGTTGTAGTTGGTGACCTTGACGCTCTCGATGGTCATGGTGAAAGGAGCCTTGGAGTAGTCGGTTTGACCGCCAGCCCACTCGATGACGCCCTTCTCGTTGTCTGGGTCTCCGCCAGCCCAGATGCCGATGCGGATGTTGGAGGGGGTTTGCGGGTAGTTCTTTCCGCCGTTGGCGTCACCGTATTTGAGCGTGCGGACGGGCTTCTCATCAATGATCCAGGTTAGGGATTCCGAGGTCCAGTTAAGAGCGTAGGTGTGCATGCCGCCCTGGGGATTGTTGACGGGGCCTTCGATCATGCGGTCGTAGGTCGTGGTGTTGCCTTTACCGAAGTAGTTCATTTGGACATTGGTGGTCGTTGTACCAATGAACTCCCAGTCGACCTCATCGAGATCTTCGGATTGGAGGACGATGGAAGAGATTATGCCCTGGCCGCCAGAGGCCTTGCACTTGACCTCGACGTAGCCGAAGTGGAGATAGGTTTCGGATTGGATGGTTGGGGACTCGCCCTTCTTGGTGATGGTGAATTCGGCGCCTTCAGGAGTATACTTCAGGGAGCCGGCAGTTTGCTTCCAGCCCTTTACGTTTGCCTGGCCGGCCTTGAAGTCGGTTTCGAACTTCGCGCCCATGGCTGGGTTGTTCGGGCAGGTCTTCTTGAGGGGGTTGCAGTCGGTCCAGGTCTGCGCGGATGCGAGGCTCGCGAGAGCGCTCGCGGCGAAGAGAGACTTGATATACATGGTTGGTATCTTATGCAAATTACTCCAAAGCTATGCAATTGTAGAAGAAATCGGGGATGCTGTGTGTTGGGAGAATGTACTAGTCTTCACAGAAGAGTGGCTGTCGAAAGATTGCTGCTGTCCGGGTGACGTCGACAGAAGAGGCAGCAAAGGGTCGATTCAGCGTGAAGATGGTGATGCTATGAATGAATGGAACGCCCTTGGGCAAGAGTGAGTGTAAAGTGCTTTTTCGCACGAGAATCGAAGATGTGAATGAATGTAAGGGTACGAGATCGTCCTGCGGTTTCAAAAAGAGGGAGAAAGCTTGGTAAAAATAGGGAGTGTGGGTTTAAAAAGAGGGATCCAACACACGCAAAAAGAAGAAGGTGAGGTGAGAAGTGGTGTCTGCACGTCAGCAAAGCATGGCAAAATCCTTCGAGCGAGGGACGGCCCCTCTAAAAAGTACGAGTCCGAAGTCCACGGTGCACAATTTCCGCTGCTTGAGATTGAAATCAAGGCCGCCCCCATCCGACCGCTCACAGCCACTGCTTGTCTCCTGTTTCCACTTTCGACAGGCGTGAGTGGTTGTCGATGGGATTCCTCTGATCCCTCGTTGTTTCATGAAACAGGAGTGGAGCCTAGCTGTGTCAGAAGTTGAGCAAGCCGTCATGCAACTCCAAGTCGGCGGCCAATGGCAGCGTGTTTGTGCCTGCCCCCAGGCGCTGTCCACGGCGCCCGGTGTCGTTAGCGAGCGCCCTCACGAGCCACACCTAGCCCTAACGCGGCCGCACGATCCATCCCTGAACGATGGCATGACGGTCGTGATAGGGCAGATGAACGAGGCGGTGCTGTATCAAGACCTGTCAAGCAGTCCCTGCAGAGCTGGACGATGGAAAGTATGGCGGGGTCATGGTTACATTCCTGGAAAGTTTAAAGAAATAAGCTGTAGGAGATGCTGGATGATGGAGATTAGGTGGAAATTTGCCTGCTTTGAGTGAACATTTCGTTATACTGTAGAATACCACCTACTCCCAGTAAACAGACATCGTGTGACTGCGACATGTGAGTCGGAGTAGTGATGATCATGTCGATGTTTGAGTTCAAATTGCGATCTCCAGGAATGCCTCTCCTTTTCTATTCCTGTGCGCGATCTCCAGAGATATGATATCATAGTCTCGATGATCTATTGTCTGAGAAGGAGTGTGATGCAATGCTCCACCCGCCCTGAGGATCTCGACAGGTTGCTTCGAGTCTCCTGAGTCGCTGAACGACGTGTTCCCATGTGAGGCTGTGACGTGGAGCCGGCGGCAGTTGCGGCCGAACTGCATGCACCCCGACATCTGCATCCTGACTTGCTCTCGAAGACGTAGACTTCGGGAAGCGTCTGGAGTTGATCTATCGTTCTCTGAGTGGAAAGCGTGAGTGAAGGTCACGATGCGGTTGAGGCTGAAAGGGACCCTCCTCGTTGGTCGGGCTTTCCCAGATTTGCATCGTAACTTCTTCCCCATCACGGATTCTCACTTGCCCTAACCCCCACCAAGATCCCACAGCACTTTCTCAATCGCGGCAAACCCCCGTGTGAGGCGGATGAAATACAGCTCATTTTCTTCTGCGACCTCGTGCCTTGCGGTGTGCATGGAGTTGGCTTGATGGTGGCGTGGAGCAAAACTTCGACCAAGGCGATCCCAACAACGACACAAACACCAATCGCCGCAGCTGCATCGCGAGGCGAATGGGACAGATCTCATCGTCCGCTACAGCTTCCTCTCCCTGAGAACATGCTGCCTTACCTTGCGGTCGTGCGGTCGTGCGGTGTCGCGTCTTGAGATCGTACGAGAAAATCGCGAGAGCTTTTACTACATTCACCTCACCGATAACATTATAGCAACCGGCGGAGCTGGGCACAGTCTATGAGCCTGATGCGATAGAGCCCTTCGCCTTGTGCAGCTCCATTTGCACGACGAACACTGCCCCTCTCGGCGTATACTTTGAGTCGCTCGGGTGGCATCGATGTCCAGAAAATTCTCCGACCCGTCTTCGACAGAGCTTCCACCACCACAGCCTCTCCCAACACTTTCGCAACTTGCCGCCGAGAAATAGAAGGGCCAAATGGGCCGCCTCATTGCTTTCATAAGGGCCTTCCAGTTCTAGAGTGTAGGAAGTCTCACCCCGACCGAAGGAGTCGTATCACCCCTGCCCTTCTCGGCCAGGAAGGCACCCCCCTCCTAACACGACAAGAACGAGCGATAACCTTGGAAGTCATCATGGCCTCGAACCTTTCGAGTCGCCTGTTTTGCTCGCGCGAGCGAATGTAGAGCTATCGACGATCTGGTTTCAGGCGCCTTCAACCCTGGCCAATCGCATCCTTCACCGCAACCGCCTTTACCTCACGATGCATACGACTTTGGATACATCTCTCGCTCCAAGCGAACTCCGAACATTGTACACATGTATTACGTGGTTGAAATATAGCACGTGCCGTCCGCCGCCGCAGCAATTCAATATTTGCGGAGTCTGACGAGGCGGCGCTTGGCGGAGATTGGATGACGCTCGGCCCTGGTGGTATGCTGACATTCCATTCCACAGACACGGGGATGCACCATCGAAGCACATAGGAGCTCATAATACCCCGTGCGATTCTCCTTGCCGAAGAAATGAAATACCGCATGTATGCGGGGAAATTGAACGAGCGCCACAAGCCTCAGGATCATTCCTCAAATGGGACATCGGAAGTTTCCAAAAGGTTCTTACTGGGAGCTTTGATACATCCACCTTGGAGCTTGAGACACCACGGGGGGCTGCGACTTTAAGACACAAGTCAAGTACGGTCGGGAAGTAGTTCTTTGGTACTCTCCGATGTGTGCGAACAACCAGTATACCACGGTAACGAGACGGATCCGCTCGACACTCTTGGGCGATTGCAATAACCTTCGGCAATGCTATACTCGTAGCAACATATCCAACCGTAAGTATTGACCTTGTGGTCAAGATCTTGTGGGGACACCATCGCCAGGGGTTACCAAGCTGCCTCAGATTCTTATCTTGACTGACCATCATTCTTCCCGAACTTCTTTTCCAACGTCGTTACTTCTCAACCACCTCAAGCGTAGTCCCTTCCAGTCTTCTTGTCCACGTTACTCTTTTCAGTTCCCCCTCTCTAGACCCTCTTACTCCCTAGCCATTCTCTATATTAATACTTCTCGTCAATCGCTTTCAAGCATTTTCCAGATCATAGCCCTGGCTTGTTGTCCTCAGTCCCTGTAACTTATGTTGCCTCTCTTCTCTGCTTTCATTGTATAGTTCCGTCTCTTTCCAAGATCTTAGTTGTGTTGCAAACCTATTCTCCCCGGTCCCGGCATTCATCGTTAGGCCCTATTCTTCATCAGAATTATCCCAACCGTTATAGCCGCATTCTCAGTTCTGCCTCATCTTTCGCGATTTTCAAAAGGCCCATTCTTGGAGGCCGTGCTCTTATTCATGATAATCATTCTCCACGTCTCCCTTCTCTTCGTTTCTTCTCCCCAGTCATCTCTAAATCGTCCATAAACCTCCGTAGATGTATGATTTTCCTTAGTTTTGCTCTTGCCGGTGGTGCCGGAATGACTAATGTTGTTTACTGTGATTTCTAGCTTCTCGTTCCTAACCCCCCTTGCGCATCTTTACCGGTTGTCTCCTCTCCTTCATTTCGTATGCTGCTGAGTTTATGCTGATGCTGATGGCGGATCGAGCGTTTGCGATTCTTCCCTGCACAGTTGCTAACAATCAATCAATCAATCAAAACCCCCTAGGATTGAATTGATTGCCAATTTTTGAAGTCGTAAATTGGATTGATTGATTGATAGGCCTTGTAGGGTCAAATTGGATTGAGAATTGATTGATTAATTGTATGTAGCTTACTAATACACTTTTTTTTGCCAGGGCATCGCGTAGAGACTGTTTACAGCTCCGAGTCTTCTAAATCCCACTCAGCAAGCTTGTATATTGTATTAAGGGCATCGTTTGACAGCTCCCGGGGTAGTACAATCTCATTAGGCCCTATAGTCGTTAGTTATATGTAATACAAGCCTTGTGGATGTACATACGCCTAAATCCATACTTCCTCCACGCCCGTACCCATTGAATTACTGTAATTAGATATACAGATAGCTTCCTCTGCTGTGGCTCTAATATATCACTAAGCTCTAAAAACATGCGCTTGTAATCGCAGCTTAAGGCCGGAATTAATAAGATATCAAAAGCTATTTTTAAGAGCTAGGGGTAAGTCATACGTAGGGACATCTAATAAGCAAATAGATTAATTAAATGTGGGTAATCCTAGAGTAGATTTAACTCATCTCTCTTCCAGCGCGTGAACTCATTAAGGTCCTTATTATTAATAGAGTTCTTCTAGGGATTTACAAGCTGCTTAATTTGGTCCTATATATTAGAAACTGCTACCCTTTTTCTTAGAGGAGTTGCCAGATCTGGATCGCCTTTATACATAGCCTAAAGCTTAATAAAGGCTGTCTTATTGTTATCAAGCTAAACCTAGTGTTTCTGCCAAGAGTTGTTATAGTAAAACTTATAGTATGGATGCAGGATAGTCACGGCGTAGTAAGCTAGCAAATTATTAAGCTTTAAATAGTACTTTTAAAGCTTCTTCTAAGTAGTCTTAATATTATACTCCTAGTAATCTTCTGGTGCATCTAGCTTATTATAATTAATATTAGTAAGGCCTTTAACCATTGCGTCATATAAACATAGGATGTATTTAAATATAAGGATAATTTTATATATTACGCTGAATTAGCCAGATTTCCCCCTGCCTTCAAGTCTCTAAGTCACATCCTTCAACGGCTTTAAGATGTGAATGTAGTTAGTAATTACTGCCTAATCTACTACTAAAAGTCTATTGCCTTTTATCTATAAAGGTACTGTAGGCTTCTTCGCTTTAGATTCTTTTATATAACATAAGGCAGTCTCTTTCCTATGTCTCTTAATATAATATTATATATACAAGTTAATTAATAAGATAATCTCTGAAGCTTGCTTAAAGACTATGTAGAAGAAGTTCCAGCAGGTGGGTACTAGCTTAATAATTAATAGAGATTTAAACGTCTTTTTATTGAAAATTTCTTTAGATAATTGCTTAGCGTCCTCCTGCTGGAACTCTCTGATTAAGTTATATTATTAAAGTATATAGATATAGTTAAGTATATCTATAAGCTTACTAAGAGGGCCTTCTTATTACTATTCCTTAAAAAGCTATAGTTCTTCTACAAGATTTAATGTATCATTCTCAAAGGCCTTTTTATTAACTCTGTATATAATTATTTGCCTAATAATATTAACTGTATAGGGACTATATTATAATTGTTAGTGTTTTAGATTAAAACTATAGAGCTCTTTAAGGTGCTAAATAGTAGTTATATTTAGTTCTATATTATCCAGTACAAAAAATCCAACTCGTGTTTCATTAATCCTGAATTTCTGTAGAGTCTGATATACTATATTTCTAATTCTAACTCTAGTATGTCTATCTAATAGCTAGGGTAGTGAAATTAGGTACTTATTAATCTTACCTTTTTTATTAAGGTAATGTATATGTATTTCATAAAAAGTCTTCTTACCATCCTTTACGGTCTAGCTATTAAATGTTATATGTATTTTTAAAAGAGCCTTTGTAATATAGCTTTAAATAATTAAGAGAAGAATATTATATAGGGTAAAAATATAATAAGTTACTAATTAGTAATTAGCCTATAGAGTAGAAGCTGCTTTAGAATTTACAATATCTATCATTATTTTAAAAGCTAGTAATTTAAATTTATGTAAAGGATAATTATTTTCAACCAGCTAATTAATAGCTTTTAATTAAAAGTGCTAAATATTGAAGTTACTTAGGGCATTACTAATTTCCTAAGGGATATTAATACCCTATATAGTTAATCTCTAGAGAGTCTGTTAGCTAGCTGGAAGGCTATAGACCCTCTTACTACTTAGATAAAGATTATAGCTCTTTTTATTCTCTATTAAGTATTACATAGTAGTAGATGTTTGTGATGTAACATCATACTTACCCTTTCCTCTTATATTAATAATTTTATGTTGATGGTAGTACTTACATATGAAGAAAATCTTCTAAGGATTTTAGTAAAGCGTAACCTAATAGCTATAGCTAAAAACCCAGCTTAGCTTTCACTTTAATATACTAAGTGGCTTTATAAACTCTAGCAATCAACCCTAGTTAATACTATCAAAATTGTCCTTATATAGGCTATCATTCTCTACATCTTCTTTAGTTAGTGGGTTTCTGTCAGATGTAGGTGTATTAACTGAGGTGGTAGGGGGGACAAGGTTTTCAGCAGTAATATCCTTAAGCTCTTGCTTAAAGGTAAACTGAGTATCTGACTACGATTCAGCAGCGCGTTTACGCTTTATTAACGTCAATTTAGGTGGCATATCGTTAGCTAAAAGAATGTAGAGTCATTAAGGTAACATTAGGAGAAAAAAATGTGTATAGAGCGCTAGTACTAATTTGGTATCTAAGGTATGTACGTTAAGCCTTAGTGTAAGAATTAACACTAAAAAACTATCGTTAAGTCGCCTGTACGCCTACTTCTGCAGCTTCAAAAATAATCAATTAATAAACAATCAATCAATCAATTTACGGCATCAAAATTGAATTGATTGCTAAAAATCAGCCTCAAGAATTGGATTGATTGATTGCTTACATAACCAATCAATCAATCAATTAATTGCTACAGAATTGATTGTTAGCAACTCTGCTTCCCTGGTCCTAAGGTTTCCCAAGATTGAGATATATCCTGCTATTAAGCATTTTTGCTTCGAAACTTTAAATAGCTAGTCTCTACCTAGTGGGTAGGGTGGCTGGCACCTGTCTTACTACCTCCCTCGAGGGGTGTTTTGCTTCCTTGGATATCTGTCCGCATCGACCGCCATTTGTTTCGACCTTCGTTCTCAAGTCTGTTACTCCAATTGCATTCTCGTAGGTCCATTCTTTTATGTTTCTCCTTTGCCTCCGTTTCTTAAAGGGTACCTTCAAGACTGCCTTTTGTTCTTTAGAGTCACACCTCTCAACAGTCAATTCCAGATCTCCTCCGGATTATGGCTTCCTTACCTTCTTGGTCTTGGCTACTCTTTTCGACGCCCATAGCGATTGAGTCTCATTTGCTCATTATTTTCCTTCTCACTTCATTCTGTAGGATGGATGGTTGACACTTCCGGCGTCAATGGCGCACGAGTATCAGTGTCCTCTGTCATTTTCTTTGATCTTCAAATTCCGTGCTCCCGGTTTCAGGCGACGCCTAAAGCGCATCGAGTATTTTTTTCAAACTCCTTTGAATTACCTCGTGCTATCTCCTATTTACTTTTAGTCATTATTCTCGATCATTTAATTTGACGGCCCTTTTTTCTAGTGGTTGGGAGGTTGGTACTTAATTCTTCCCCTCTTCTTTCAGGGTTTTCCTTCCCCTCCGCCTCTGCCAATGGTACGCGAATGTCACTCTGTTTGCTCTTCAACTTTGTTTGCCTCTTGCCGATGGCATGCGTATGTCCCATTTCTACCTTGTCCTTCAGAAACGATTTTTGGCCTTGAAGCGGAGGCAGGGTCTTCAGTTCTCGAACGAATTCCGGGAACGTTCAAGGATGCCCGGGTTTTGGCGGAGGAACATGCCGATCTCGTTGAGAAAGCCTGGAGGGATTTGTGGTTCGCAGTACTTCTGATCCTCTGACCCGTTCCGGCACGTTCTTGACGGGTGTCTAGGTTTTCTCTGCATTCGCCAAACAGTGGTAAGATACAGAGTTGGCAGACTGGTAATGAAGGAGTGGGCGGCGGGATCATGTTGCCTGAGCCTTCTCTGTCTAGATACGGCTCCAAACGGCGACATCCTAAGCTTCTCCATCCATCTGCGACCCGGATCTTCAGGCGACTGGGCTGCTGGTCCCATGCCTGTTTGCTGTATGGGAGACTGGCCATAGAAAGGAAAGAAAGCTTTACAAGAAGCCATGGACAGAGAAAGAGCAGGGCCTGTGTTTCCTGAGCTTATCTGTCCGGATGCGGGTCGGAATGGAACGTCGGGCGCCTGCGCTCTGACACTGCCGTGTCCTAAGGAATTCTTTACAAATCTCAAGTCCTCTGCCGCTGTGCTCCAATCCGTGCTCGTAGTGTCGGCGTCGGACTCGGAGCAAAAAGGAGGCATAGACTGCGATGCAGGGAAGGCAGAAACTGAGCTTCTCTCGTCCATATGCGGTCGGAATCGTCAGGCGAGCAATGAGTTGTTGTATCGAAGCATCAGGTACTTGTTCGCCGATGCGGTGGCTCTGCTGGAGGTTCCGCAGCGTCTCCTCATCTCGCAGTTCGGCTTGCAAGGAACAGGCGGCTGTTCCACGTGTTGCAGCAACAAACATCTTCTTGTTGAAACTCTTCCGCATTCTCGGCCTAAATAAAAGTCAGCATATGCATGAAGCAAAGTAGGTTATGTGGTGACATACGACAGCGTCTGGCTTCTTGAAGTCCGAAGCGGCCTTGTCGCGGCTGAGCCTGTCTCTTCCCGGACGATATCTTTTACTTGCATGCTCGGCAGAGTGTCGCAACCGTCTTGACGCGGTTTTTCCTTGGTGTTAAAGTTATCCCACTGTCGTGTGAAGGTTGAGTTGCTTGATATGGCAATGGCAGTGAAGGAATCCGTAATGTCGTCACCTCCAATTCCATGTTATTCCATCCTCGGTATTATCTACCAGTCCTCGTATCGATCGTGCCCAATGTCCATCCTCGGTGTTACATACCAGTCGTCAGTCAAGCCAGAAGAGAGCGGTCGTAATAGAGGGCGTCGTCGAAATTGACACTGCTCGGAGCATATTAGCTTAACGACCTTGGAATAAACTAGCACAGAAGGGAAGGCTAAAAATTTCGAAGTCAGGTAGATCAAGTTATAAGACGTATGCCGATCATTCGGTTCGCCACAGGAGGAAACCTATTGCATCCCAGCGGTGGCACAGGAGATGGCTTCTCGCAAGGGCAGCCGTCGGGTAAATAGATATCATCATACGAAGAGAAAGACGCAAGAGATGAAATGAGGGAGACTTACCAATCGAGGACTGAAACTTGAGGTTCGCAAGCCAGTCGACCTACTCGGGAGCTGTTAGCATCCTATGCCGAGAATGATATTGATGAACGCGAAACAGCCGAAGGATCTTATAGTCAGTCTTTTTCAGTTATACTGAAAGTCTTCACACGATTTCGTACAGGACGGAACCGAACAGAGCAGAGCGCTGGACTGATGCTGGCTTTCGTAGGGCGTACCCGTCAGACTGGACGGCGGAGTACCGGTATCTGTATGGGGGTTTTTCATCTTTCGAGAGGAAAGCGTTGATGCATAAAGAGACGAATATTGCTCACCATTCAACGTTCGACTGTCGCGACCCGAGCCAAAATCTGTTCGAAGAGATGTTAGCGCATGAGGCCAAGCAATGTACAACGAAGAGAAGGGGAAAAGCATCTCATGATCAAATTCTTTTCATATCTTCAATCGGCTTCGCGTAAGAAGTAACCTATCTGGCCCGGCAATAGCACAGACCCAGGTGGGCGGTGCACACCTGTGATTGTTTCTCGCAAGGCGTAACCGTCAGATGGAACCCGTTTAACGGGCGTATCTTTGAGTTATCATCATTTGAGAGGAGTGGGACCTGTATGAAAAGAGACGGTACTTGCTTACCAAGGGAGGCCAGACAGTGTATTAGCTGTTGCACCCCCCCCCCCCCCCCCCCCCCCCCCGGGGACCGAAGCCGGCAACGACAGGCACGATGCCACAGAACGCGAGAGTATTTGTTGCTAAAAATTCCTGGTCCGAAGCACAGAGTATTAGCAAAATTCATGACAACGATTTTCTTGCGGTGCTGCTCGGGGGTGAGCAGCTGGCCACCGAGGCAGCGGCACTAGCTAGACGGCAGCAAGAACATCGCTTGCCGCCAGCAAGGCTCTGAGGACAAAGCGTTATCGCCAACTGGTCAAGCTGCTATGACTTGCGCAAAGCACCAAGCAGGGTATGGAAGGTAACCTGATGGAGGAAGTCTTGTGCGGAGAAGAGGCGGACCTCTGAGCTGGTATTTCGCGAGCGAGTGACGACGAAAGAGGCTGGATGTCGCCAACAAGCTCTTGCCGCTAAGCAGCAAGCTCGACGTCGGTGATGAGGCTCCAGGTCGAAGAGGTTGCCTACTGCCGGAGATTTTGAAGTCTGCCTTTGCTCCAGTGTCAGTCCTGCCAAATACTGAGGGTGGGCTTTGTTGAAGAATGAGAGAAAGTCTTCGAAGACAGCTGGCGCACTTCATCGTGAGCGTTGGAAACTCCCTGAGCGGAGAAGCGGTGGAGGTGCCGATCCAACTATCCGAAGATGCCCCTGATTGTATTTCCAAGACGTGCCTCTCGAGTACAGGGTTAGGGTCCAGCCCGGGCCCAGGCTCAAGCCCAAGTGTTGATAGTGCTATGAAGGAGGATGAATGAAAGTTGGATTGACTTACTTTGTCGAGTGTTTGACTTTCACCAAGGATCCGCCGCTTTGACCGTGTGATCTCCCAGAACGACATCGAGCTCATCGACGGGGCTATATCGATGCAGAGCCGCTGCTGGAGGTCCTCAAGCTCCTATCGCGGTCCGTGTGTGGTGTTGTAGTGCCGACGGACACTCGTGTCGAAGAAAAGAGTGAGGAGGGAGTTTGTGTTGAGAAAAAGAGCCACCAGGACTCTGTGACGTTGATGCTTTTCCGGCTCGCAGGTTCAATTCTGAAATCAAAACAAACCCTCCCCCTGGCGCCCTCTTTGTTTTGCTGCAAGCCAAAAAAAAGAAAAAAGCCTGGAATCGCTTGAAAAACCTTATGCAGTCTATAAGGAGGCTATCTAGACTCGCCACCGATGACTGCTTCTAAAATCGCGTCGTCATCGGCGTGGTGTTAAGTCTGTGAGAATTGTGGGAGTTTATCATGGATGAGCACGACGACAGATCAAGGGAGCAGCTTCACTGTGAAGACACCGAAAGGAAGGTAAACTGAGAGGCAGGGAGAAATGTGAAGTCGTTCGCGCTAAAAGTCAGCCTTCACTTGGAGCCGTCTGCCCTCTGAACTGAGCCACCATACGCCACCCAGACTAGCATGAAGCCTCGGAAGATGTTTCGGAGGATTGAAATGTCTGCTAGATACGCCTCTCAAAAATCGGGATCGAAATACTGGATGGTTGAGGGGATCCGGCTTTGAGGCCGATCCAGCGGAGTGAGCCTTGATGGCGGACTGCAGTGTCATGCCCGTGGGGAAGCCGCCACGGTGAGGTTAAGAGTTGAGACTGTGCTTCCTTCACGCGGAAGTTATTTCAGAGAGGCGATCTGCCTGACCGTGCCTTTGAAGCTTTCGCAATTGAAATTGCAGTGCTCTCATGTAGGCCAGCTTTGGCTGGAGAGTCCCATCGTACTGAAGTGTCGGGCAAGCTTTTACCATCGCCCCCCATTACCCTGTCAGACACCCACCACAGACTCGGAAGGAGTCGCTGCTCGTCCCTTAAGGGTTTGTCGCACGACCATGTACAGCGGAGATCCAATAAGGGGCGCCTAGGATTCCGAGGACCTGAAGTCCCTGGCCGCTGGTCTACCCTGGGGACTTGACTGCGGCATCGGCTTGTCATCACTGCGAAGTTCTGCCTGGGCAATTTTCCGGGAAACTTTGGCTTTCTGACTATACATCTCATCCCGTAATTTGATCTGTCTAGTCTTGCTACAATGTAGATGGTCTTCAACTCACGGCTCACAGAGGGCTTATGGCAGCAAAGGAGCATGCGAGTCCAGCCCGACGGAGTTTGCCTTCGCGGAGCGACGCAACTAAGTCTCCATGCTCATCGCAAGTTTGTTAATGGCGATACCATGTAGACGCGCTTGGGCCGAAGTTAAAATTGCGCATGGCGTCGCAATCTTCAATCCAACCATGAAGCTCTCAGGGGTATCCTGAGCTCGGTCTCAGTGGAGAACATGTATGATCGTGAAGTCCGAACGGGAATGTGGATAGCTCGTCACGAAACCTCCCGATACTCAGCAATGGTCGCAGGCGGAGATGGCTTTGGTTCCAGAAGCCCTTCTACACAGAGCATTTCAGCAGCAGACAGAGGTATCTTCGAGATGGTGAATTGCTATGCAACTCCCTGAACCATTCAGTGATAACGGTGCCATGCGTAACATGAGCAATGTCATCACAGAGTACCCTCGACAAGATGCTCTGCGGGCTTAACAGATTGCGAAATCTTGTAATTGGATGACCCTTGGCTGTGTACCATGCCCTCATTGCCATTGTGAGTGGGAATCTCAAAGCTAAAGACTTCGTGAATTGGCACTGAGGAGTGTGATGGTCTAAACCAGTACCCTCTGTAGGCGTGATAGTATACTGCCTAAGGTCACTATGCGACGAAGAAGAGGGTGCATTGGCACGTGAAGAACTTGATTACGAAGGTTAAGTGAAAGTGCTCTTGTGCTCTCGTGCTCTCGAGAGCGCTATTACGGTATTTGCTATATATCCGCCGAGCCTTTCTAAATTTCCACTATATATTTGGTCTAATTTTCCATTCCTTTCAGCCAAAGGCAGGTGGGCGATGGAGTTGGCAGTGTTTTCCATCGGTACGTCCAAACAAATAATCCCCCAAACTGCCCATGAACAGAAACCTGCGGAGTTACAGGTTCACCCACCTCGGTGGGGCTTCTTTTTTGGGCCTGTTTTCGAATACGGTAGTTTACCCTTTCAGGTTTCCTTCTGCCTTTTAATTTTGTTTCGAGGCACAAGATCCGCCCATACTGGTGCTGATAAGGGTAGTTACTCAACGGGAGGGTATTTGCAGGAGAAATTGATTTATTTTGGCGGGTATGGATTAATGGACATGCGGCATTGATACGACTATTTGGTCCTAAAACAAAATGGCTAAGCGTTGCGGAGAAGCTATACATCACAAAATACATTCGTGACAATGAGATCGCTACAAATTGGGACGCTGGGTTTTTATGGCTTCGGGTAGGTTTGAGGCGTCGAATTTGAGTGCTAGTTCAGGAGGATGGTTGGCTTCACAAGATGTAGGGCGGTAGGAGCAAGCCTCATGGCTTGATAGCGATTTTAAGTAGGTTGCTTTTACCAACTAAATTATGCTAGCAGATGCTATGTAGACCGGGACGTCAATGTTGCGATAGCGGAAAGTATACTTCCACCAAAAGGGTCCTTGAAGATCCGCACGCCGGATTATTATGGCTACAGATAGGTTGGAGGTGCTGGATTTAGGTGATCAAACCGCACGATGTTGACTTCATAAGATATTAGCCACTCAGAGAGGGCCCAGTGGCTGAGTTCTACTCTGGGGTATGGTGCCTCATGTGTCCACTTCAGTATTCAAGCTACCATATAGATCAAGAAACTAATATCATGATAGACAAAGGTACAACACCGCCAGAACCCTTCCTAAAAACTTGTGTGCCAAGGCCTGATGCATACAGATGGTTTTGTAGGGTTAGAGAAGGGTGCACATGCAGGAGGCTGGCTGGAGTGAAGAAGGTAAGTAGGCCTGGCAGGATCAAATCTCCAAGTCTGAACTTCAATGCAATGCTAATTCTTCTACTTTCGGATCGCAAATACTGCGCAAATATTAAACCAATTGACCGAAAGCCAGATTCGTGATGTGTTCTGAAGTATGATGCATTGAAGTTGAATCAGGGTGTCCGGCTAACAAGAAACAAGAAATAGAGCCGAACCAATAGATGATTCTCACTACTCCGAACCACCAATGTAAAACCAGGAAGGAGACAGAATCCTCCTAGCCAACGCATTGCAAAACAGAACTGGATATCTTCACGCCTCCTCGCATACTTCAATCTACCTCCGTCTACCCCCCCGTTCCCGCTACTTCTGATTTCAGGTCTGAAAGTTCATCCACCCATCCCCTCTCTAAATTGTCTTTTCCCGCCAACACGCTCTGGTTTTGTGGGTGTAAGCAGCCCGCTGTCGTCCGCTGTCGTGGATCGCAACTTAAGGCCATCATCGATCGATCGTTCAAGACGTCGCTCTACTTCGGCGCGGGTCGCAAACGCCTAGGATCTGAGGTCTGTTCTGCGATATATAGGTTGATCGGTATGATGTCGAGCAGCAATTTAGCATCCCAGAAAAGGATCGCATTTTCCCCGTGGAATAAGGTGGGAATGGGTTGCCATGAGCCCGGATCCAATTCTGCGCATATCCCCGTGGTTCTCGAATGGAGCGATGCCGTGCGCCAATTTGTATATTGAGGCGCCGACGACCCAGATATCGCCTGCGGGCGTCGCGACTGGGTTTTTGTAGGTTGCTTCTGGAGGCCACATCTGTAATGTGCCATCCAATAACCCTTTCAGAACCCTTGTCTAGTGCCTCCTGGAACGCATGCTAGCCTGGGAACGTTTCGATTACGTACACAAATATTAGGAAGCGGCTGCGACGCTGCGGAAGATGTGGCCATTTTGAATTGTTGGCTTCGATGTGTGGAGAGAAGGCGGTGAGGACGTGGGGTTTGTAGGAAGCTCCTGAAAGCCTGCAAACAGCGTGGGTTTTGGCGGGGTAGGCTAAAACAAGCAGGCGTCGGGCAGTATTGTGACGATGTAAGCGGTGAGGGGGTGGATGACTTTAGAGGGCTATACGCATTTGCTGGAGTTCTTCTAACAATGCCGAAGAGCTCCTGAGGGTACATGTGGTGAGAGCAGCAAGGTCATAGACAGCTGCTGATATTTACTGGTCCTCGAGAGATGTAATTAGGAGATCTGTTTCTATATAGCAGCTTTTATGGCTGCTGGGCTCCTAGATCAAATTGGAGACGTGCAGTACTGATGGATTTGCCACCGAACGCAGGAAATCAATGTAGCAGCAACCCCATGGTCAATTGAATAAGTGCAAGAGTCAGTCTATATACACAATAGAGGTGGGTGGTACGTAAGAGAATACGTAGGGGGGGAACGTAATCGGCTGACGTAGGGAGGGCGTGGTTGTAGAGAGATGACGACGCGCTACTCGGTAACAGGATTCCTGGCGGCAATATCACGCGCGAACTATACAAGTCGTGTTTTCGTACCTCATCACCCGTCCTCCTAACCTCCTACATTAAATCATAACATAGCTACAAACATTTGAGAAGTTTTCTGAAATTACAAAAGTTGACTACAACTACTATCCAACATTCAAAATGGGCTCGTAAGAACTACCCATATCGATCAATTTCATATCAAGATTGATCTGCGCATCCTATCTGTCCGGTATTAGATTTTCCTATGTGCATCTGACTTTTCTAGAAACAACTCCAAACCAGCCGCCTGCCTCCGACAGCCGCATTCCTCCACAAGACCTGACATGTCTCCGAGTGCAGGGAATCAATATATCAGCGACCTCATGATGAATTGGGGGCTATCTAGATGATAGATATACATAAAGGAGTGACTAGGCAGATAAGCGCCAAGCAGGTTGCAAGTAGCCAGTGTAGGGACAGAGAACTAGTGTAGGCGGTAACGGACCAGTGTAGGCTACAGCACCAATCGGTGCTATTCGGGGACATGACACCTTAAGTCTACGCCTAAATGCGCGCAAGAATTGGCCCACGAATCCACCGCGTCGCTGTCCGCGGATCAGAGCCCGTCCTTATTACCGCCGACTCCGCGTACAACCCATTTTTGGACTTCCCGGACCACGCAAACGAAACCAGCTGGGGGATTTCGACGCGTACCTGTCGCTGGTTCTGGATAGGAAGTTGGGGGGGATAGATGTGGGGACTGTTATGAGAGAGTGAGTAGAGTGTCGGGGAGTGTAGATAGGGGCTTTGAGGATTACACGCTTGGTCAAGACCATCTACGCCGAATTCAAGATGGAGGAGGCGAGGGAGAGGGAGTAGAGGCAGATTGAGCTATGAGAGCCGGGGGGAAGCCAGCCTGGTGGGGTTGGTGTGAGGAAGAAAAGTAGTAAGGGAAAGAGATTAGTTTGGCGTTGGGGGAAGAAGGCGAAGAAAGATGAGGCTGGTGAGGAGGAGGAAGATGTGGGGACATATGGAAGGACAACAGTCCTGGAGGTGTTCCGGTAACATCCCCCAAAAAAGGGCATGTTCAGACCTGGCTGGATTCAACTGGGTATGCGGAGTAGCTTGAGCGCTGGAACAGGGATTGAGACGCTTCTCTAGGTGTGGGGGAAGCTGGAGGAAATGGTAGCGACTGTGGCCGATTTCCTGTGGTGTACTTGTAGATGTATAATTAGAATGTGACATTAATCCACTCTGAGTTCTCTCTATTATATCTGCAAACATGGAGTTGAATCCTGGTTCCATTATACCATATAAACAAGAAGTGCCAGAACAGAGAAACGGAAATAGCAAGAGTCACCTGATCTGGATCTTCCTTACTTATGCTTCCTCTTGCGCCTGGCAACTGCGATAGCGAATTTCTAATACCATCCCGTAGTAGCCATGTTCGTCATCAGAAGTAAGGAAAAGTTAGGGAGTGATTGTAATCATGATTATTCGGATAACCATCATGCTTGCTCTACCTCAAATGGCACCCATGGTAGCCTTAGAGGTTGATGGATGTACAACCCCAGCGAGAAGGCAGAGTAGGGTGGTAAAGCAGCAAAGCACCATGACCATCTAACATCTGGCTATCCTGATTCCCCATGGCGTTATGATGGTATTCTCGTTCTTTCGTGGACCTAGCCATTCGGCCATAACGCATTCTGAACTATCGCATCCGATGTAAAGCAATACGAAGGGCTCCACGACATTTCAAATAAGAGAATAGCCCACCGAGATAGGGAAGCAGATGATAGGGAGAGCGAGTGGGTAAATTAACGTGCTCAGCCGGAGATTTCAGGCTTCCTCTTTTGAGATTGTTCCATCGAAGAGTTTTTGCCTCAGAGGGTTAGTCTCCTGATCGCTGAATCGAGTATTCCAGAGCACCATTAGGGAGAGCTGCAACGGCTGGCAAGGTACCCCCGAGGGGTCATCGGATTCGTACTTTTCGCCGTAAGGGCGCCAACAATGTAGGCAGCAGTGGCCATCGTAGGGGGAAAGGGGAGTCTCTGGTTGGCTAAGTTGTAGGGTTTGAGGATGTCGAGAACTGTATAAAGCGGCGGCGCCACTTCGATGAGTGTAGGTCGTGAGAAGATGTCTGAGAAAGAAAAGGTTGTTGCCTGATGGAGGAAATATTGGATGAACCCGGAGGTCTAATGACGCCGAAAAGCCCCTTTCTTCCCAAACGAGTGACGTGGTCAATCCAGAAAGGTTGTTAGTGGATAAATGGCTGGATTACAATCTACAGCGGGAAGAGCTATATATAGCAGAAATGCAGGTCACGTAAGCTACCCTTCCACAGATAGGGGCATAGATCTCTGAAAGTACCTGTTTGATTTTGCACTATACCTTAATCTCCTTATTAATTCATTGTTTGGAAAATTCCCCAATGATGTGAATACGTCTGTCAATAAAGAGATTCTGAGCGTAGGCGACAAAGATGTGTTTCTGCGTTCTTAAGCCTTTTCTTGTTCCTAAACCTTGAGTAGCACACTTTGACCCAACCTTGAGATTTGATGGAGAATAAAGAAAGAAAATCGATGCAAAAGTCTTTGGCGGGTTCCCATTTAACATTGTGCATTCTCAATATTGCCTCATTGAGTATCTGTATGCTACTTTCAGCAAAAACTTAGTGTGTTAACATTACAGTAGAAGAAATAAGGCAGATGCTTTAGGACAATTCCTAACCTTTAAAAATACATAAGACTGCAACTCTTCGCTGATTATCATCCGCGTCTCTTCACAAGAGAAACACCTGAATCAATCCACAACTCATTCTAGCATCACCTCCAAAGAATTTTAACATTCAGTCAAACAATCAGAATGGTGCCTCCACTTCGGAATGTCCTTCGCAAATCTATATCCGTAGATTCCAAGGCTGTAATTGACCCTTTTGTGTCCCGCGACGAGTGCTTCATCTGTAAGCGGACCTACGGAACCAAGGACAGTCAGGAGGACGAAACCGAAGTCTCTTGCACTGCTATTAGCCTAGAACCCTGCAATCATGTCGTTGGTGACCAGTGCCTCGGGGCTTGGATAGCACGCTCCACCGACCAGGTCCGATGTCCACTCTGCAGCACGCCACTGAATGCTTCCATGAAGTCCTGGGTTGCGAAAGCACTGACTACAATTTGCGAAACAAAATGGTTTCACTCTCAAGATGATTTCATCATTCATAACCTGGTATGGGCGCCTAATGACCTGGATTGGATACAATTACCGAAGCCCCAGCACTATCAAGAACTTATGGATGGAACGCTTACAGCTGATGCAGCATGGCAACTATGGCTCCATGTCATGGTGTGGTCTACGATCTTTACGTTGGCAATTTCAGGGTTCCTAGTTCATTGTCTTTGCTTGCTGATGTTCTTGCTTCGGCTGAATCCTTCGCTGATCTACAACATCTTTCTGTATGTTGTTGTTTTGAATTGGGCGACATTCAGTAGCATCGTGGGGATTCTGATCTGCAGGGGGAGATCATGAGGATCCTGACAGAAGCCAGAATTCAAAACCTTGATGTAGATGCGCAAGTTATCAACGGTTGTAGCGCTGCTGACTATTTCGAACGGTTTTGAATGGACTTATACCATGGTCTGGAAGCTCTGCGTGATGAGAAACGGGCAGCATTCCATGCTCTCCTGGAGAGTGTCCACCAGCCTATTCCACAGCGCTTGTTAGGAAGGATTAGGTAATGAGGTTATGTAATCATTCTTGGCGCGCTAGTGCCTTGTAGATAGCTCCCCTCTTGCCCCACTTCCTGGAGAGCAGATACAATACACACTTTATATGCACTCGTTTGCTCTCTTGGTCCTACTTCTGGCCCAGCCCTTACAGCGCTTGACATGCTAGACGTTCCCCTTTCAATCCTTCCTACATTGATCCTTTTTCCATTCCTCGGGCCCATCGGAGTTTGATTGTAGCTTTAGTCATCACTTTGCGTTACTTCTTATCTAAAGAAACCAAAATCTACATATAGAAACGGGGTATGATGTCTAGCTACAGAGCCTACTTATCTTATTAGCCATGTTCTATATTTTTCTTATATAATCTCCGTACTCCTTTATGTAGCTGTCTTTTGCACTCCCTAAAAAGGCAGTTCTGACAATTATGAATGAAAACACGATTCAGGCCACTAGGGAGTCATATCGATTCCATATAAGTAAACACCCTATCGTTTCCTTCATACTATCCATTATTAATATTCACTTGCTTCGACACAATCTTCAAAAATGTCCCCATGATTTGGGTATCGTGACCCCATGTGTGGGAAATATGTAGTGGGCGATATAAACGGATATTGCGGCTCCGTTGTCTACGAGATAGGTACTTGGGAGGGGGCAAGGTCAGTCACCTCAAGCTTCGTAGGAGAAGCGGTGGACTGAGATGTCAAGCTCGGCTTCTTCGTTTTCGACACCGTTTCCGTTGGTTTCTGTTGGAGTTCGAGGAGGAAGGTACAGGTTTTTTCCACGGTCGAGGATAATGGGGTAATTAGACATGTTGAATTAGGTAGCATGCGGAAGAAGGAAACAGGAATGGGCGCTGAAATTTTATGGCCGTGTATGTGCTGGGATTCTGCAAGTAGATGGTTTCAAAGTGAATTCACCCCTCACACCAACATCCAAGAAATCTACACCTCCTCCCAGCCTTCGCCCCATCCTCTGATGGCTCCTGAATATCCTCATGACTCATCCTCGTCAAATCCTCAGGCAAAGTAGCGATGTTGCTCGGAATATCCGTCCTCCACCCGCCATATCGACCTCCAAGACCTTGGCCACAACACTGACATTCCGGTCCCTCGCCGCAAACTCGCTGACCAGTTAATCTCTTACGGGGACCAGAGCACGGAGCGGCTCATCCCGGACCACGAGTGGAAGGGGTTTTTAAATCATGGTACACAATGACTAGCAGCTTCAATCTTGTGTGGTCGAGCAGGCCATCGAGACGGTAATACATAATTACCTTCCTCAGCGGCTTGCGCCGTATTTGGTTCCATGGTAGAAGACGCGAGATATCTTTAGCACGCATCTGAATTTCGACTTATTGAAGGTTGGTGCATTTCTTGAAGACTTGAACAAGTGCAGTGCCTTATTTCTATGCCTTCTGCCCGAATCTTGTCAATCTTTCGGATTATATCAACTATTATTTCTCCTGAAGAAGAGAGCCTGGACATGCGTAAACGCGTCTCTATCTTCACTGTCGTGGAAGGTTTCGAGGAAGCGCGAGAACCGGCAGGAGCCTGAGCCCAGCCTGACGCGCAGAGAGACTCTCGGCACCGATTCTTTGAATACAAACTTGCTGGCATGGCATAGATCCGGCAACCAATAGGGATAGAGATCATGATTCTTATGTGCGTGTTTCTTGCAATATCTTTGTGTCACCTTGCATCCTTCGGCTCATTCCTGGTATATCATGATTCGCAGCTCGAGAGAAAGTTCCAGAAACCTGTGGAAGGTTTGTGCTTGGAGGACGGGGGATTGGTTGTAGTCATCAATTGGAACCATAACATTCTCGTCTGATACCGTTGGTTGAGTAAACATGCTGCTACACGCGTGCACTGCAAAGGAACCGTCCGCGTAGATGATAACTGATATAGTTTAAAGCGGACATCCCTTTTTTGCCACTGGGACGATGTGCATGTATTCTGGATGGACGAGATCTAAATCCTCAGTCTTTCAAGCACCGGGCTTGCTCATCGGCTGAACTGCTGGGCTTTGACCTCGAAACAACGCCGCGAAGTCCATCATGGCGGCAGGAAGATAGGACCAGCTTTGGGTTGGTATGATGAAGGAAATGGGGATGGGGATGAATCAAGGAGTGTAAGGATGAGGTTGGAGGCTCCGGGGATCGGAGAAATCTTTCCAGAATGCTGAGTCAGCGACGATATTGGCTTTCACGGAACAGGTAGCTAGTGTTTTTGCAGGCGAATAGGTTCGGATAGGGTGATAGGTGTTTATAGTACTCTTCTCTCACAGCTTGCAAACATCCCTACCACGTGACCTTCAGGAAGCCACCAACCTACTATTACGGGTCACGTGCTCACTGCTCCTTCCACTTCAGTCTGTATAGAAAACCGAAAGCTATGCTCGGCTCCTCAACTAGTTGATGACCTGAGCGGTTTCAGAGACCGCTTAAATAGAAGCTCTCGAAATATGAAAGTAGGGAAATGGGAAGAGGGAAGGGGAGAAGTTGGAATTCCGAGCAGGGACATGAAGAGCATGAATTGGGAGTTCGAGAAGAAGGCGAGAGGCGACGACCTCGTGCACCAAAGCAGATACACCATAGAAATACATACATAATTTAACTACCTATGTTATCCAATTCATACAACATACCTTCCCTCAACACAACTCAAAGAAACAGCACACTGTCACTTCTCCACCAACTTTTAGCCTCCAAAATCCATACCCAACCGCGCACTCAATCCCCCAATGAGTCCAACCAACGCATTATAACCCCCTTTCCGTCTGCATAATCCAATCGATACCTACATACCTCCCCTACACACGCATTAAAGAAACGCCCTCTCCAACCCATCCACTACCAAACACACCGGCGTACCCGCCCCACTCCCACCCCTCCGTTCCGCCAAAAACCTCTCCGCCATCCTTTGCCCAGGAGTCTCTCTCCCACTTCCCCTGCCCCACATCCTCTCCATCTCCGCGCTCTGTCTCACTTCAAGAATCGCGTCAATACGCCGTTCCTCTGCGCCAGGACTCGGTTCCTTATTCAGGAAATCCAGCCTACCTTCGCTGCGTTTGGCTTTCAGTATGCCTTCGATTCTGGTCATATCTCCGATGCGAGAGGCTGAGATCCGATCGAGAGGACCTACTATCCTCCCGATTCCTACATCCACCGACTTTTTAATCGGACTGGAACTCGACAGCACATTCCTCGGAATCGTCTGCCCGCGTAGATCGAATGCTGATTTGGGCCTCGTGGCAACTTTTACAGAAGCAATAGAACTGTTTAGCGGACGCATCCGAGGGCGGGAAGAGGTTAAGACCGGAGTTGAGTTTCGATTTGCATTGCGCTCAGTGGAGGAGATAGTGTATTGTGCCACAGTTCGCGGGGTATGCGGACTACAATTTCCCGCCCGCGACGAAGAGAGAGGGGAGGAGGAGAGGAGTTGGAGGGATTTTGGGCGGGTGAGGGGCTGCGGAGGAATGCCGAGAGGAACATCCTTCTCCCTCCTTGAAGCGGATGTAACATTTTCTTTACCTTGTCCTTTCTCCTTTCCACCATCCTTTCCCTTGTCGTCCTGTTTCGCTTTCCCTTTCGAACCAGAAAGGGAGCCAGGTTGAGACGAGAAGTTCGAATACACATTCTCCCTCAACGTGCCCTTCAAACTCAAAGATGGCGATTCAGAAGAGCGCCCAGAGAATTTGGAGCTGTGGTTGTTGGAACGACAACCCGTATTAATATATGGGAAGCGTTCGACCATTCGCTCTGATGATCCCTTCTCAAGCTTCGGGCGCGAGAAAGGGGGGTAATCACTTCCCTCCGCTCGAAAACGGTGCATTTCTGGTCGCCGACTCGGTTTCGGGCGCAGTGAGATCTTTGCTGGCGTGTGCGACTGAGCAGATGTCTTTGATGCCGCGAGGGAGTCATCAGAGACATTGGAGTCGTCGAAGTTACTGGGAGTGGATTCGTCTGAGACTTTTCGGATTGTTGGTGCCTCCGTAGGCGTCTCGACCACCTGTCTCGGCGTACTCGTCTCAATATTCTCATTCACAATGACCGTATTATCCTCCTCCGTATTACGCTCATCGGAAATCTGGGTAAATTCGCGCCGATGCCCAGTTCCCCATCTCCCACTCCCATAACCCTGGTGAATCACGATCTCCTCCTGCGACAAACTCTCCAACTCCGAAACCTCATGACTCAACCAAGCCCTCCAGTCCTTACTCGACCGATTCGAATGAACACGTTGATCGGTCGGTGTACCAATCACATAGCTCTTGACTGGATGGCTCGTGATGATGACCGCTGTGCCCCCTTCGACCTCTTCCTCTTCCTGGCCTTGACCAAGAGAAAGAACGCTGTCGTTTGGACGAAGGCTAATCCCATCCGTGTTCCGAGAGTAGATGCTTGGTGAGAGCGGGGAGAGCAACGGTCGCGGCTTCGGTGGTGTGGGGGGCAGAGGAGTGGGTTGCTGCTGTGTGAAGGGTTCGCATTCCAGTTGTGACAGTTGAACGGCTATTTGCTCCTTGGATGGCCTGTGCGAGAATGTTCGTCGAGCGATGTTTGTGACGGTGAAGGTGCGCTTTGTTGAGCGTGGGAAGAATGGGATGTGGTTTTCTTCGAGCGGCATTTTCCAGCGGCCTTTGGATCTCTCAACTCGACGCTCGATTTGCTCTGATGTTGGTGTGATGACCTTGGACGGTGCTAGATCTTCATGCGGGCGGCTGCGAGGACACATTTTGAAGTCGATGGTACTAGCGGTCTCATCATATCCCTTGTTATTCTGGACCTCGGGGCTTGTGCTGTTGGAACTACCTGCATTATCTGGTCTGGGAATGCGAACTGCTCCGCGAACACTCGTAGTGCGATCTGGTACTGGGAATGGTGCATGATCGGGGGTCACGGTACGTATCGTGTACTTGATGGAACGAGTGAACGATTTGATGGAGCTAGCCTTGCTTTGGGTAGTCACACTTTCTGGCTGAGGTTCGGATGGTAGACACTGAATATCTCTAGTGCCGCTGGTGCCGCTGGTGCCGCTGGAATGGATTTCCCTAATAGCACTCGAAACGAAAACATCGCCGTCAACTGGCGCTGTACCTGATAGGGGTTGCGAGGCTTTAGAAGCATCGATCTCCTTCATCAAGGCTGAGAAGACTCGTTTGGGGTCAACAGGCGTCGACGCTTTTTCCACAACCCTCTCCATCGGCATGGGCTCACGAAAAGCTGCGAAACCGGGAATAGGAGGCGGCTTCCGCTTTGGAGAAGCAGGAGCGATGTTGTGATCCGCCTCACTACCAATGCTGTCCTTCGCTTCATGGATCACGGTCAAGCGTTTGATGTCGCGCTGGGTGAGAGTGTTGCCCGTAGAGGAATTACTCCAACTAGTGACACGAGATGAGGTTACGTTACTAATATCGGTCTCGCTATGTAGACTGCGAAGACTACCACGCGAACTGGGTCTCGCCAAAGTAGGCCCACCACCATCCATGGACGGCGTACGTGACCTCACTCGCTGAAGGGCCTGGCCATCCGGACTTGGGATTTCGAAACTCCCGTGCCTCCTAGGAGGAGAAAAGCGAGCCGCCCAGTCACCAAAGTAATCCCGACTGGCTTCAATCTGCTGGACTGGGAGGGTAGTCGAGTTGTTGGATGTTCGTCGGAAAACCTTCTTGAACTTGTTCTTTAGAGAGTTCGAAAACGACCTCTTCTCCTTCTGGGGCTTGAAGTCGGGATACGCAACGTCAGCGCTAACATCGACCGGTGTTTGATGTAACTCGCGCGAATGACTTTCAGATGACGATGGAGCCTTGTGCTTTGCCCTATCCTGTCTCTTCTTGAACGGAGCGAGAAACAACGAAGGTTTGTGGCGAACTTGCCGTTGCTGGAAATCCTGAAGATATTTGTCGCGAGCCTTATCGACGGACTCATGGGGAGCGACAGTCACGGGTAATCGTGGGGAGGCGGGAGGCGACAGTCGTGCGCCTCGACTGGAGAGAACTAAGCTGTCCGGCGGAAGGCTGACCGTTGGTGGAGTAGTAAGATATTTGGCAGGCGGCCGAGCGACGGGGGAGCCAGTCTGTACACTGCTTGCGTAATACATGGATCGCGCCTTGCGAATCTGCTGCGAGGCTACCGATGAAGAAGCGCTAGTTCGATTTGGCTTCGGCTGAGAGCTGGGGCCGATGTTCTCGTTGAATGTGATTGAAGGCTGTGACACAGGAGATTTGTCGACGCCGATTGTGCTCTGAAAAGGCGGGAACTTTTCTGTGGCCATTGCTGGAGCACGCGTTTGACGAGGGATGTTGGGTAGTTGCCCTCCCTTCTGACGTTGTATTGACCGAAAGCTAGACTCTCGTGGAGGGAAATGTCGTCCCTCGTTCGATTTTCTGCTGGCACTGCTCTTTGTTCTCCAAACTTCCGGCTCGCGGCTCTTAGCTCTCCCGGCTTGTTCGTTAGCGTGGGCCCTCACGTATGCAGCCGTGGCTGCGGCTATGGCATGCTGGTGAGAAACATTTGGATCTAGATGCTCGGGCACGGGTGGAGGATGTCGATGGACGGTGGACGTCGACTTGGAGCGACGGAGACAGGTGCCGGCATCGCTGGAGGTCCGGGATAGCATCCGGTCGGTGGGATAAGATTAGCTGCAGCCGGTGTAGCTTCAGAAGATGCTAGATGGTTGAGGTGGTGAAGGTTGCTCAGGAACCTGCAGTGGGCATTGCAGGCAGAACACTTCATAACAAGGAAATATTGAAAATGGAGACAATCATGCGCAATGATTGAGAGAAGAGGGAAGACAGCAGAGGAGGGGAAAAAAACATGTCGCTGAACACCTACTTCAATGGTGAGAAGGATTATGTGATGCTTTCCGCTATACGAGCGAGGTGAGGTAGTGGCCGCCGTCGAGAAGAGGGATAGAGCTGGAGCGACTGGAAACCAAGCTTCTAATAGGAGGAGCCGCCTACAATCCAGTTTCCGATTTTTCTCATCACAATGGGCTACATCCAGTGTCCTCATACAGAGCACGCCATTTAGAGAGACGGAGAGGGGCATGTAGAGACGGAGACATGCCGCCCTCTCATCGAAGAGGACCCCCGAGGGCACTACGGCCCTGCAATCGGGGTATCTACGGCGAGAAACAAGCAAAATACGTGTTATATAAGAAATCAGACCTATTCCACGGCATATTAGCAGTGCGACACCCTTCATAATATGTGAAATCTGATGCATGATGGACGAAAGCTGACGGTACTCGACTGCTGCAGGCGTGCAGGTGAAGGACGGAGAGACATGCTTGGCAGAGGCCTGCGCCGGCCTTGGCAAGCATCACGTGCAACAACATCAGGCAACATTCCATTTCACTACTTCAAACACACCTTTTCCAGAATCTTCAAGCGTCAACTTGCTCGCTCATACACCATGGGATCTGCCGAAAGCAGCGTCGTAGCAATCGACGAGAACGACACCCTCGCGAAGGTCCCCAAGCCATACGGCGTCACAAGCAAATCAGCCCATCTGAAATTGAACACCTCACATCGCTGCTTTTACGACGGTATCGTGAGCCTAATCCAGGACAACAAGTATTCAGACTTGGTTGTCATTTGTGGTAGTGACCGTTATCCTGTTCATCGAGCGATTGTGTGTCCGCGCTCGTCCTGGTTTGAGTACCAGTGCACGGAAGCCACAAAGGCAGTCGACTACGTCCGTCCACCAACCCATACAGTAAAATTCCCTGCTAATATAATCTAGTCCTCACCAGGCTCTCCAATGAAAGTCCGGATTGATCCGTCCGAGTGCGAATCCCACATCCTGGCCGCCGTTCTCACATTCCTGTACACACTTGACTACTCTTCCAGCGGCGAACAGCTTCTTACCTTCCGTCTCCCGGAGGCTGAAGATGACGAAGAGGGGTACAGAGATGACACGCCGGCTGAGCGGGATGGGGAGGATCTGATTCTGTTGAGCGATAACGAGGAAAGTGAAACCATCTTCACACCTCCCTCAAAGAGTAGCCACGAGCCGTCGTCATCAGATCTCGCCCCTTCTGCTTCAGTGCAATCAGATCCCGGCGAAACGCCCAACGAACTCGTCTTTGAAACGCAGATGTATCTTGCCGGTCAGAGCTTCGGTATCCCGTCGCTTTGCGATGTCGCCAAGGAAAAGTTCGAGAAGAGACTGAGGGCCGGGCCTTGGAATGTCGAGATGATTCCTTGCATTCGCGAGGTCTACCGTCACCAAAGCAATCCAAATATCTCAAAACTGAAGGAGGACGTGGTGAAGTCGGCCAATTCACGCTTCCGAGTGTTGAAGGTGATGGAAGGATGGGACGATCTGGTGATGGACTTTCCGGAGTTTGGGGCGGAGATGCTTCGGAGGTTGTGAGCGAGCTAGCTGGCGATGAATGCAGGCTAGCCGCGTAGTGAATGATGGACGCGCTCATTCCGGCTTAGGACCGCGTTCCCCTACGGGATACCAGTGGCGATACGCTTTCGGGATCCTCCTCTACGAGAATAACGGCCTTGTCTTTTACAGAAATCACGAATGTAATAGGTGTAATCGCAGCAAATACGATACCCGACATAATGAACGGAATTCCCAACCAGGCCAGTCCAAGATCCATACCCCATTGGAATGCTGATGAAAGCAGAGGGCCCGAGATGAAGACCCCAATGCCTTCCATAATGGCTATGCACGCGAACAGCCTCGCAATGTCTGGGCTGGATTGCCCGCCTACAACATGGATTGAGACACTTCGCATGGCGGCGCTGAAGCCGGTGCCGAGATTGTAGAGAAGCAAGGCGAACATGAGAAGTGCGGGTGTTGCAGAGACTCCCATGACGAAAAACGACAGTGTGGTGAGGACGATGCTGCCTCGTGAGATCCAGAGGTCGGAGCGGTGGGCGGGCATACGTAGGACCTTGAGAAGAATGAGATTAACAATAGGCAGGACCACTATGAGAGCGACTAGGTTTGTGGCTGCGCGGAAGGAGAGCAGGTATGCCGCCTGTGAAAGTTATTGTCAGCAAACATATTGCATTGAACCCATGGGGTCACTTACCTTTTGGATTTTCCATTCGTATCGCTTCGATGCGTATCGAATCAGCAGGCTCAGAGACTGTCTTCCAAGCCGATTTGCCAGAAATGTGAAGACAACCAATGCGACAGTCAAATCTCGCTTCAGGAAAGCCAAAGCATTCTTGAAATGATTGATCTGAGCTTTGAGACCATGGCCGTGGTCTTTGGGTGTCGTCTCCAGCTCGATGCCTTCATCATCGCCATCGGTCGGTTCAGGTAAGTCCCGCAAATGGAGTGTCTCGGGAAATAACATGGCTATAAAGACGGCCACCTGTTGGATTGCAAGAGCGAGTAAGAGTGGTAGCCAGTCGCCCTTCTTCATGAGAGCTGCAGCCATGATCGGAGCGATCATCTCGGCGACTAGGACGCTGGCTGTGAGGTACAGGAAGATGGTGGTTCTATGCCAAGATCAGTCGTGGTTCTCGAGGCGATATAGAGCAAATCACCGTTTGTCGGAAGGAACAATATCCGAAATCATGGTCAATCCGATGGCAGAGGCCACAATGGGCCCGCCCCCCACAAAATAGAAGACGGATGAGAACCACGTCAATTGCAGAGGGAGGCTCCGGAAATAGCCTGCGTATCCTGTCAACACGCCTGACAGCCGTTTGTGGCAGCAGGGCACCTACAAATCAACAATATCCACGCCGAATTCAACTGCAACCCTATCAAACTCATGGTAAATATCCACTTCCTGCCATACTTATCGGCCAGACCCCCAAACGGCAGCGCTAGTACTATCCCCGGAATACTATCCCACAGATCCTGCCACCCCATGATCATGGCCATCTTCTCTTGCACAGGATCAATCTTGCACAATATCTCGTCCACATTGCCATTCTTTATCTTACTCGGGTCGTGCTTCTCGTAGTATCGCAGGCAGAGATTGGCTTCGTAGACGCGAGTTTTTGGGGCTTCGGCGAGGAATGCGCCGATGTCGATGGCGGCGACGAGGAAGAAGGCGAGAACGACCAGCAGTATCCAGGGCTTCGATTTCTTCTTGGGCAGCTCGATGCGCGGTGCCAGTGACTCAACTGGGGAGAGTAAAGGGGCGTCTTCTTCTATGGAACCACGCGGCGAGTTGGGGGCCGCCATGATGGATGTGAGTGAGCGTCAAAGTAGGAGTGGTGAGAAAAGGAGCGAGGGAAGACAAAGGAATGCGATGTCGTATTATACACAAAAGAGTGGAGGTGCGGACAAGTGTCCTGCCGTGAAGTGACGTTGAAAGTTCATTATTAGGGCTGACAAGGCAGATCCTTGGTATGAGTGTACATCGAATCGGGCTCTAGCATTGGATATCTGAGATGAGACGGACACTGAGTTTGGCGATGAAACGTGGCTTGGCGTTGAGGCTCAGCCACGCAAGCATTTACCCAGCCCTACAGCTGAACAAAGATATCGTCTTATTCGCAACACCACGCCGCATCGGTTTGACAAATTAATTCATCTCAAGACTATCACCATTGGCCCAAACCCGAGATCTACTCCTCAAAATCCGTATTCGATTCGAAAGTTGCAGACTGCTGCCTAAGGCCGCGCAAGCAACGGTTGCGACTCATCCGCTTTTGGCGACAGTTGCGCGGTCGACGCAAGGCGAGACATACGACAGATTGCAGCGTGACTGAAGATTGCGCGCTGGCAGTTCTTCAATGACCAGTGCATTTGAGCTGTGCCCCTCAGCCTTCTCTATTCATTAATATCAAATCGCTAGAGCAGCTAATCCAAACTTTTGTCAGCAACCTGTTCGGGCTCAAAACCGCACTTTTTCTTCCATTTCAACAGCATTTCCTTTCCCTCACTGAACTATAAAGGGTTGGACTCGCATAAAATATTCATATCGCTCAAACATTATTAAATCGGACGAAAAGAAGCGTCCAATTGGACAATTTCCGGCTGGTTCAGTAGCTCCCTAATTCTTACCTTGACACGTTGACGAACTTCAGCATCAAAGAGGCTGCACCCAAGCTAATTAAACAGACTAGCCCCGATGGTATCGCTCATTCTGGCCATCCCTAATTGCCAAGGACTGCAAATGCAGAAGCTGCAACATGCCTCTCCTCTCTTCAAATTTCGAAGACCGTCGCATGATCGATGAGGCCCAATTCACCCTTGCAAGGTTCGACTCGCATAACTACATAAAGACTATGTCGCTTCCTGTGAATCATCTCCGCCATTCCCACCTTGGGAATGCCGCTGTTTTTAGAAAGCTTTCTCCTCTTCAACCCTTGTTAAAGAACCCATCGATGCAGTACCTACCCACCATAAAAGTTCTTTTAAAAGACGCAATTCATTCTCACATGTCGAATATCCTCAGTGGCAGCCTTAGTACGACCATCTTAGTCCTGGTGGTGGCTTATGGGGTCTATGAAGAGAAAGCGGAATGTAGGGGTTATTCAACGGTTTTTGGCGAGCCGTGGCGGACCCATTACTTATGAATAGCCCCCTAAGTACCTAGGTACCAAACACCGGTACGTCACGAGTTTGGAGCCCACGTTGATTCTCTCCTTTGGTGAAAATCCCTTCCAGCTCCAGTCAAGCTTTCGAACCCTTCCTACAGATTCAGACGCTATATATTTGAACCCTCTTCATCCAATTTTGTCCTCACAAACCTACGCCTCCTCCAACATACTTCAGAACGTTTCTATCCTAAATTGAGAAGCCCATGGAACTTCGAAATCGCGGGATGCCCATGTCATCAATAAAACTTTCTTCCAGCTACTTCAAGCATGATAAAAAAAAAGGCATCATTCTAAATATACTGATATATAACTATATTCGCCGCTTCATACACTTCCTTTCTTTTTATTTTATAGATATTTAAGGCGTACATAAGACAGCCACTCCATCTCTCCAGCGAAAAGTTTTCTTATTTTCGCACTCTTTTATCTTGGATTGTCTCCAGCTGACTCGTAAATGTACCTTCCCCCCGATCTTTCTCTCCAACCCTTCTATTATTCTTGCCAATCATTCCCCTTAGCCTCCTTCATGCCACCCCATCTAGCACCCGCCCCTATTCCGACTCTTATCATTGTCCTTCCTTCTTCGACTCCGCTATCTCTAACTGCTCCACACCCACGTCTTTCTCTTTCTCTGCAATGATACTCGACCCCACGCTCCCCTTCCTTCTAATTTCGTCGTCCAGAACTGGACGTCCCCTAATTTGTGCCCAAACCGCCTTATGAATCGGTTCCATAAACAATGCATCCATTTCCTCAAGCGTAACCCCCTTAGTCTCCGGTACGAAAAAGAATGACCAGGTTCCCATACACACAAGAATGCTAGAGAAGAAGAAATATGCCCCATATCCAAGATCAGAGATCATGTACGGCGTGCTACGCGCTATTATGAATGATCCTAGCCAGGTGTCCGCAGTAGTGAGCGCAACGCACAACATTCGGATATCCAGGGGAAAGATCTCGGACGCGTATGTCCAGGTGATGCCCTGCCATGTCGCGCAGATAATAAAGGCATTCACGTAGACACAAACCATGGCCAGGTATCCCCATCCATCTCTGCTAATTTCTCCTCTAGCGGCGGCGGCGGCAGGATCAGCGCGCATGACGTACCCACCGATATACCACATCGGTATACAGCCCAGCGCGGCACCCCAGATGAGCCCTTTTCGTCGCCCGATTTTCTCGACGACGATGAAGGTGAAGGTTATCATGCCGAGCGTCTTTGCGATGCCGTAGAAACCTGTGGAGAAGAGTTTGAGAGATGTTCCGGAAACGCCCAGGGTTTCGAATATGCGGGGGGCATAGTAGGTAATGATGTTTACCTGGGCAGGTGATCAGCGGAGCTGGCGCCATTAATATTACGGAATTTAACTTACCCCGGTGAAGGACTGGAGGAACATGAGCGCTAGACCTATGCCCATGCGATTACGCGTTCCTTTCTGGAACAGCTTTTTGAACTGCGCTTTCCAGCTGAGGTGGTTGGTACTGCGTTCTTCAACCTGGGCGCGAATTTCACCGAGTTCCCGCTGAACGCGGGGATGAGAAGAAGGCAGGCCGCGCAACTTTGTCAAGATCTTCTCAGCACCGTCGAAATCATCACCCCTTGCAAGCCAGCGGGGAGATTCGGGACACCAGAACATGCCTAGGAACAGGGCTACGCCAGGGAAGAGTTGAAGGGCGAGCGGAACGATCCATTGAGCCTGCTTTTCGACGTCAATGGTCTGGTCGGTCGCGTAGTTGATCCAGAATCCCAACATGACTCCGCCCTGGGACGCGATTTCAAATATGCCGACGAGACGGCCCCGAATAGATGGAGGCGCGGTTTCGGCAATGTAGACGGGGACCGTTAGAGATGAGGCGCCGATACCGAGCCCGGCTATGGCGCGGCCGCCGACGACCATGTTCATGTTTCCGCGGGCGGCGGTCATGAGGGTGCCGCCGAGGAGGAAGACTAAGGAGGCGAGCATGACAGTCTTTTTCCGGCCGAATTTTTCGGCGATGGGGAAAGTAAGGAGAGCGCCGAAGAAACAGCCAGCCTGCAAAAGGGTGTGTTAAAATGATGGTAAGATGAGACCTTAGACTAAATTGCACAGACCTGAAAGGTGGAGACGATGTTGCCTTGTATTGTATCCCGCTCGGTTTTTGAGATATTGGCCAGGTCGAAGTCACGGATGAATGAATCCAGAGCCATCGTGCCACCGATGACAGCTGCGAGTTTTTCTCAGGTTGGGTCAAGGTATTTTGGCAGGTTCAACTGACCTGTGTCATATCCCACTGTAAAATTTCCAGTCAGTATCAAAATTCTGCTGTCGAGAGGACGCATTCAGCACATACTAGCAAGAGCTGACATGGATGCCACGAGGGCGATGAGGTGAATTCGCCAATTGCGAACCTCGGGAGGATCAAGGGTACCCGATGCGTGAGTACTCCAACCCATACTAATAGGAGTAGTTTCTAGACTAGGGAGAGGGCGAAAAATGGAGACACTGATATACCGAGCGCCGGGATATAGGTCGGCCTAGATAGATAGAGAAACAAGTAACAGATCAAAACCCAAAATTATGCCCACGCATGCGAGGATGAAGTTATATGTTCATCCCGCCAAGCTCACAAGACGCGGGGAACCCGCACTACATTCCACCTCACAAGTATCACCTTCTTGAATAAGAGATGTATTCGACAATCTTGGGGACTCCATCTTGGCGACATCTGGGTAGTGATGCTCAACCAACGCAGATGAGGGGCGGAAGTTGTGTCTGAGTGGTGCGGGCTACGGTGAAGGCTACTTGGCAAGCCCCGCCGTTGGACACGAGAGCACTTGGCATCAGCAGGAGAGACCTCGGGAATGAGGGGTCTGGCAATCGATGTGGTGATCGTAGAGCGGAGGAATAATTCCGAATCCAGGGAGTATTTTAGTGAGAATCCGAATAATGACGACGATGCAAGATTTCGAAATTCGAAGGAGCGGAGAATATAAAATTGTATAGAAACGTGTTGAACCTGGCACGGGACTTCAAGGTCTTGTATAGCGGGCTTTGGAGATATAATTAGCTCTAACAGCCCATTATAAATACGGGTAATCTGTAATATGCACCAGGTTTGCTTTATCTACTCCACAATCGGCGCTTTAGTACGTTACCTTTTTGGGTAGAGTACGTGAGCAATGTATAAGCTCACGATCTCGGGACGAGTAAACCTTAGAAGGGCTTCAATCCGCCTCAGTTTCAGTATCAAGTTCTGTATAAGCCTATTTTATGCGGAATAACAGAGTGGTACTTCTAGGGTGGAGTGGAAGGGGCCGAAATTATTAAAATTGGTATTAGAATAGTACGGGCTGAGCTCTGTAACCGCTCTTTTCTTGAATCGAGCTACCAGCCCCTTCCTAAGAAGTGCCCGGAACTGTACGAGGTCAGGTCATTCCAATATATGAGATCGTTAGGGTCGAAGCTGGCTTATCCCCAAGCTGAGCGTCGAGATGTTCAAGGCCTTGCAAACTTACTCTTGAATTACCAGCACCCTCCAGTGTACGACCTCACAATATTCCGAACTCCAGCTTTTCAATATAGGTAAAACTATAGTTCCATTTACGAACTCTTTGACTCCATGATATATTCCATTATATCTTGTTGCTATGGGTAGTACGTCCCTAGAAGTCTGTCGATTTGTGTGGCTATGTAGGGGGTATATATGTACAAGATGAATGCCAAGATGGGTTGACAATCTCTCCGCAGTGGCTGTAGTGGCTTGATGCCAGCTGGCAGCTGCAAGCCGCCTGCTTACATATCTTCTTCAGGAGTGTCTTCTAATATGCGTTTTCTCTTCAATATCGCGCTCCTTTTGTTCCCCCGCATTTCACATTCAGTGGCATTCTATTTTTGCTATATCATACGCTCGTTCGACCACAGATTTTGCTCTCTCTTTTCCAAGTCTCAACATGGGGACCGTCAAATTTCCTGTTCTTGTGGCTCTTTCGAGCCTAAACCTGCTCGGCTTGTACGGAGCGGTCGGTAACAAGAGCTAGCCCTTTATGATAATGAACCCTCTGGGGCGCATCTGAATCAAGGTCCTGAGTAGTGCCACCAATAACTTTTGTAACGAAAAGCTCCCATGGACCAACAACAAAGCTAACACGTACAAGCCTCGGTCGGTCATATCCGAAATTATTCGTGAAGACACGAGTCTGTCTTTAGACGGTTGCCTTTCCAGCTTTTACTGATGTAATCACGCAATGTATCACCAATAACAGCTTCTGGGGCGGATCATTCTCTTCTCATGGACTCTTATACGAGATATACAACCAAGAATATGCTGCCAGCGGCGTGGAAGGTCTTCGCTCGAATTGCGAGCTGTACGACGGGGCACAGGATACCACCTAAATCCCAAGCACCACCTAAGACTAAGGTACCCCCCTCCAAATACAAAAGCTCCACCCTCGAGCAAAGCTTCGCCGCCCCCTCCTTCCAGCGTTCCTTCTCCCCCAGCTTCCGGTAGGCCGGCTTCATCGAGCGCAGTGTCTCCTCCTAGCCAGCCAACTACTACCAATCATAGGGCATCTTCAACCTCGGCTAAAGCGTGTTCTTCGACCGTGATATCTTCTACGACTATGGGCTCTTCCTCAACTAAAGTGCTCTCTTCCACTTCGTCTTCTGCGGCTCCATCCAGCCCAGCTTCACTGTCCTTTTCATCCTCGGCCTCAACTATGGGCCCCTTATTAGTATCTGCTTCAAGGTCAGCAATTTCTTTAAACTAATGCTCTGCCTCATCCGCTTGCTCAATCTCGTCTACTGGTTCGATCTTGTCCACCAGTTCAGTCTCGACGTGTTCCGCTTCTGCCACGACCTTGTGCTAGGAGATTGGAGCAGCTGATACAGAGGGACTGGAACCAGGAAAGCGCAGTATTGATGGTTCTTTCCGGCCGCGGCCTGCATGCACTCTTTAGGCCACTCTTTATCAAGAGCAGCAACAGGACCGGGTCTGCCTGCGGCATAATACTGAAGAGTGACCTAGTCAAGGAATCTGGAGTGATGCCGGTAAGGTTCCACCACATTCCATATACCTGTAACAACGGCTTGATATCACTAACATTTGAGATAAGGGACCCTTGGAGGGTTGGCATGGCCGATACACCGATATACGATTGGAAGCTTCCCAACTCCTGCAATGGCTATGACTGGGGAGGAGCACTTCAGGGAAAATCGCAGGGGGAGGCTTTCAAACTGAGCATATTTTTGAACGGCAGCCCGTCACGGAGTCCTTCACGTGAGTCGACAACCTAAAGAAGACATCCGACCATCCAGATCCATTGAAGCAGGGCACGAAGATCTCTTTCTGGGAATACTGGAGGACCCAATGGGGATTGCTTGGGATACAGGTCTTTTCGATCAATGGAAGCAATGCATTATCGCCTTTCAGATATATTGCTTCTACATGCCCGCCGTCCCAAAGGTACTCCGAAGAATTTGTGCTGTTAGAGAGCAAGATCAACGCCTCTTGCAATCTCTGTGGGTTCTCTCTTGACGTTGCTGTAATTGTCATGATAATCAGCACTTACCTGGTAGCTGTGGAACTCGAACCCAAAATCTATAATGAAGAAGGGATGAAAAAAAGGTGGATAACCAGCGGCGAGTGGTTGTTTAGCGACTACGAAACCTCATCGACACCTACAAGTATTTGCAAGAAAATAAAATCAAGGGGATACTTCAAAAGTCAAAAGGAACGAATGGGAAAGGTACTAGACAAGCTGAATAACAAGAGGCCCAACTATGCTAGAAATATTACTAAGTGCAAAATTAAAACATACATACCCGGGCAGCCGCAAGGGCTTAGAGCAAAGTGGAACACGTACATGGACGAAAAGTTTGGTTCTGCGAAAACGAAGGGTAAGGACTTTATGGATACGTGGATAGGGATGCTGAAGAGTAGGCGGTGTACAAAAGGGAAGAAAATGGAAGCCAAGGAGGCGAAGGATGATAAAGTCGTGGTTGGAAACCAAAAGGCAGGGTTACGGGACAGTATTAGGATCATCGAGAAGTTCGAGGCAGAGTGGAAGGAGGCGCCGGATTGGACCAAGTCTTGGCCATGGATTTTCTGGATCGTAGGGACGAAGAAGTTGAAACTCAGTTGGAAGTGGTCTCATTATGGATTTTTCTAATTTTTATTGTTTTTGATTAAGATTTTATCCTTGTTTTCGGCTTTTTTTTTTTTTTTTTTCATTAGCTTAAGGCAGTTTTAAACAACATGAATTTTAAAGCATGGTCATGTTTTCGTAGAATCAATGAAATTTGATTATTCTAACGAAAAGCTGCTTTGAAGCGATGACCGACAAATTCGTAGGGCTAATCTGAACCGGGTTCTGGATATTTGAAAATACGGATCTCTTTATACATCTCTCGTTTAACTAAGCCTTGACCAAACCAGTTGTCTTCTCAATACTCTTTTAGATTTTCTCTGTATTTTTAACGACCGATCTGTTTGGAAGAGACAATGCAGCTCGAAGCCTGGACGCCACATTGTCACTTTCCACCAGAGTTGGCGAGCGTGAGAATAGTTTTCTCTAGGTACCGTATCAAAAACCCGCTTGCCTAGCTTGTTGTGGACAATTCCACATGCGAGCTTCACATGTGGATCCTACACCAAATATTCATGTTCGTAACGCCACTATTCCTCGTCCGGGCACCATCTGAGTGGGAACCAAAGCGCAGCTTCCTTCAGTGATGGCATGTTGGCTACTGCCTTGGCGAACTCGGCGTGAAATGGCGTTAATGTGTCGAGATGGACCACGCGGAACTAGGAATCGGCGGTAGTCGAGAGTCGGTCGCCGTACTCATTAATCTCCCCACCGCAAAACTCGTCATTACCGTTCCCTCTGAGCAGTGAATATGAAGCGTCGGTGACCTTGAGCCGCCGAGAGTGGCCAACTCAGCGTGCTACGATCGCTAGGCCAAAATAAGGTCTCATTGGCAATGGTCCGGAGCTGCATCGTTCGAAGCTGGTGAGACAATAGGCGCAAGCTAGAGCTGAAAGGGTCGTGTGGCGCTGGGCTCACAAGGTTGGACATTGCACGATGCTGGTCAATGTTCTCAGTATACTCTAGCGAACTGAGAAAGTCCAGTCGAGCGCGTCTCATTGATGTAGGCAATTGGGCAGTCTCAGTAGCCTTGGAAAAATCATGTCGCGAATCCCGGCGAGATCCTCCCAGTCATGCACAAAGTGCCTGGCGGGGTCATTAGTCGTCCCAAACTTATATCCTGTCACCGAGCAACCTTCGAGGGACGCAAGAAGATGGAGAGAACTCGATTGATTGACAACTGAGTAAGCTATCCTATATATAAATAACGAGTGGAATGTACTAGAAGGCTGATTTGTAATCTTTACAGCGATCGACAGTGGGGTCGACAAAAAGGGGAATCAGTGGCGTTGCTCGGTTACATATCCGCAGTGCTCAAGGTTAGGCAGCTTGGTGGCGAGGTCAATCAGAACGCGCAGATCTAGCTTCGATAGGTTCGACTTCCGTCTGCTGTAAAGATTGATTTTTGCTCTATATCGTATTTCAAGGGACCAGATTGACGCAATCTTGGGAAGGGTCTCAGGTGCAAGCAGATGCAAGCGTCAGCCTGTGTATCGACGCTGAAGACACATTTCAGGATGGACGAGCCTAGTCAGAGTGTATATCGTAAGCTAGATCCTGCCAGGACTACTTTTGCCAGCACACTACTCAATTCTCTTAAATGTCGTAAAGAGGAAGTTGGTTTGACGAGTGAGGATCTCGTCGTACTCACGGAGCCCGTCTAGCGTCTTCTGACATGGTAACCGCTCGTCAGAATCGTAATCATAATTGTACTCTAGCAAAGGAAAGCTAGTTCTGAACTCGACATGGCGAAGGTGCTGTATACGATGTCCAATGTAGGCATCGATATACTCTTTGGCGTTGGCCTCGGTCAGGGAGAAATGGGCAAATGCACCTGAGTGCCTCTCTGCCGCGACGCGGAATTTGCTCGACACGAAGAGGGTGCGCTTCAGATCATGGCGCCCAAGATGACTACTGTAAGCAAGTGAGAATTAATGTAAGTGAAGATGATTGCACCGAGGATTCGCACTCCCCATAGGGATTTATATGTACAAGAGGAATGCCAACTCGGGAGAGCATCTATCCGACTAAGTAACGTGATAGTGCTGTCCTACAGCAATTAATTCTGCCCGAACAATTCCTGTGGGAGATTATCCATAATGGAGAGTGTTGGCACGGCAATCTCGCCACGTCAGAAACACGTGGATGCCTGGATGTGGATGCACCAGAACGAATCATCAAGGGGTTACGTAATTGGGAACATGCACATATGAACACAGTCTCTACAGCTTCAGGTAATTCAATTAATCGAATGCAATCATTCCTTTGAAGACAATATTTATGAGAACTTCATGCTGCCAAATATAACCTCCATGAGAGAGTTTAGGGTTGTCGTTAATTGAAGAAGTGAGTTTGAGTAGATGAACTACGGTGCAGCTATTATGTGCACACAGACCAATCCCAGGCTTGGCGCGTTCATACGTGCCTCACGTAATCCTCATTGTAGCCGTCATAGGTAGGTACAGAGATATGCTGAATAAGCGGGATAGTGAGGGTTAGGGTCGAATTAGTCCCTCCTGACTGCTCTTTTCTTCTCAGACAGGCCCTTTAAACCACGTGATGGGTCTTAGCAATCTCTCGTCAAGTAGACACCTACGGCATGCGTATACGTGAGTATACATCGGCTATGCCTATCTCATGGCCAGTCAGACAAGAGCAGTCGGTCCGGTGCCATCTTTACCCCACACCCCGGGAACACTTCTCTTCCAGAGCTCATACGATAATCTTGCTTTTACCCCACATCCGCCATGTTCCATCACCCTGGCATGGTTCCGGCAGTCAATTTAAAGTTTGGCCAAGTGAGGTGCATGTGGTGCATGGCCAAATAAGGAATAAAGATTTGAAATATTATCGAGGATAAAGGTCGCACATGGTGCCCGTTTTCCACAATATCTATCAATTCCCATCTAAGTCCTCGCATATTGCACATTCACCATGGCCGCTGCACATCAACCGAGTACTCAAGGACTCAAATCCAAGTGGCCTATCGCACTTGATTTGGGTGGGAACAACAATCCCTGCCGCCTTGAAGGTGAGGTCGGCGACCTCGTTGTCATAGGCGAGACCCCTCCACAAATATGCGGCACCTTCTATCGCATAACGGCAGACCCGTTTGTTCCGCCTCATCCAGGTAACGTCCCTCTCGATGGAGATGGCAGCATCTCAGCCTTCCGCATTCATGACGGTCGCGTCGATACCAAGCAGCGTTATGTTCAGACAGAGAGGTACCTGCTGGAGAGAAAGGCAGGAAAACAGTTATTCGGTCTCTACCGGAACCCTTTTACACACCATCCATGCGTACGAGCGGCGGTTGACTCGACTGCGAACACGAATCTGGTGTACTGGGCAGATCACCTGCTCGCACTAAAAGAAAGTGCTCTTCCCTATGCCGTAGATCCAGAAACCTTAGAGACCAGAGGATATGATCCATTTGGAGAAATAAAAGCAAAGACTTTCACCGCCCATCCAAAGGTTGACCCGTTTACTGAGGAGCTTGTAGTTTATGGGTATGAAGCAAAAGGCCTTGCAACCAAGGATATCGTTATTTATTCGTTGGACAAGAACGGCAACAAGAAAGACGAGCAGTGGATTCAGTCTCCCTGGTGTGCATTGATTCACGACTGTGCCATCACGCCCAATTTTATCATCCTATTCCTATGGCCTTTTGAGGCCGATGTGGAGCGTATGAAACGCGGTGGCCATCACTGGGCATGGGATTACTCCAAACCAGCCACATTCATTATCGTACCCCGCCGTGCAGGCAAGAACCTCCCGCCTGGATGGAAAGACGGTGAACATCGCGTCTACCATTGGCGCAACTCCATGTTAATCCACACCGCTGGTGCATGGGAGGACAGTAACAAGATCTATGTCGAGTCTTCCCGCGTTATGGATAGTGTGTTTCCTTTCTTCCCGACAGATGACGGTGTCACGCCAGCATCAGATGCCCAGGCAGACTTTGTGCGCTGGGAAATCGATTTGACTGCTTCAGATGGCAGTAGCGTACCGGATCCGCAGGTCATTCTTGACATTCCCTCCGAGTTCCCTCGCATCGACGAGCGCTTCATGACCAGGCCGTATGAGTACCTTTGGGTCAACTGCTTTGTCCCAGAATACGAAGGCCAGACATGCATCATGTTCCAAGGACTGAATGCACTGGCCATGCACAACCACAAGACGGGCAAGACCACTTTCTGGCGGGCGGGCCCAGACTCTCTTGTACAAGAGCCAATTTTCGTGCCAAGGTCCGCAGATGCTCAGGAGGGAGATGGTTGGATCATGGCGGTAATCGATAGGCAACGTGAGCGACGAAATGACCTGGTTATAATTGACACGCGGGATTTCGAAAATGAAATTGCCATTATTCAGATGCCTTTCCGCGCGAAGGGTCAGATCCACGGAAATTGGGTTGACATGACGCGGGTGAAGAAGTTTGGGAATTTTACGGGGGAGCCGGAAGGAGAGATCAAGGTTAGTGGTAGAGGTGCTCTGGATGCGTTGTAATGAGTACATAATCTTTCGAAAGTTCCCAGGCGAAAGGTATGAAGAAGGGATTTGCCAGTCACTTATCGCACAAGTAGTATTTACTCTCAGAAGTTCATCCCCCACCTTCAGTGAAAACACAGTGAACGCAACCTCCATACAAAGTGTTACCGGCCCTTTGCATCCCCACGCCAGCACCATCCCTGTCGGAAAGCACAAGCTCACCATGTTCACCGCCAGAGCCCAGCTCTATCGAGCGTGATCATCCTCCCCACGTTTAGAAACCCCCTGCTCGCGATATCCCCTCTTAGCTATTAGGTACTCCATTACACGTGGGAAGGCCATATGTCGATTATTGAGTACACATTGTTTTCCATGTGACTGCCATTTGCTAAACTTACTCTCACAGCTACTATTCGTTCAATGCGTAGAAATCCAACAGCCCCATTCACTCACTCAGTCCTCCCTTGTATTCCCGCTGACACTCTTTCCTGGGTGAATGTAATTGACAGTAAATGCCAGACATGCCCTCACATCTGTCCTGCGTTGTGTGTAAAATATGTTTCAGTGGCAGCCCTGCATGGCGACGGAGATTTGCGTACAACGATTTGCTTGAGCTTCGATGCCCTTGGCGGCTTCCGAAACGGTTTCCTCAGGAGACTTGATGGGGCTGGCGAGGATTGCCAGAGAGAAGAGGAGGGCGGCTAGAATGCGAGGCTTCATTGTTGACACGGTGAGTGGGGGAGAAAACTCTGATTTTGGGGGTGGGGTGCTGGAAGCTACTAGTAGGATCCGAGGCTGTCTTTATAGACATCTCGTTCAATTGAGGGGAGAGTCTGGCCGCCGGTATTCAGTTTTCGTTGCAACCTTCTGAGGCCACTTTCGAGGCTAATGGCGTATCAGTTTCTCTGAAAAGGCACAGAATGCGAGGAATGTGGATGAACATTCTCTGACGCTTTTTGAATTCAACCATGTATCTCATGGATTTTCATATTTGTTGCCGTGAGAGCCAGGATACAGCTCAGATAGCCACGCTAAAAACTCGCTTTTAGCGTATGCAGAATTCGAGAAAATCTTGGCGCATGTCAATCGTTCGAATCTCACCCCAAAACCCCGCCAAAATCAGAGATTTTGTGAATAGAGAGCATATTGATCCGTACATGGGCGAAGGCCGTCGGCTAGTAAGTGAGGCTGTAGAGATAGGTGTACAGGCCTATACTAACGCTTTTTTTGGTGTTGTAGGGCCACGTTAGCCACCGTAAACCCGAGTAGAGCCCCCGTAGGCACGCGTCGTCCTAACCTGCCGCGAGTACCTCTTTCAAACGCGCCAATTACACCTATCTCATCAAAGCATGGTCAGCAGTACGCTCATAAGCGCTCCCAGGTGTATCACCTACTTATGCTCGGTACTCCGTTTAAGGAGATAGAGCAGCGCGCAGGCGTTAGTTACTTAATAGTATACAATATCCATAGAAACCTGATAACGTACGGGGCAATACACAAGCCAAAGTTTCGAGCACTTCGGCGGGCGTTCAAAATTCACGCGGGCTAACAGAGATGCGCCCCTCAACAAGCCAATAGAGCATAAACAGCCACACCAAGATAAGATAGTAGCCTAGTTAATAGCAGAGTGAGGCATTACAGTTAGTCAGTCAACAATCTCTCAAGCGCTATAGGCAGAAGGATGGAATAGAAAGACACTACGCTTACTCTCTATAAATTACAGTAAGAAGCTCCGCGATGACTATTATAAGGCAGTCACCCAGTACGTCGCTGATAAGCTAGTATTTATTAACAAGTCAATTTTTAATAAAAAGACCAGCTAAAGGCACCGCGCTTACGGACCTATAGGGTATGAGAACTAGTAAGTTAGCAAAGCGTAGTACGGTAAGTCCTAGTCTATTCTACCTACCTATACACTCCGTTATAAATATCTTGATTATACAACTGTAAAGGAAGGCTACTTTAGTATAGATAAATTAGTAAAGTAGCTAGAAACTTAACTTTTACTAGTAATTAATTATTAGCTTAGAAGAGCTATGCGTGTTATTTTAGATAACTATTATAAAAGACTATAAGCAGTAATATCCGAATCTATAATAAAATTAGATTAGTTACTACGTACAGGACTTAAGTGGTTATAAGAGGAATTACTAAAAAGAGAATCTTATATAAGGAAAATAGGTAATATAAAGGCTGATAACTAACACAAGCTAAATAGCTAGATAGCTAGCTAGCTAGCTAGCTAGTTAGCTAGTTACGCATACAATATAATACATATAACAATATACTATTATAATAACTACTTAGTTTATTATAATAAGATAATTAGTAAAATAATGAGATGAGTAGGTTATATAGTCTTATACTTATTATTATACTTATTTAATTATAATTTAATTAAGCTTACCTTTTTAGTATTAAAGGCTTAAATTTATTACTACTACTATTATTATTAGTATTAGTATAAGAGCTTTAAAGCGTTCTTAAAATAGGCTATAAAAAAAGTTATTATAATAAATTTACTATTAAGCACTTTTAACACGCAAGTGAAGGAGAATTATATATATAAATAAAATAATACTTAATAAAATAAGAAAGATATTATGCGTATATAAAAGAGATAAAATAAATTCTTTAAAATAGTATTTATATAATTTACTATACTTTACTTAATAGTGTACTTTAAATAAAGTTTTTTTTTATTTATTTATATTTCTAGTAAAGCTCTAGTAGTAGTACCTACTTTCTACTATTAAAAAACGCTTTTAAAGACTTTTAAGTAATGTCTAAAACTCTATATAATTCTATTAGGTATACTATAAGTTTTATTAGTTACTAGTTTATATAATTTAAATAACATGCTTTCTATTGCCTATAAGTTATTAAGACTTTAGTAATATAATATTATAATATTTCTAGTATACATATAATTAGTCTTATAAGTATTTATTTTTTAGTAGTTAATTAACTATATAAAGAAACACTTTACTAAGTTAAAGTTATTTTTAATTATATTAATAAAGCTTAATTTCTATTATGTAGATAGATAATAAATAAAAGCAGGCTAAGAAATAAATACTAACTATAATAAAGAAATTAATATTTCTTATTAGTATTAATACTTAAGCTTTTATTATTTATACTTAATTTTCTTTATTTTTTTACTATTTTTGCCTTTTTATAAGCCTCTACTATTTTTATTTAGTTTTTATTTTATTATATATTATTTTCATTCTCTCTTCTATTTTTTTGGCTTTAATATGTTATCTGTATTTTTTAAAAAGCCTATTTTTAAGTTTTTAGCTAAGCCTTTTTATTTACTAAGCTAATATTAATTAGTTTAAATATAAAATTTTCTTACTTAATAAGTTCCCTATTTATATATATAACTTTTCTTAATATTAGTTTTAGTGTTTTTTTAAAAATCTTTAAATTATTACACTTAAGAACTAATGCCTAGCTATTAATATTTAATATATTAAGCTTAAAGTATAGTTCTAACTGTTTAGTATTTTAGTAATAAAAGTTATAGTAGTTTATTATAGCTATTTTTAAAATATTTCTACTAGTTATAAAGTTTTTTATATAAAGTTACTATATGTTTAATAGCTTTTAAGCTTTATAAAAGTATTAATTTATTTTAGCTACTTTATTTAATTATTTTGCTTACTATTTAGAGTACTATTAACTATTAGAGAGTTTTACTACATCTTCTTTTCTATTCTATTTAAGTTTAGTAAACTTAGTAAGAGCTATGTATTTAGTTTTACTTTTAAAAGTAATATGTATAAGCTAACCTTAACAAGTAAAAGTCTATAAGTCTATAATATTAAGAATCTAGCCTAAAATAAGATTACTAAAGTTATTAAAAAATTAATTATTATTAACTTCTCTGTTCGCAGTTAACCAGATAATGACAGTATAAGAGTTAAACTTAATATTTTTATTTCTAGTTTCTCTTTAATCTTCATGTTAACTAGCTCTTCTATTTAGTTAAGGCCTTTCTTATTTAAGATTGATCGCCTTAGGTTACCTGATTTACTATTATTGAAAACGCTTGCTTTGTTAACCCAGATCTTTATTATGATGTTAGTAATATACTCTAACTCTATCTTATGATTTGTCTGAAAGTCAATCTCTTCCTCCTTTATAAACTCTTGGATAGTAAAGGTGTCAGGTGTCTCTCTACCGCGACGCCTCAGCTCTTGCTGTAAGTCTTTTTTTGTAATCTCTCAGCGCAGGCCTTTAGCTGACAGCAACGTCCCATCATAACCGCGTGTACGCGGAGGTTCTACAGTACTTATCTGTTAATAAGGCAGGCGTGGAGTCGACTTATCGTACGCCTGCTTATCCTTGTCATCCATCTCCTTATTACCACTGCCCTTCTCCTTGTCTCGTTGCAACTGACGACGCCCGCTTAAAAGCCTCTTGAGGTGCTCTAGCTCCGCACGCTTCTCCTCTAACTACGCAGCTAGACTAACTACAGGACGCTTGGCGACCACAAAAGGATTGGGAGACTCTAGTCATTAAGCAGGTCGCTTCTTGGGACCTGGTGGTGGCCGGCCTGGAGTAGCTGCTCAAGCAGCTTGACCACCAGCTCCGCCTCCCCGTAACGATCGCCCCCCTCGAACAATAGGCGTACTACGCTCTTTAAAAGCGGTAAGTGTCTGGGTACTGCCTTTGTGGACTCTAGCTGACCGACGCGTAGCCATTTCAGAACGACGATGAGCAAAACGGTGGAGAACGCGGAATCTCTACACCAAAAAAAGCGTTAGTATAGGCCTGTACACCTATCTCTACAGCCTCACTTACTAGCCGACGGCCTTCGCCCATGTACGGATCAATATGCTCTCTATTCACAAAATCTCTGATTTTGGCGGGGTTTTGGGGTGAGATTCGAACGATTGACATGCGCCAAGATTTTCTCGAATTCTGCATACGCTAAATTCCCCGTCTTGCCGAATCGAGCCGTGAACACCATCTTGAGGATGGACGCCACGCCTGTGAAGACACCGAGCGCCATGAGCACGCCAATGATGACGCGTTCTCTCAGCGGGCGTTGCACCTTTCTGAGAAACGTAATCGGGAGCAGCGCAACGATGAAATCGGTAACGAAGTTGATAGTTGCCACCGCGAAGAGGTTCGCGCGAACCGCATCTGTGCCCCAGCACTTGCCCGGGACAAGGCCGAGCAGGTCCCATGTCTTGTGCAGTGAGATGCACTATGTCAGCTGCGCGATCATGTTGTACACGGTGAGCACGAGGACGAAGCCGATCAGTGCCCAGCAGAAGCGCCGCCAGAACCTGTCTGTTTGTAGGTGGAGAAGCATGAGAATGACGGATATTTTGATACCGGCCATAGACCATGCCCAGATGGGCTGGGCGAGCGTGGCGTACATTTGCGTAGATCCAGACGAACCAGTCATGCATGGTAGTCTTTGGAATCATATAACCAGTGTACATAATTAAAGCAGACACAGCAAATCTGGAGACTTTGCTCACACTATTAAAGGTCGCAAACTCCACACCAATTGACCAGAAGAACGCAGTCATCACCCTGGCCATGGTGAAGAGAAAATCCAAAAAGTGAAAAAGGCACCCGCGTCCGTTTTCAACCCCACCATGAAGTAGAAGATGATGGAGAATACTGATACTTGAAAAGCTAAAACCAGTATGTCGGCCGCTATCTGACCTACACAAAATGCGGCAGGGTGGTAGTAGGCGAATGCCTTGTGCTTGGCAAGGACAGGGCGTTTAGAAAAGGAGTCTGTGACTTCAGACATTGTGAGGAGAGCATTAAAGAGTAAGGCAAAAAGAGAGTGCCTCCTTTGACAAAAAGACCTGCCGAGTTGGTAGGTGTGTTGTAAAACAATGAGCCCGTAATCAAGGCTTGTACAAGTGTTGAACCATGCTTAATGAATTGTGTCGCCTGGTTGCCCCAAAGAATCTGGTACTACTACTTTACGCATGCTCTGACTTGTGCCCCGAAGAAAGTTGTAAGAGGCAACTACTCCGGCAAACTCTTGTGCTTTTTATTAGAGACACCTTCCTTGAACTTATTTGTAAGTGTTTTGGCTTTATTAGGCAATGGGTACGCGTATTTGACTTTTATTCTAGTTTTGATATCTAACTGTTCATATCAGCGGCAGATTTGTTTACTAGTTTTCGGAAAGGAGCTTTCAAAACCTTGGATGATTTTACGTTTGGATGGCACTAAAACGCCAGTCAAGTAGTCTGTAACGTTTGCTCTGTTATTACAAAAGAAATCTTGGCCCTCCATAAAGGGTCGTGCTTTCTTTAATGGCCTGTAGAAGATCTGCTTACTTTTGTTGAAAACAAGAACTTTGTCGAAAAAATTGTAGATTCCATTACCAGCTTAATAGAGGGTAAGGATTGATGCAAGGCTAAAAGTGTTTGTCAAGGTGCAGACTACTCTTACGTACTAAAGAGCAGTGCTTGCATCTAGACTGCGGGTACTGTTATCCCAGCAGACAACGCTTGCTCTTGTAGTAAGAGTTTTGATGATGCTAGCTTGCTTTCGTTCACCACTTGACACACCACGAACGAACTCATTTCCGACCCTAGTGTTGGCAGTATGAGCTATTAACACGGACCGCAGGAGGAGATTCTACGTCTCTTGCAGATACTGCTTGACATTCGTAACATTTAATGGTAGTTTTGCTGGCACTTTCATGCGGGTTACAAAATCGATGGTCTGCCCAACTATAAAAGTAGGAAAGAATAACTCATTCTTAGTATTCATCACTATTTGTTCACGGTATTAGGCGGCTTACTTGTAGTTGAGGAAGCTTTAGTAAACATTACTGGTCACCTCGGCGTATTTAAGTCGTCTGTTGGCAAGCATTTTAAGTAGAGTTGTATACTTAGTACTGTGCCTTCCAAGAACTAAAAGTAATTCTCCAGGCTTAACAGATTTATGGCTGTTACTAATAATGGTCCAGAGTAATGCACTATGGCACTTCTTCTTAATGGCTCGCAGAATGTTGAATTAAGAGCCGACATTCTCGTTAATGGCAGCATTTACTCCAATACTTTTAATAGTTAAGTTTTTCCATGTCACTTTGAGCTTCCGGGCTTTTCTGTAATTCTTTTTAATCTGCTCTTACGCAGCCTGGATTTCCTTAGTAAGACTCTAGTTACTAGCGTTCTTGTCTTCTTCTTACACGTCCGAGTTGTACACGCGAATAGAATATTGATGAGAAAGGACGAAAGAACGCGAAAAAGCGCGGACGAGATCATCTTGTCTACTGTAATGGACAGAATAGTAAGGTGCATGTTTTTCAGGCTCAGGACTCGCCATTAAGGGCTGTTACCCATAGAAAAAAAAAAAAGAAACAGGATAAATGAAGCTAATAATACAAAAATAAAGCACAAAGTTTTAGAAAAAGTGTTAAATTAAAGTAGAAAAAGACATATTCTTTACAAAGCAAAGAATTAACCTACCTAGCCCTAAACACTAAAAAGCGTGGTCTAGAGTACAGAGTACAACAGGGCTAATAGCAGAGCAACATTATTATTCTAATTCTAAATTAAAGGGCACTGCTTGCTAAGCAGCAAGATATAAGCTAACGCAATTTCTCAGTAATTAGAAAGTAAAGTTATAAGATATAACAAGTAGATTAGCTTGCGTTTACTTATAAGAATATTACTTAATTAGGTTTAGCATATAGTAAAATATTATGCTAAACTAAGTAGCTTAAGCTTCTTAATATATTAATACTACTTTACTTAAAACTTTTATTTCCTACTTTAATTAACTTAATTTCTCTTAATAAAGTAAACAGTTAATTTTCGACTAATTTCTAATAAAAAGCTAATATAAGCAGATTATACTAAATATTTTTGTAAATTAAGTTTTTTTTTATTTAAAAGTTTAAGTACTATTTACTCTATTATAGCGGCTTTTTTATATTTATATATATTTATACTACTTTTACTTTTTTAAACACATAATAATAAGTAATAATAGTAAAATTTTAGTAATACTATAAAAAGTATTAGTTTAATATATAGTAGACTATATAATTAATAGTATAGATTTTTCTAATCTTATTATAATAGTAACTCTATGTCTAGGAACTTTTAACTTCTTTTTTAGAAACTTTTTATTACTACTTTTAGAGTTACTTTATACCTTAAGTACTAAGTCTAGTTTCTATAATTTATTAGCTTTTATTACTTAGCTTTTATATTACTTTATTTTATATACTACTAAAAGCTATTCTCTAAAAGGTATTTAAAATAAACTAATAAAAAACTACTAATATAAAAAAGTTCTTAGTACTTTAAATACTAATAAGTTATTTATAGTAATATTTATATAGCTAATTTAGCTACTTTTAGTTAAGCTTTATACTAGAATTATTTATATACTTAGCAGTATTAAAAATCTATTTATATTTATTATTTATACTATTATTATGAAAGTAATTTTTTAATTAAATATACTATTAACTAGCTTAGTAATTTTTTACTATATATAGACTCTTTTTACTCTCTAGATTTTTAGGTCTTTAATATAATCTTATTTAGTTTTTAAGCTATTTAATAAACTTAATTTATAATAACATATACACTTTTATAGCTATTAATATAACTATATAAGTAAATTTTTTTATTTTTAGCACTCTATAAACTCTTTAAAGTTACTACTATACTATACTACTATTATATTTTAATTAGGGAAGCAAATTAGCCTTATTTTTATATACTTTTATATAGAACCTTATATATATTATGTTTAGAGCTAAAAACCTACTATTTACTATGCCCTTTTTTAGCTATCTTAAGCTACTTATAAAATTAGTTTAGTAAGTATTTTATTTACTATTATTAGTAGCTTATTTATTATATAGTAGTTTTTTTATTAACTCTTTATATTTAAGCTACACACTTAATTTTCTTAATAATTTTAAGTTATAGAAAGTATTATTATAGCTTATTTTAGCAGTTTACTTTCTATTAGCTTCTTTATTTCTTATTTAATTTATTAATTAAAGAATAGTCTTATAAGTCTATTATTACTTATACTATAAATTTTTTACTATTCTAACTATATAGTATATTTAATGTTTTAGTAGCTACTTAAGCTATAGTTTAAGCACTAGTTTAAGTTATTATAGTAGAGAATATAAACTAAATTAATAACTAAAAAGTATTATTATAATACTAGCTTATGTAAAAGTATACTTACTAAAGTTAATATTTAACTACTATTAATAATATAAAGGCAGAGATAAAAGTAAAAATAGAAATAGTAATAAAAGTAAATTACCTAATATCTACTAAAATACCTTAAGCTAAAATACTAAGTTATTAGAAATAAGTAGTTATAGCTGTAAAAATTATAAAGCTTATTACTTAAGTTACTAATTTATTAACTCTAATAGCTCTTTTATTTCTTACTTATTTTACTTATTCTAAGTATTTATAGCCTAAAGATAGTCTATAAGTAGTAATATAACTTAATAGAAAATTAATAGCTCGTTAAGTATTATCTTAGTATTTAAATATACTTTAACTTTTTATATAAAAGCTATGTATACTTTGTACTAAAATATAAAATAATTTTATACTAAGTAGTTAAGAAACTACTACTATAAAGCTACTAAATTTTAAAAAATAACTTTCTTAAAATAGAATAGTAGACTTATAAAACTAATTATAATAAAATTATTAATTTAACTAGCTTATAGGCTAAAACAGCTTTTTAAATATCTAGCTATAACTAGATTATAAAGAGTAGTTTTTCTAGTAACATAATATTTATATACTAAATTTTAAAATAGCTTATTTAAAGTAAGTAGCTAGCTATAGTTCTTATAAACTTTTATAGTAGTAAATTAAAATAGTAGTTAAATATTTACTTTTAGTTCTACTTTCTAGCATGTTAAATCTATTTTTTATTAATTTTTTTTAGTTCTACTAGCTTTGTAGAACCACTTTAGCTGGTATAAGTTTTCTTTTATAATAAAATATCTACATACTAAAATACTCTAGCTACCTAGTTTTATTATAAGTTATAGAATAAGACTATAATAAAGCTACTAGCACTATCTTTTTTAATAAAATAAATATTATACTAGGCTAATTACTAGCTAAGATTTAGAAAAGCCTTTTTACTAAAGTTTTAATAATAGAGTAAATAGAAAGCTAAGCTACTAAGTATATAAATAAATAGCTACTTATAATATAAAGTGCTAATTATTTTTAGCTAGTTATACTAATTTTATTTATTAGCTTAAGTAGTAAAAATAAGTAGTATATAGCATATAAACCTTTTATCTTTAAACTTAAAAATAAATAGATTTAATATTTTAGTAGTGTAGTGATTACTGCTACAGGTAAATATATAATAACATAAGAAAATATTTATTAGAATATAAAAGTAATACTCTATAAATAATATAGTACTTTATATTTATAGCTTATAGTATATATATTTAAATTTTTTTTTAGTATAGCTGTTTAGTAAAGTATTTTTTTTATTTATAAACTACTTATAGTTTTACTATATGTTTTTTTGCTACAGAAACTTAATATACTCCTATATAATATTATTATAAGGTAATAAGTAACTATTTATTTCTAAAATCTTTTACTTTTAGTAGAAATTTATAATAGTATTAATATAACTATAAATTAAGCACTACGTAAAATATATTTAATTCTATAGTATATTACTTTTAATTTTATAAAACTTAACTCTTAAACGCTAGTTAGTAATCTCTTTTATTAAAAATAGTAATAGCTTTTTCTTTATTATAGTCTTACTATTCTAGTACTACTTCTACTTATAAAATTACTAGAACTAGTTAATTAGACTTAAGCTAGTATATATAGTATAAAATATAATAAAATATAAGTATAAGTAATAGCAATAGTAGTAGTAATAATAGTAATAGTAGTAATAATAGTAATAATAGTAATAATAGTAATAATAATAGTAGTAGTAGTAGTAATAATAGTAGTAGTAATCTTAATAATAGTTTAGTTACATATTTTAAACTCCTTCTACTTTAAGTTATAGACCTAGTTTATATTTTAAAACTAGAAATTATATATTATAGTAAGAATACTTTATATATTAACGTATAACTTTATATTATTTATAATGTTAATTTTTATATATTAGTAATATTACTCTTAAATAGACACTATATCACGCTACTAGTAATAGGCTTAAATATATATATATATATATATTAAGACTAAAAAGCAGCAGCTTTTTATATATATTTTAAATAAGCTATATATATTATAGTAACTATCTATAATATAAGAGCCTTCTAAGAAAGCCCTTTTTATAAGCTTTTTTTTTTATATTATATGTTTATATATTAGCTTTATACTAGCGCATAAGCCCTTGCTCTAAATATTTTAACTTATAACTTATTATATTCTTTTTTTTTTACGTAACGTTTTAAATTATTATCTGGTACTATACTTAGTAATTAATTAATATTTCTTATTAAGTACTTAATTCTTTACTTATAGTACTACCGTGATATTACGTTATGTTTTTACTAATTTCTTATAATAAATAACCTAGATTTTTCTAAAATCCTTAGAGACCTTATCTTTTAACTTGTAACTCTAAAAATAAGTAATGAATTACTTATAGATACTTTAGTAAGATAAGAAATTTAATATAAAAAGAATATAAAAGCTCTTTATACTAAGCTTAATAAAATAAAGTAAGTATTTACTAGTTTAACTTCTACTATTACTATCTTCTCTATTAAAAAAATTTCAGCTCTTGTTACTGGTTTATTTGGAAATAGCTTAAGTTCTATAATCCTAATCTTATTTATAACTATAACTAGTACTTATTTCTAAGTTTCTTAAACTACAGTTAGGAACGTGAGATTAATTATTATACTAAAACTTATTATACTATTAATAATAACGAAATCTGACTACCTGCCTGACTTTTTAATATTTACTAGAAAACAAAAAAACCTATATATTTTTATTAGGAAACTTAATTATAAGCTTAAAGATAATACTAACTAATATTCTACTAAACGCTCTTAACTTTTATATATATATTTAAAACTAGAAAAGAATCCGGTAACACTTGTAGACTCTCTTATAAATAAGAATATATACTTAGTAGAATAATTAATTATCTTTCTATAAGCTATATATAAAGATTTAAATAGAAAACTTATTATCTTAAATAAGCTTAATTTATTTTACTAAATTTTATAAACTAGCCGCTAATATTAGACTGAATGAAATTAGTTTAATTACTTAGTTAAAAAGGTCGTTAAATAATAATCTCCGCTAAATAATAGTAGATATTAAAATTTCTAATACGTTAAATAACTATACTAACCTAATATTTTTATATAATAATAATTTTTAGTATCTTCTTTTACTGCATCTTACTAGGCTGTAATCTGTATTATAAAGAGATTCTAATACTATAGAAATTAATATCTCTAATTATATTTTTATTAGATTAACTAAACGAGAAGTCTAAAAACATAATAGCTAATATTTTAAGTGTAATAAATATAATTATATTTCCTAAAACTACTTTATCTCTTTACTAGAACTCTAATTTATAAGTTTATTTTAACTCTAATAAGTAACCCGCTTCTGTTCTTTTTCTAAATCTAAATTTTTTTATAGATAAGAATATTTCTGAACTTCTTAAGCTAGTCTATTAAAAGCTCTATCCTAGTATTAAGTTACTCTTTAAGGTATTTCTAATACTAGATTTCTATTAATTTTTAGACTTCTCACCTAGTAACTAACTCTTAGAACTATTAAGTAAATATTTTATATATTATTTAATAAAATAGCTCGTCTTACTCTGTTACTGCTTTAATTAATACTAGAGTAACTAATATAAGTTATATTAATAGATTTTTAGTTAGTATTTAGAAACTCTATTTTTTATTACTTCTAAATATCCTATATTCTACTAGTTTTAATAGTAAATGTCTTGAAGGGGGTTATATTTTATATACTACTAGTATAACTCTCTACTACGTAAATTATATTAAGAAAATTTGTTTTTTTATAATAGCTATAGGAAACCATGAATTAATTCTTAGCTAACTTTAAATAAGAAAATATAAAATTAATTTTAACTATAATTTATAAAAACTATTTTTTAATATTTCCTATTATTAGGCCTAATGCCTGCGCTTATTTTAATTTCTAATTTATTTAAAAGAAAATATTACCTACTTAAGAGACCTTTTAGTAAATCTTTTATTAAAAGCTTTTTATTTTAATACTATTTATATACGGCGTTTATAGACTTGCTCTCTAAAGTTATTATTAACTATTTAAACTTAATATAATAACTAGTTAGCTAAAATAAACTGTTAATTATAAGAATCTAATACTTATTTAACGGACTTTTTAGTAAACTATTCTCTAAAGGGCTTCTACCTAAAATTTGAATTTACACCTAAATTTAATACTAAACTAAATAAGGACTTTATAAGAAAACCTTTCTCTTAAGGCTTTAAAGACTTTTTAGTAAAGACTTTACTAGAAGGCTCTTATAAGAACCCTAAATTAAGTATAAACATCTGTTTAATTAGGGCAGCCCTCTTTATATAAATAGTTTAAAAATATGAATATAAAATTTTTATTATTTTAATAGCTAATATTAATAAAGCTCTAGCTTTAAAAACCTATACTAATTTAGCTACTAAGGTTTTAAAGGAGTACTATAATATTTTTTAAATATTTTTATATAAGGAAGCTAATAGACTATCTGAATATTATTTATATAACTATAAGATTATTTATAAGGAAGGAAAGCAACCTAGATTTAAACCTTTCTCTAAAATATTCTAAAATAAACTAAAAGTTTTTAGGAAGTATTTTGATGACTATCTTACTAAAGGATTTATTAGAGTAAGTTTATTTTCTATAGTTATCCTAGTTATTTTTATAAAAAAACCTAATAGAGGTTTTTAATTTTGTGTAGACTATTAAGCTCTAAACACTATTACTATTAAAAACTATTATCTAATTCTATTAATCTAAGAAACTCTATCTCACTTTAGTAAAGTAAAGTACTTTATAAAGCTAGATATTATCTTAGCTTTTAACTACCTTTATGTGGTAGAGAGAGATAAATAGTTAACTACTTTCTAAACCTAATATAACTTATTTAAATATCTTATTATACTATTTAGACTAGCTAATATATTAAGTATGTTCTAATACTATATAAATAATGTCCTTTAACTATTTCTTAATATATTTTATATAGTTTATTTTAATGATATTCTAATCTATAGTAATTCTTTATATGAATATTGATAATATATAAAATAAGTTTTAAAAGCCCTAAATAAAGCTGGTCTGTAACTTAATATTAATAAATATAAGTTCTATTAAGAATAAGTTACTTATCTTAAGTATATAATTTAAACAAGAGGAATTAGTATAAACCTGAATAAAATAAAAAATATTCTTAACTAGAAATTTTTTAAGAACGTAAAGAATATAAGAGCATTCCTAGAATTTACTAATTTCTATTAATAATTTATTAATAACTTCTTCCGTATTACGTCCCTGCTTATAGCTTTAATAAAAAAGGATATTTAATTTAAATTTAATAACACTTATTAAGAGGTGTTTAAATACTTAAAATATATATTTATAACTACTCTAATTTTCTAACACTTTAATCTTAAGTTACTAATTATTATAAAAGTTAACTCTTTAGATCACGTAACTACTAGAGTTCTTTTTTAGAAAGATAAATAAAATAAACTAAGACCTATAGTCTACTTTTCTAAGAGACTAAATTCTACTAAATATAACTATAAGATATATAATAAGAAACTGTTAGCTATTATATATTATTTTAAATAATAAAGACCTAAATTAGAAAGTGCTGTGTTTTTAATTTAAGTACTAAATAACTATAAGAACTTTTAGTACTTTACTATAATAAAGTAACTTAACTACTAATAAGCTTATTAGGCTAAATACTTATTCTAATTTAACTTTACTATTATGTATTAACTAGATAAGTAGGATGAAAAACTAGATGCTTTTACTTACTATATATAAAATACTTTAGCTTAAGAAAAAGCCTGAAGAGCTTAATAATAAATATTTCTTTACTCTAAACTATTTAATAACACTCTAGAATTAAACTTAACTAAGATAGATAGGTTAATTTAATAGATTATTAATAATAAATATCTTAATAATAAATTTATTTAGGAAATTCTGTTACTAATATAGGATAAAACCCAACGCTTTAAGAAGCATTCTTTAAATAAATATAAAAACTAAAAAGACTAGTTATACTATCATAATTAGCTAGTAATATTAAATAATAATAAATTTAAAATTAAATTCTTTTAAATTATGCATGATTCTCCTGCTGGCGGCTACTCTAGTTATAGAAAAACTTTTAAAATCCTACAACACAAATACTACTAGCTATAAATATTTAAAATAATATATTAATATATATTTTATTATTATATCTGCTGAAGATTTAAAGGTTTTTGTAAAAAATACTATAGCCTCTTAAAACCTCTCTCTATTCCTAAAAGGAGATGGAAGGATATTTTTATAGACTTTATTACTAACCTCTCAGAATCTAAAGGCTGTATTAATATTATAATTATAATTAATTACTTTATAAAATACTAATATCTAATTTCTTATAGTAAGATAATTACTGTAAATATTATCTATCTCTTCTATTAGTATATATAAATAAATTACGGCCTTCTAGAGATAATTATATTAAACTAAAGAATATAATTTATCTCTACCTTTTATAATAAACTCTATAAATAATTATAAATTAAATTCTAATTATCTTCTGTATATTATCTAGAAACTAATGGCTAAATAGAAAGAGCTAATAATATAATAAAATAAATTCTATATATATACATAAACTACTAGTAAGATAACTAAGTAAACTAGTTTTTTTTAGTATAGTTTAAAGCTAATAACATTATATCTAAATTTATAAAAGTTTTATTATTTCTGGCTAATACAGGCTAATATTCCTAAATAGATTTTAAATTTTTTATAAGAATTTAAAGACGTTTTTACTAAGTATTACAAGCCTTAGAAGTCAACTATATAGTAGAGAAAATAGCTAATATCTAATAATTAATCTAAAAAGAGATAATTTAGGCTTAAGCTTTTTTAAAAAAATACGTAAACTAAAAATTATTATTTATATCTAACTATCAGATAGGAGACATGGTCTGACTTAATATATAAAATATTTAAATAAAATAACTTTCTAAAAAGCTAGACTTGAAGGCCTTAGGGAAATATTATATTTTTTAGATAATTTCTTTATATACGTACTAACTTAAACTCTTTAAATTCTTAAATATATACTTAGTTTTCTATATATCATTACTTTAGCCTGCTGTGTTTAAATTTAAATATCTTTTAAATCAGCAAAACCTACTATCTAAACTTATTAAAGTTAATAGGAAAACTAAATATTATATTAAATAAATTAAAAAACTGCGCCTGAATTGCAGGCGGAAACACTATAAATATCTAGTTAAATAAACTAAATATAATAATTTAACATAAAAATTTATAAGCGATCTCTAAGATATAGCTATTATAAAAAAATTCTATTTTAAAAATCTAAACTAATTTAAATCTAATATTTAACATGAATACCTCTTATAGGAGCTTAGATTTAAACGGGGGGTACTATTATAGTAACTATTTATAATATAAAAGGTTTCTAAAAAAGCCTTCTTTATAAGTTTTTTTTTTATATTATATATTTATATATTAGTTTTATACTAGCGTATAAGCTCTTACTCTAAATATTTTAGTTTATAACTTATTATATTCTTTTTTTCTTCACGTAATGTTTTAAATTATTACTTAGTACTATACTTAGTAATTAATTAATACTTTTTATTAAGTACTTAACCCTCTACTTATAGCATTACCATGATAATATAATAGTAGCTATAGTAGTAGTAATAATAGTAGTAATAATATAATATATAATAAACTATTAAGCTTAAAAAGAAGAGAATATAAAAAAAAATAACTATAAAAAAATTAGCAGCTAAACTATACTAGGCTTAGGAAAATATAGTATATAAAAAAAAAAAAAAGAGCTAGCAGGACTAATAGTTAATTAAAAAATAAAAATATAGAAATAGTTAGTATATAACTTAGTAGTAAATATAAATACTTAAGATTACCTACAGTATAATACTAAAGCTAGGGGTAGATAACTTAAGTTATTAATAAAAATAAATAGTAGTTTAAACATGCTATTTAGCTTAATAGTAGCTTAATAAAACTTCTAATACTAAAGTTATAGCTTTTATATAAGAGATAATTAGTAAAATTAGTAATAAAATTACTCTCTAAGAACTTAATTTCATATATAAAGCTATTAGAATATATATAAAACTCTATATATACTAATATCTTAGTGTTATAATAAATTTATATTTATTATTATAAACTATAATAATAAGGCAACTATAGATAATAAGGTGTTACTATAAAAAACTTAGTACAAAAATATATATAAATAATACTAAAAAGTAGAAATAAACTAAAAAAGATAGAACTTACGGATAGAATTACTCTAAAGTAAGTTTAAGTTCTATAGAGAATAATATCTAGATTAGTTAAGTAAGTCAGATAACTAGCTATAGTAAAATATAGTAAAAATAAGTACTAATAAGAAAAATAAGTATAGGCATAAACTAAAGTTAAACTTATCTTTCTTTATTTTTTCTAGTAGTATTTAATATACTTTTAATTAGTATATAATATACGCACGGAGGATTTGCTATAAGTATAAAATATTAAATAACTTATAATTACTTTCTTATTCTTTATAATTACTCTAAAATTAAAATTTATATTTTAAGTAAAATAGTTTAATACTATCCTATTAAACCTTAACTTACTATATTATTTCTTTTTATTTTAACTAAGTTTAATTAACTTCCACTAAGTCTAATAAGCTCTCTAATTTAGAAGTAAGAGAACTAATTAACGTTATATAATTAATTAAATAACTAGTTACTAGTTTAAATTTATATTAGTAAGTTAAATAACCTATAATATTATAATTATTATCTTAAAGAAATAGGAAGAAGCTGTTAGATAGATTCTAATACTATATTATCTAAATAAAGTCTATAACGACTTATTATAAAGATAAATAAGAACTTTACTTATTAGAAGAAAGTAGTAGTAAAGAAGATATTATAATAAAACTTTTATCTATAACTAAAAGTACATCTAGAGGCTAAAAGAGTATATAATAAATTATTTAAAAATAAAAAATAGCTGTTATAAAGTTACGTAACGCTTTAATTAACTTATAGTAATAAGTAGCAACAGGAAAGGCTATAAAAAAAAGAATAATAAAAATATAGCCTTTTATAAAGTTTAATAGTAATAGAGACGAACTTAAGACCTTTATAATAGCTATAAACCTTTATTATTAATTTAATTAAGCATTATTTATAACTGATTAAGACTAGATTTTAGTAGCTAATATAAATATAATAGAAAAAGCTATAAGATAGTTTAAACTACTTACTAGGAACTATCTAGTAAATAAAGATTTTAATCTAGGAACAGCAGGACTTATAAACTATAATAGTAATATATAATAAGCTTTTAAGAATTATAAAAGCTTTAAAAAAGAAATAATTATAGTCTTTAGAGAAATTAATAAAGAAATAGAGGTAATCTAAAAACTTTAGTAACTTAAGTAATAAATATTAGTAGCTAATTACATAACAGAGTTATAATAAATCTAATTACAACTTAATTAAATAAATTAACTACTAGTTATGATATACTATAAAGAACTAAAAGATAGAATTAAAGATAAAATTTTTAGAGGCAAATAACTAAGTATACTGCTTAAAATCATTAAATAAGTAGTAACTATTAATAACTATTAGTACTAATAAGAGTAAGAAAAGAAAGTACGTGAAAAACCCATAATATATATACCTTAGAGAAATAAAAAGAATACCTAAATATATAACGAAATAGATATTAATTATAATAAGATATTTATTAATAAGTAAGGGAAGTAAGCTAAGGAATAAATAAAATACTATATATAAAAAACTTGTTTAGAATATAGTAAACAGGAACATTTCGTTAAAGACTATAAATAATAATAAGTAAATATTAAAAAAGCTTATATTTAAACTAAAGTATTAAAAGAAATTAAAATAGCTATAGTTTAAATAGAATAAGCGCGAGACCAGATCACTAAGGAAACTATTATATAAAGAATAAAGAAAAAATAATATTAGATATATAGAAGTTATATATACCTTAGTATAAAATATAAAATATTATATTAGTAAGTAAAGAATTATTTAGTAGAACTAACTAGTAATATAATTTCTATAATATAAGAAGTAGTAATACAACAATATAACACTAAAAGCTATAAAAATATATAGAGATTTTATGAGATTATAGAATAGAAAGAAGAACTCTTTAAAAGAGAGAATTAGAATTTCAGATAAAAAAAAAATTATAAGATAGAAAATAGAAAAGAATTTATGTCTATAATAATTATATAACGCGTATACTGGGAATACTGTTAAATATATAAATTAAAGTACTATTTAAAAGAATATTATATTACTAAATACTAAGAAATTACTTTACAGGATGGAATGTATAAATACTAATAAGTACTATAGTTAATAAGAAATAAGTAGTATAGAAAATAGAAAATTAACTAAATAAAAATTAGCTATATAGATAAATAAAATTTATAAATAAATATTTATACTAGTTATAATTTATATAACATACTATTACCCCGTCAGACATCCGGAACTAGAATGGGATTAGAATAAGAAAGAAGAAGAAAATTTTTTATTAATTTTATAGATACAAGATAACAACGCCGCAAACAGGGTGATAAAAAAGAAATATTAGATATATATAATATTAGACTATATAAAAATAAACTATAAATAGAGTAAACACACTATACGTGTTAAAGAACTAAAAATAAAGAAAATATTATAATAACTAGTAAATAAAAAGGAATTTAACTTATAATAAGAACTAATTTACATAGACTTAGAGAATAAGTTATAAAATTCAAATTCAAGTAAATATAAATAGCTATTATAGGATAAATACTAGCTAGAATATTAATTACACTAAACTAAATACTGCTAAGAGAGATGGCTAGTTACAGAATTATATAAAAAACTTATATATTAAAAATATTTCTTAGAATGGAAATGCGAGGATCACGGAGAATAAGCTAAAAATATATATAAAATACTTAATAAGAAAGTATACTAACTCTAGTAATACCTTATCTACAGACCTAAAAAAAAAATACTAAAGAAATAACTACTACTTAAGAGTTAACTATATATAAAAAACTAAAAAACTAGTAGACCATAACTAAGCCACTGAAGGGCTAAGAAAAGGTTAGAAAGAATATATTAATTATATACATATAACTAAACCAAAGGAAACACAAAAACAAGCTATATGTAAATATATATATTAATAGTAATTAAATACTAGCACTTATAAATAGTAGAGCTAGTAAAACACTAATATTAAATAAGTAAATATAAAGATACTAGATACTAACTAAAGTTTTAAACAAACTTATATAAGTAAAATGTATAAATAATAGTCTAGTAATATTCAGAAAAAGTCTAATTAATTTTAAAATATGAAATGTGATTATTTAGGCAGCAGGTTATAGAAATAACTATTATATTAAAATTATAAATCTAAGTAGTAAAGATTTTATCTTAGGATAAGACTAGCTAGTATAATAGAACTTAACTATTAATTAAAAAAAAAAACCATAGGAATTAGGAACAACTACTATAGATAATAATAATAAGTAATAATATAAATAAAAACGATAATACTTTAAGAAACCAAATTTATTATGCTAGAAGAATATTAAGAAGAATTTAGAAAATAATTCTTTAAGGAAGCTAAAGACTAGCTATTAGAATACTAAGATTAAGACCACAAGATCACGCTTAAGAAAGGAACGGATTTAAAACCAAAACTATTATACTAAATACCTATTTATTAACAAGAGGAATTGCGGAAGTTTCTGTAAGAAAATTAATAAAAGAAATATATATAAATAAGCTAAAGCAAGATGGCCTTACCAATACTTTTTATACTAAAAAAGAATAGAAAACTAAGGTTATGTATTAACTATAAATACCTTAATAAAGCTATAAAAAAGAATTATTATCTAATATTACTAATATTAGAACTTATAGATAAGCTTAAAAGAGCTAAGTGGTTTAGCTTTTTTAATATAAAAAATAAATACTATTAAATATAAATAACTAAAGAACACAGTAAATAATAATATTTAAAATAAGATATAAATTATTTAAATATTTAATTATACTAATAGGACTCACTAACGCACTAGTAACATTCTAGACAATTATTAATTATATACTAAGAAAATATCTAAACGTATTTATAATAGTATATTTTAATAACGTACTTATATACATAAATAGGACGCTAGAGAAATATATTAAGTATACTAAGAAAATATTATAAAAACTTAAGAAGTATAGATTATATATTTAGACAGAGAAATATATATTCCACTAAACAGAAATTAAGTTCTTAAGATATTTAATATTCTAAGACGGAATAGTAGTTAATTCTGATAAGATAAAAAATATACTATCTTAACTAACACTAATAAATACAAAAAAAGTTTATTCTTTTCTTAGATTTATAGAATTCTGCTAATAATTTATTAAGAACTACTTAAAAATCATATTACCTTTAACGGAATTACTGAAAAAGGATTAATAATTTAAGTAGGAACAACATAAGAAAAACGCTTTTATAATATTAAAAGAAATATTCTAATAACTACTAATATTAAAGATATTTAACTTATGACTTTAAATTGAGATATATATAGATACATTAGACAGAGCTACTAGAGCTATTTTATTATAAATATAAGATAATAAATAAAAGTATTTAGTAAATTTCTTATCTCATAAACTTATAACTATTAAATTAAATTATGATATCTATAATAAGAAACTATTAGTAATAGTTTAAGTATTTAAGAAATAGAAATATTACTTAGAAGGAGCTAAGTATTAGATTATTATATACTTAAATTATAAGAATCTAATAGCGTTTATAATAACTAAGAAGTTAAATTAATAATAAGTTAGATAATAAGAATTAGTTTCTACTTTCAACTTTTAAATACTTTATAAATTAGGAAAAGAAAATATAGTGGTTAATATACTTAGTTAATAAACAGACCACATAAAGAACATACTAGAAATATATAATATAATATTTAAATAAAGACCGGATGGATCCCTGGGAAGCTTATAAATAAATATTAAAATAATAATTATTATTAAAAATATATAGTAAAAATAAATTAGAGAATATAATAATAGATAATGTATTTTATAAGTGAGTGGGTCACATAAGCGAGCGGGTCACCTTAAAACTTACTAAAAAATCAAGAATTCGCACTTAAATATCTCAACAACCACTTAATAATAAATTCTGAAAATTGAAATTTGAGCTTTTCTACATGCATTACAGCATTTCTGAAGGTCGCATGAAAATTGATTGAGTAGTTTTTGAGATATAGCAATTTAGGTACTAAAACTATGCTATATTACTATATCTTAAAAACTACTAAACCAATTTTCATACAACCTTCAGAAACGCTGTAATGCATGTAGAAAAGCTCAAATTTCAATTTTTAGAATTTATTATTAAGTGGTTGTTGAGATATGAAGGTGGAAAATTTCGATTTTTTAGTGAATTTTAAGATGCGCAGCTCGCCTATATACGTAGCTCATCTATAAAATACATTATAAATACTTTTATTAATATAGTTATAAGAAATTACAAAAAGCTTACTAGTAAATTAAATAGTTATATAATATTCTATTTAGTTTCTTTAGCTGCTTATTAAGGTTGTTATTTGTTAATTTTTTAAGTATAGTTTTTTTCCTACTCTAAGTATATTATCTTTTAGTTATATAAAATATATACGTTTTTATTTTCTCGTAAGAATAGAGCTTTACTAAAATATAATTAGTAGTTAATTAATAATCTATTTTTATTATATAAGGTTTATTAGAATTAAGATTAATAGCCTTTACTAATCTCTTCTAAAACTAGAAGACTAGTTTTAATAGGTATTTCTAGTAGCTAGAGTTTTTCATCTTTTTTATATATAGTAATAGCTTAAAGCTATTTACTAATATAATATTTAGTAATAAGTAAAAGAAATTCTTTTAAGTTTTCTATAAACTTAAAAAGTCCTATAATAAGATTTTAACTAGTTGAATTTATTAACTCTATTTATAAAGTAATTATATAAGTTAATAAGCTTAGGGATAGATAGCTTTTTTTTAATAAAATTTCTAAAGACTTTTTAAGTCTATATTACTTTAGTTCTATTTTTAGATAAGTACTTTTTTATACGTACTATAGTTTTACTTATTAATTAGTTAATAGATTAATTTAAAAAAAGTATATTAACTTACTATTACTAATAATAATTATAAATAAAACTATATTATTATTATACTATATAAATTAGCTAACAGTTTTCTTTTTAGAAACTTTAAAGAAAATTATACTTTATTTAATTTTATTTATATTATATAGTTATATATTAATGAGCTCTTCATTAAAACCCTTATATATAAACTTTTTTTAGTTTTTAATATTCTTACCTTTTAGAGCTACCTTTAAGTATAATTCTAAAAATCTTTTTAAGATTTTCTCTAAAATTCTTCCTAAGAGTTCTTGTCCGAAGTTGAATTTTAAATATTTTCTTAAGAAATTACTTTTTTTTGTATTTACTTTCCTTTCTTTTCTTTTTAAGGTATTTTTATAGTTTAAATAGTTTTTATAGCTTTTATTCTCTCCTTTCTAAGCTTCTCTAATAGCTTAATAGTAGTAAAAAAATTATTAAGTAATAGAATATGTTTACTATATTTAAGTGACTAAGTAAGATATAATACTATAAATTTAGTAAATATAAAACCTTTAGCTACTTAAAAAGAATCTAATTAATAGAAACTTTCTTTTTTTACTATACTTTTTGTTATAGATATACTTTAAAGCATAGTATAAAAAAATAACTCTATATAAGATTATATAATAGTATAGTATTATATAATTAATATTAGTTAGTAGATAGAAAAATATACCTACTTACTTCTATAGCTAGAGAATACTATTTAATTAATATACTTTACTTAATCTTAAGACTTAAGAGCCTTATTACTTACTTTTACAACACTTTTATTATAAAAGAGCTAATTATATATATAGCTACTATTATTTAATATCTAATTCTTATATCCTACTATATTAGCTTTATAGGAAATTGTAGTAATTTCTTTAAAATAGTCTATAAATCTCTATATAAACTTATTAACAGCTAGGTACTTTTCTAGCTACTAGTATTACTAAAAATAAGTTTTTAGGTATTTAGAAAGCTCCTAAACTCTTTTAAATATAGTTTTAAATAGTTCCTAGCCTTTTTCTCTTAGGCTTATATAATAGAAATAGTAATCTATTTATTTAAATTAAATTCTTAAGATATAGTCTCTAATATAGTGTTTTACTTTAAAACTATACTTATTTTTCTAGTAATTTTCTATCCTAGCTTCTTTATGTATTTTTATGTGTATAAGTATAGTAAAATAAGTATATAGCTTTTCTCTATATATAGGCTTCTAAAATCTCTATTTATATTTTAAATTCTATTAATTGTTATTAGTTTTTTAGAGTAACTTTCTAGTACATATTAGCTTTATATTATAATTAGTATATATATAGAACTTATTAACTAGCTTGTTAGAGAAAAATAGCTAAAATAGTTAAATAAAACTCTCTTTATTTACTTCTTCTAGTAAGTTTAGAATATTATAGTTATTTAGATTCTTAATAGGTAGTAGCTTTTAATTAGGCATTATACTAGTATTAGAAAAGCTAGATTTTTATTCTCTTTTTAATTTTAAAGACTTATTAACTTTATTAATAAGATTATTATTAATTCTTCTATGCAGAGCTATAGGAGGGTTATAAATTAATTATATTAATAAACTATTTTATATATATAGAAAATATTAGTATTAGAAGTTTTATTAAGCTATTATTAAACTAAGTAGCGTACTTAAATTATTATTTACTTTTATTAATAATTTAAAATATCTACTCTTGCTCTTAGTACTGTATTATAAATACTTTTAAGTATTTATATTTACTACTAAGCTATATACTAACTATTTTTATACTTTTATTTTTTAATTAGTTATTAGTTTTACTAGCTTTTATCTTTTTACTTATATACTAAATTTTTTTAAGTTTAGTACAGCCTAGCTACTAATTCTCTTATAATTAATTCTTTTTTATATTCTTTTCTTTTTAGGCTTAGTAGTCTACTGTGTATTATATTATTATTATTATTATTACTACTATTACTACTATTACTACTATAGTTACTATTATATAGTTTATTTAAAATATATATAAAAAGCTGCTGCTGTTTGGTCTTAATGTATATATATATTCTTTTAAGCTTATTACTAATAGTGTGATATAATATTTATTTAAAAGTAATATTACTAATATATAAAAATTAACATTAAATAATATAAAGCTATACGTTAATATATAAAGTATTTTTACTATAATATATAATTTTTAGCTTTAAAATATAAACTAGATCTATAACCTAAAGTAAAAGAAGTTTAAGGTATATAATTAGGCTATTATTACTATTACTATTACTACTATTATTATTATTACTACTATTTATACTTATATTCTATTATACCTCGTGTTATGTATGCTAGCTTAAATTTAATTAACTAGTTCTAATAATTCTATAAATAAAAGTAGTACTAAGATAGTAAAACTATAATAAAAAAGAAGCTATTATTATTTTTAGTAAAAGAGATTACTAACTAGCTTCTAAAAGTTAAGTCTTATAAGGTTAGTAGTAACATGCTATAAAATTAAACATATTTTATATAATACTTAGTTTATAGCTATATTAATACTATTATAAATCTTTACTAAGTATAAAAGGTTTTAGAAATAAATAGCTATTTATTATTTTATAATAATACTATATAGAAGTATATTAAATTCTTGTAGCCAAAAGATACATAGTAAGACTATAAGTAATTTAAAAAAAAATATTCTACTAGATAACTATACTAAAAATGAATTTAAGTATATATATTATAAGCTATAAATATAGGGCGCTATATTATCTATAAAGTACTACTTTTATATCTTAATAAATATTCTCTTAAATTATTATATGCTTACTTATAGTAGTAATTACTGTGCTACTAAGATATTAAATTTCTTTATCTTTAAATTTAAGAATAAAAGACCTATATACTATATACTACTTATTTTTATTACTTAAGTTAATAAATAGAACTAGTATAATTAGCTAGAGATAATTAGCACCCTACGCTATAAGAAGCTGCTTATCTATATACTTAGTAGCCTAGTTTTCTACCTACTCTACTACTAAGACCTTAGTAAGAAGGTCTTCCTAGACTTTAGCTAATAATTAGCCTAGTATAACATCTGCCTTATTAAAAAAGGCAGTGCTAGTAGCTCTACTACAGTCTTATCCTATAACTCACAGCAGAACTAGGTGGCTAGAGTATTCTAGTATATAGGTATTTCGTTATAAAAGAAGACTTATACTGGCTAGAGCGCTAGTGCGAAGCTAGCAGAGCTGAAAGGAATTAGTAAAGAGCAGATTTAACGTGCTGGTAGGTAGAACCAAGAGCAGATAGTTAGCTACTACCTCAACTCACTACCACAGAAGTTTATAAGGACTATAGCTGGCTACCTATTTTAGATAGACTGCTTTGAGATCCAGCGCGCAGGTATCACACCGCTAGAGGAGCTACTCTCTATAATCTAGCCGCAGCTAGATACTTAAAAGGGCTGCTTTAGCCTGTAGGCTGGCCAGATTAATAATCTTACTACAGCTAGTCTTACAAGCCTGCTCTTCTACTTTAGGGAGGTTATTCTCTAAGATTTAGTGGCTATACAGCAGCGGTTCCCTGACCACCTAGTGTGGAATTACTCTGTGTTCTGGCACAAAGCATATATAGCCTTCGCGTAGGAAGTCGAGGCATGTCTAGATGCTAAGGTGATGCCTAGCTGGCTATTAATTCTCTATCAGGCCATGCTGCTGCTTACAGACCATCTTCAGGTCGTGAACGCCCAGAACAAGCGAAACGAGCAGAGGATAAAAGAGCTACTAGGGTTAATAAACCAGCAGCTTAAGCAGCAGGCCTCATAGTCCTCGCAGCTGCAGCTACTTACCTCTGGCAGTCTAGTGTTCCGGCTCAAGGCACCTTAGCAGATGCTGGGTAATCTACTCCTGCTGCTGCCTCCGCTTTTACCTCTGCCTCTGCATCATCAGTGGTAGTCAGACGCCGACTCTAGTAAGTACACTTCTGTGCAAGCCAGCATTGCGGTGACGCCCTCTGGCCGCTCGCCCAGCCTATGTCCTCTACTGTAACAGCCTGGGCCGGTGCCTGAGCTACAGCTTAAGCAGCCGCTAAAGCATCGAATGTGCCGTGTAGTCAGGACAGTAGAGGATCTGTAGCGCGAGTGGACAGTAGGCCTATAAAGCCATCCTTCAATCGACGAATTAGATAGAAGATGGGGGAGCAAATGGAGGGCAGGCCGCCAGAGCGAGCTGCAGTGGTACTCCCTACAGCTTGAAGCTATCAAGGAGATCAAGCGCGTAGCTCAGACGCGAAGGGTTAGTAAGAAAGCTGCTATGTGGCAGGTAAGCTACCAGCAGCAGCAGATGAGATGCTTGCTGGACTAGCTTTACAAGCAGCTCAGGGTGGCCAGAAAGGGGCGCAGCAAGCAGTAGATTTTCCGCTCTGTACATGATGTACATGAGGTTCTATGTAGAAGTATATAGAAATAAGGCCGATTCGCTCCCCCAATCAAAGCGCAATAGTGGTACGGTATAGTAGCGGCTTCAAAGAGCCTGTAGGGTGCTAAAAATGGGGAGATTTGCTCATGTGGTCGCGTCGGTAGCCGTAAAGGTGTATGGGCAGTGGACACGGGTGGGTTTTCGAAGCTGCTGAGCGCACGGGTAATCCTGGTACGGGGCTTGGCCAAAAGCGGCTGAATCAGCCACACAAACGCCGCCGTGGACAACCAGGAAATCCTGCCTCAAAATCCTTGACAGCAATAATTACTCCCACATCTCGCTTGATACTGGTAGATTAGGTTGTGAGATGACTAAGTCGCTCAAAGTTCCTTGTATGTACTTCTTCGAGCCCTAAACAAGGGCAGGTGCAAGTCGTTGCGTGTCTTTTTGCACGAGAATCCAGCTTCCTGAGTCCGCTTCCTTGAGTTCAAGAGCCTGAGCTATGATCGTATGGCCCCAAGCAACGTTGAAAGAGAGAGCTGATACGCGGATGGTGGTGGTGGATTGTTTCCTCAAGCACATCTGACCACGAATAGTTTTCCTGTCGCGCCACAGTGTGAGTAGGCTGGCTGCCTAGCTGCAAGCGGTATGCCAGCCTTCTTAGCAGATCTTGAGGGTGAAGTCGTCCTGAGAGTCATAGATCCACATGTCACGGGTAACAGGTTCGCTCCGTTTGTTTTGGAAAGCTACGACAGCATATGAAACTCTTCACCTCCGCCAGTCCTCCGCCATCGCAGGCTCACGAAGTTTCCAAGAATTATATCTCAACATCCATGATAGCTTGCGGCGATGCCAAGAAGTGTTTATTCTCCTTGTAAACATCTAGATGGAGGCATGACCATGTGTTTCGTACGGCAAAGCAAAGCAAAGTAGGCCGGTCACAATCCACAAGGCAGCACTAGCGTAAATGGGCACAACGGTGTAGCCACTGTACGTCGAAATGAAAGATGCGACTAGACCGCCAAATCGCAGAAGAGTGGCCGCAATACCCGTTCCTGTTCCGCGTATTGGCCCAGGAAACGATTCTGGGGTGAAAGCGTACATTATCGCATATTCTGAAGGAAGCAATTAATATAGGAAGGAGGACGTTCAAGGAGCAGAGGACATACCGAAGTTGCCCAGGATACCAGTCGCACATTGGAAGCCAATATCGGCTGCCTCAGTTTTCGCGAGCGTGTATAGGAAGAGAAAGATGCCGGTCAGAATGGCGGAAAGCGCCATCATCCACCTTCGGCCTAGGCGAGTTTCGACACAGAACCCAGCCGCGACGGGTCCGAGGACTCCGACGGCGGATACGATGCAATAGACCATGTAAGTATGGCTCAAAGATGACGTGGCTGAGTATGTCGATTTGGTCTGGAGGTAAGACGTGATAAAGGCGAAGTAGAGCGGATAAGCAATTCCTATCGTGAGCCAGATTATAAACGTTACAGACGTATGCTGACCCATACGTTGGCCGCTGAAGAGTTTCTTGAAGCTATTAGTGTCGTAGTCTTTGAAACTCTCCTTGAGGATCTGCATCTGTGACGAGCCTTTAGAGCTTGGTGATGTAGCTGCATGGCCCTCTAGAGGCGCTTGGCTGAATTGAGCATCGATAGCCTGCAGCATGTTAATACTTAGAGTTTCCGGCTTGTTGTTAAAGCGCGCGATATAGTTGACGGCCTCGACAGCATCGGCGTCTCGCCCTTTCGATAAAAGATACCGGGGTGATTCTGGGATCTTGAAGGCAAGGATGCGGATGAGGCCAAAAGCTATCGCGATGAGGCCAAGCGTGATCATAAGGTAACGCCTGGATACGTAAGCATGAGGTCAGGTCCGATGGAGGGTTTCAATTGACTCACCAACCCATGTTCTCTCCCATACGACAAGGAGCCTCGTCAGCAGAACAAGCCATATTCGCTAAGAAAACCCAAGAGAGCAAAGCAACGATGACCTGTCCTAGATTCCACCAAGCAGAGAGACTCACAAGGAGCCATTGCTTCGCTGGAGGCATAAATTCAAGGAAGATGATGCTGTCCACCGGGACATTACCGCCAGCCGCTGTGCCAATGACGGCCCAGAGTGAGCAGAACGCGACGAAGTTCTGTGTGCCAGCTACCGCGCAGGCAAAGATGCCTCCGATCAAGATGGTAGCATTGAAAGCAGGCTTCCGTCCAATGAGATCCGCTGTGGTTCCCCAAAAGCTGGCTCCGACGATTAAGCCAACGTAGTATGCAACAGAGCTGAAGCTGAGACGGGAGATGTCGGTGAACTCGTTCGCGACGGCCGGTCGCACGGCTGAAATTCCTTGAGACCAGAAGTTGTCGACGATCCAGCCGAAGCCGGTCACCACGAATAGTATCCATTGAAATCTGCCGTATGTTTAGCATACCTAATTGCCTTAGGTGAGGAAGGGTTTGCTTTCAAGCACACTTACTTGCCCATCCCAATATCGCTGAGGCGCTGAGCGACCAATTCGGATTTCATGCGGTACGCTTCGGAGATGGCATCACCGTAAAAGTCTCGAATGGCAGGGTCGTCCGAAACGAAGGTTCCTGATGCGACGATTACTGGATCCTTGCTTGCATTTGAAAGCGCTTCCAAACTTTTCGATTTGACATCGGTGTCTCTGGTAGCATCCATGTTGAGTGGTCGAGGGAACAGCTTCCAGAGTTTTCGTTGTGATGCAGGCACACTTGCATGCAGAATAAGGCACACAGTACTACAGGTCCTTAGGTACGAGAGAACGCGACCGGAGCCTATGCTCTGTGAAGGTATCCAGGCTGTTAAATAAGTAGATACGCTTTAGATAGCTAGTGTTTCCTCGTATGCGACTGCATGTAGTGAACCTTGATGATAAGTGGGGGCCTGTGTCTACTGCTGGGCCGGAAGTCAATGCGTCGTCTCCTGGTCGCGTCTTTGCGGCACAGCATGGGACCGAGCAAAAGGCCGATTTCTCTTGGTACCGCAATGCACTTCATGTTGTGCGGCACGGAATAACAATCCACAGTGCTGCTCTTGGCGTCGCTATCATGAACTATCCAGTTCGCGAGAGTCGATTGGACTCAGCGAGGGTAGCAAATGTGAGGTATGTGAGCAAGATGAGGCTGAAAGTGAGTAGAACAGTCGAGAGAACATTGGGTGGCCGTACTTCGGACGCTGGACCAATCAGATCGACCCTTAGGAGTTCTGGAGATAGCGTGTACTGTGGTACAAGGGGGTAACCTGAGCGGGCCAGGCGCGCTCCTTGCTAGCGTTAGCGTGGCTTTATGCCAAATACAGTATCCCCTGCACTGGCGACAGCTCGTTGCCTGAATGCCTAAGGCAAATCAACCCCGCCTTGGCAAATTTGGATTTGAACTTTTTAATCACTACTACTACCCTATTTTTGCTTGCAAATGCTCAACCCAACAGTTTCCTTCTTTGCAAAGGTGAATTTGACATATTGAACAGCCATATCGCGACCTAGGTGCCTGGGGTCGCCGCTTTTTATTACCGTTCTGGTTAAACCGTACTGAATTAACTGAAAGCTCCTCAAGCGCCTTCCTTTTCACCCCTTGTACTGTCCTACCAGCGGCCATACAAGCTTTACAAGCCTTTGCATCTTTTGAAAGAATAATATGGCTACCACACTAACTAGAAGGATCGCGTTTAACAACGCTTTTTAAGTTCGTACAAACTCCTTGGCCATCTACAGGAAGAGCATGCTTTGACGAAGATGAGTAGGTCATTAGCTGATTTGCTAACTGTATACGAAATTTAAAATGACCTGATTTTTTCTTTTGACTATGTCCCTGATCCATCCAGATAAAAGCAGAGTCGCAGATAGTAGTTTGAAATAGGAAATTCCATAGCAGTCTCCACGTACGATATTACCTCCTATTTATACAGTAATATGATCGAACTTGGTCAGCTCGATCTACACCATTCATGAAGTAATTATATAAATTAATAAAGTCAGGAATTTCAAGCTTTTTAAATGGCTGGTTACTAAACGCTGTCCTTAACTATTTATCTGGCGTTTTCGGCCTCTGCTGGATATGCCATCTCTTCTGCTTTCCATTCAAAATCATCGTCATAAAGAGAACAAGCTGACTATCCTTCTAGACAAGCTGGAGAACTTTCCCATTAGAAGAAAATCAGCTATACACTTTACCCTATGGGATGTGTTTTGTCCAGCTGATCTTAAGCTCTATGAGCTTTGGATTCATACCAAAAAGCTTCTCTTTCTCAGGCTGTTTTGCTTCCTGACTAGTGCTCTGGTTGGTGCTCTAGCTAGTGCTCTAGCTAGTGCCCTGGCTGGTAGTCTTTGTATTTTCACTCTTTTCTACGCTCTCTTTTCTCTTTGTTTGATCTATTCTAACTATACTAATAGCACTAATGCTAAGATCTTGAAGCGTGCTTAAAAGCTTTGAATCAGTAAATAGATTATCAAGCCAAACGATATGGCTAGACCCTTGATTTAGTATTCTAGTTAAAAGCTCTAAAACTCTAGCTTGAGTGTTGTTGAATTTTTGCTCTTTTTATTTCTTTTATAGTTCTTGTGGTCCTTGGTCTATTTTATCTCCATAAATATGCTAAAGTATATTAAGAACGTAGCCAAGCTGCGCAAGAACCCAGATTTTAAATCCAATAAGTATTGGTTTTGAAGGTATATTAATGATATCTAGCGTACGGCCTAAAAAGCCCTTAATATACTTATCTACAGCAATGTGCGTACCCGCTTTATAGTACGTGTGAAATACTTTTTAAAAAAGTATTGTAATTGGCTCGACTTTTTCATGAGGTCGTGCATAACCTAAAAGGGAGAGATTCTAGATATAAAAGTAACGGTAGATTTGATGCCAGCACGTACAGCTTATTGAATTTCATATAGCATGGTGGATTGGCCTGTCTGGCTAAGTATTCCAGTAGAAAGTAAGGCGTGGCTCTACGTGGATTCCTATATAGAGCTAGATGCCTAAATATGTGAAAATTTCAGCTGCCGTAACTAGGGACTATGGTTTTTGGTTTAGTGACGTTTGAAACTGTGCGTTTTTTAGTTTTGAAAGAACCGCATTTGCTCTTTGCCTTCGAGCATTTTCATTTGTTGAACGGACAAGCAAATTAATAACGGTTTCGGTAAAAAAGAGCTTGAAAATTGAGATTGGAGAACTAGAATCAAAGCCTTCTAGAAGCTGGGAGCTGCCATCCTGTATTGGGACTGGTATGGGTGTGAATTCAGGGAGATTTTCAAGACTTTCCCAATCAGGAGAGGTAGTAGACTTTAAAGCAGGCTTATATTAGGTAGGAGGTACAAAGTCGTGGTCATTTGACTGCTTTTTCATTGATCTCCGGGCCATGGTTAGTTAATATTTGGGTAATAAACAGTAGGTAAACAAAATCCAAATTTGCCAAGGCGGGGTTGATTTGCCTTAGGCATTCAGGAAACGAGCTGTCGCCAGTGCAGGGGATAACTCTTTGTATCATGGATTCGTCAGCTGAATAGTAATCCTCTTAGATTATAAATACCGTACAGAAGCAGCTAGAATAGGTACTTGTATGCTATATAAATTATAATGGTATCCTAGATAGAGAGCTATGTGCCCAAAATGTCAAATCTTATACGTCGGAAACGTGGGAATCATCCACCTCCACTTCGATATCCGTAACATATCTGCTCATTGAGCATCTAGAACCCGCACGTATGCTATGCTTGCTCAGAGAATTCAATCGACTTGAAATGGTTATACACCTTCACTTCAACCACTGTCTCCTTTCGCACATGTATGCTAGTCAGGTCTAGCTCTTCCTCTCTCCCTAGAGACCTCCAGTCATTTGCTTTGCTCGAAATAATTGTATGAACGCCTGTTGGAAATTCGTCATGCATATAATCATCTAGCTGACCATTCTCGGAATCTGCTAGTTGATGTGTCGAACTAGATTCATCGACTTCCCTTGCCTTGTCTGTTTTTGTAATCGTGGTCAGTCTGATGGCATTGCTTGGCCGACTAATAGGCTGGCTGCTGATGACGGCGCTGGGAAACAAATCGGGAAATATGCGTCGAATGACTGGTCGTAGCAACGGACAACAGCCTAGAGGAAATGCGTCAGCGAATGCCGTTGCCAGAATAAACTTGAGATGTATGTTTATTACCAGAGACAATGGCAATATTAACTTCGACCGCTCCCCAGACACAGAACATGGCGTAGTCGTACGGCAATTGCGACGTATTCGCGGGGAAATGGACCAGTATAACCAGCACGATGCATGATGCGATGCAGACACTGTGGTTCGAATCAGTGTTTGTCATACAACGATCAATCGGAGAACCTCACATGGTGCCGAGAAGAAAGAAACCAACAATGGCGAGTTTTTGTTGGAGGCGCAAGCGGAGTTTGAACACCGGCACTATGGGAAGAACCAGAATGGCGACGTCCAGCAAGAAATGGGTGGTGATAGTGCCAAGAAAGAACTTGTCGCCGTCGATATTGCAGACCGCATCCGTGATAGTTTTGTCCCAGATTGCACGCGTAGGAACGCAACGGAAGATCAGCATGAAAGTCCGTAGGATCCACCATATTGCCGAAATAGCTAGCAGCACCAAGATGGGGATTCGAATGATTGAAAGCTGGAATAGTCGCCAGTAGAATGACAAGATCGATATTTTCGAAGAAGCCAGCGAAGAGGCATAGCATAGCGAATTGAAGAACCCGAGTATTCTAGTGTGGTACAGTATATCCTCTCGAGCAGCTCCATCGAGAGTATCGGACATGAGCTTTCCGAGTGACCAGTGGAGAGTCCCTACGAGGTTATTTGCAATAATCCACAAGTGACTTGCAAAGGTTCGTCATGGAGTCATTTACATTCTATCAAGATGGCGCAGTAGCCGGTCGCAAAGGTCTATACGTCGACTTGCTATCAGCATATAGTCTTGGGCAAGAGGAAAGGAGAGGTTCTTACAAAAGCTGAGATAGCAAAGTAGTCATCGAGCCACCAGTTAACCCGAGTTACTCGTCGTGCAATCACTCGCATGATCAGCGTTGCTAAGGCGGCAATCCAAGTTACGCCAATACCGGCGTAAAGATTGATCTGGAGCCCAGCCATAGTATTGCTAAGAGTGAGCGAAACACCCGTGACAATGTTCAAAAAACCTAACGGACCTTGAAGTGGACGACTACATCCATGCGCGTGCGAACCACGCCCACTTTATCTGCCAGACAGGGTGTTGTTGACACATAGCTGTCAATTCTCCTCTGAACTCAAATTAACGTCACCTCGTTCACACCAATAACGAACGTGAATCACGGACGGAGGAAGTGCGCCTCAATTCAAGGTCCTGAGCCGAGCAACAGTGCCAATATGGTGCCGAAATTCAGCCATTCGTACCCTCGCCTCAAATAAGATAGTCAATGCCTTTATATGGAGTGTGGCACCATACTGTTTGGCTGGGCTCTAGGATGTGAGCCGTGTTCCAAGCGTTCACCCTCGAAGATAAGGTTCGCGCTACTACATTGATGTCAGTGCTTCCCTCAGACCCCGCGTTCTTCGGCCCTTTTCACTGGCTCCCGCGATTGGTGAACACTTTCAATTCCCAGGCACCTACACTACCTAACCCAGATACCACAGTAGATAGGACGGACGGATTCGGAGAAATGCAACTCTTGTGTATCAAGGCAGCAAAAGTGGCCGCTGGTCGCTGTATAGTCCACCACCCACCAGGGTTTGCTGGAGGTAGAGGGGTCTGTGGAAAGGCCCTTCTGAATGCGCTCCATGACTCATTCCAACACACCTGGGTCTGCGAAACGGATTACGTGTTGTCTTGTTGGATCGGTGCAAGTGGAGGCCAAAGTCCGTATGCTCGTAATTGTCAAAATTTCATCGGCTCTAATGCCTGCTGTGGTCTGTGTTCATGACCTTATAAGCCGCGAAGCCACGGTCTCCACCTACGCTACCTACCCCAGATACAAATGGGGTGACCTGAGCAGACCAGGCGCCCTCCCCGCTAGCGTTTCCATCACCACATTAATAAAAGAACTACTTTTTTTATATATAAAAGGTACTAAAAGATGTTCTTTATTTAAAAGTATAATTTAATACTAATATATAATTAAAATATATAAAAGTTTACTACTCTAATAAAGCTAATAATAAGATTATATAATTTAACTTTATAAATTTTAAGTTCTTATGTTTTTTCTATATTCTTAAAGTAATTATATTATAAAACTTAATAGTTTTATATAAAAAGTTTCTACTTTTATTTTTTATAAAAGACTTTACTCTTTAATTATAAAAAGTATTAAAGATTTTTTATATAAATAAAAGCTTTTTTACTAATATAATAATACTAAATATGTTAATAATATAAAAGTACTAGCCTACTTAACAATTTATAGCTAAACTAAAATATAAAGTTATTATTTTAAAGATAAAAAACGTCTAGTTAAATATATAGTTAATTTTAAAATACTTAAATAAATTTTTTTTTTGTATTATTTATATTTATATAAATTTAGTAAAAATAAAAATTTAAATTTAAATAAAACTAATAAAAGTTATATACTTATTTAAAAATACTATACTAAGTTTATTACTTTATATTAAATATATAAACTATTAGCTTTTATTACTACTATTTTTATAATTATTTTTATAGTAATTTTTATAGTAACTTTTATAGTAATTTTTATAGTAATTTTTATAGTAATTTTTATAGTAATTTTTATAGTAATTTTAATAGTAATTTTTATAGTAATTTTTAAAGTAATTTTTATAGTAACTTTTATAATAATTTTTATAATAATTTCTATAATAATATAAGGATCCAGGCTAATGATGGTAATTAGATATAAATAAAGTAAATTTAATAAAAAGTTAACTATATATGTTATAGAGACTTAATAGTTAACTTTTATTAAGTCACTAAAGTTACGTAGTCACGTATAGAGTTAAAGCTAAGATAATTATTTTAGTTAATTATTTTAAGCTCTAGCTTATTATATTACTTTTTTTTTTATAAATTAGATAGGAGCTCTTTAGTGAACTGTTTATCTAAAGACTTTTATAAATCTATTTTAAGTTCTATTTACTATAGCTTCTTTTAAAGCTTTTATTAGTAATTTACTAATAAGAGTTTATATCTACCTTTTTATAAAAATACTATATACTTCTTCTAATAATTTAATACTATTATATCTTCTCGCTAGCTTACTAGCTTTATAGTTATTAATATATAGCTTTTTTAATTTATTTTATACTATAGCTAGTAGTCTTATTCTTATTTTATTTATATCTTAGTAACAATATCTTACACTACGTGTTTTTTATAGTTATTTATTTAAATTAATAGTAGCTAAAGATTGTTTGTAAGTTAACTTAGTAATAAATTATTACTTACTAGCTATAATCTATTTATATAAAATATTAGGTTTAGTTTTGAGAATGTATTTAGCTTTATAGCATATAAGCTAATTATATTTTCCATAATATATTTAGTATTCTTTTAGTCTAGTTTCTTATTTTCTTATCTAATAGAAAGTTAGTTATTAAGCTTTAATTATACCTTATTTCTAACACGCAGTTATAGGGCTTTATTCTAATATTAGTTTATTTATCTTTTTTATTTTTACTATACCTTAGCTATAGTTGCCTATGCTAAGTTAATTTTTTTTATAGCTTTTCTATAATTTCTTTAGCGCTAGCTTTTAGGTCTTAAGCTATTATATTATATCTAATTCTAATATCTACTTATAGCAGTTCTATATTATATTTATGCTAGAAAAAGAATAAACTTATTCTTATTAAAATAGTGTTTCTTTTCTTTACTATAATTTTAGCTCTTAGGTAAAGCTTTACTTAGTTTACTTAGTCCTACATAATAAATACTTAAAAATAGACCTTAATTATGCTATTTATCTTTTCTATTAAACTATTTATTTATAAATAAAATACTGTTAATAATTATCTTTTAATTCTTAGAATTTTATAAAGCTTAGTCTAGAACTTACTGATAAATTAGCTACTGTAATTAGATATTATAGTATTAGAAATCTAATAGTAAGTAATAATCTTACAGATAAAAGCCTATATTACTATCTTAATATCTATATTTAGAAGAGAGTAGAGAGTTATGTTTTTGCTTAGCTTATTAGTAATTACTAATAAGACTATATAGTTATCACTTTCTAGTAATCTAGTTACAAAATCTATTAAGATCTTTTTTTAAATATGATTGGAAATAGATAATAGGTGTAACAGCCCTTACTAGTAATCTCTCTATAACTTTATATAGCTATAAATATTATAGTTTTAAATATAATACTATATATGGTTTAATATCTCTAGCTAAAAGTAATTTCTTATTAATATTAAATAGGTTCTCTATCGTCCTAGGTATTCTATTACTTATAATAAATAAATTTAGTAAATAATTAATATCCTTAATAGCTCTAAGTCAGGTACTTATTTTCTATTCTAATAATAAAAGGTTTTATCTTTATTAATTATGTACTTAGCTAGTGAAACTTTTAGTTTAAGCTCTAGAGAAAATCTTTACTTCTAATTATAAAAGGCTTATACTACTCTTATATACACTTTATTATCTAGTACTATATTATGCTATTTTTATTTAAACTTATTATAAAACTTCTAAGTATAAGACTTCTAGACTTTGGTTATACTATCTTCTATAATTATTAAAAAACTAATTTAAGTAGAGAAAGCCTATACTATTTATCTATTATTATTTAATTTAAGCTCTTTTTTTTAACATGTAATTACTAGCTTTAGTAGCTGAATTATATAACTCTTTAGCCTTTTATTATTTTCTCTACTTAGATGATTTTATTTGTGTTTTAATAGTATATTAACTCATATATTTTCTTTCTTTAGCTTATATTAAATCTTTATATTATATTAGCTAAGGAATAACTGTTAGTGTGTATATCTTTTATTTAATTTTTAAGACCTTATAAAATACTTAAGGTTCTTATAATTAGTAATAACCTGGAATTTTTTAATAGACTATAATTCAACATCTTATGCCTTTAGGTAATAAATAATTACAAGAAGTTCTTTATTATATATCTTATAATTATATTTTGTAGGTGTATTTTTTTTTAAAAAGTATATACATAAACACAGCACGCTATCGTTGCTGTATTATAAAAGAATTTCTTTAGTTATATAATCTAAAAAGTCAGTTTCTAAAATAGTCTTATAGTTAGAATTAAATTAGGCTAGTACTAGTTCTAATATAAAGATTTTTTTTAGTTTATTAAATACTATTTACTCTTTATTAGTCTATTAGAACGGCACGTTATTTATAAGTCTTATAAGTAGAATAGCAATTTCTGAAAAAGACTTAATAAACTAATAATAGAAATTAGTAAATTTAAGAAAGCTTTTAATTTCTTTTATAGTTATTAAAGGCTGCTACTTAGTAATTACTTTTATCTTAATAGAATCTATTTAAATTTCTTATTCTACTTTAATAATAAACCCTAGATATTTCATGCTTTTAGTTTTAAATTTGTATTTCTTAATATCTAGATATAAACCTACGGTGCTAAGTTTCTCTAGTATTAGATTAATTTACCAGCAATACTTTTCTAGTAAGCCTAAAAAATAGATAAGAATATTATTAAAAAAAACTAAACAGAACTTATTAAGATACTTTTATAGAATTTAGTTTATATATTACTAAAATATACTAAGAGCTTTTACTAGTCTAAAAGATATAACCAGCTATTTAAAAAATCTAAATCTTATATAAAAGACCGTTAGCTATTTATCTTTTTTTAAAATATAAATCTTATAAAAGGCTATTAAAATGTTGAGCTTAGTATACTATTTTATCTTACTAATCTAGCTAAACATTTTATAGATTAAGAGAAGAGAATATTTATTCTTCTTAGAAATTTTATTAAGCATGTGGTAGTTAATATAAAAGTAAAGGCCTTTACTAAACTTATATATAAATAGTATTAAAACTATAATTAAAGAGTTACTTATATAAATAAAGCCCTTCTCTAGTAGCAGTATTAACTCTTTTTATAATACTAGTAATTTCTTTTTTAATATATTATATAGCGGTCCTTATAGGACCTTAGGGTCCTTCCTATTAATCTTTTTAAGTTTAATATAATAGTTTATTCTAGGATTTTATAGTGGTGGGAGCTTATCTACTTTTTTCTTTAAAAATAGCTTTAAATACTTCTAATAGGCCTTAGAAAGTAATATTCTAAAATCTAGCTTTAGTTTAAACGCTAAGGCCTTTAAATATTTATTAATAATACTATAAAGATATATATCTTACTTATTTTTTTTAATTTATCTATTTATATTAAAAAAGTAGTTATGCTAATCTCTATTAGTTTTTACTAATATAGTTTCTTCCCTTTATTACTATAAACTCTTATTCTTAAAGTATGAATATAAAATGATTTCTTTACTGGCGTAATTATGATATTATTTTAGTTTATTTAGGGCTTGCCTAAGATAAGATTAAATCTAAGCATATTATTAATAATATATATATAAACTTATTTAGTATATTTTTTAATATTAAGATTAATTTATGTAATCTAGATAACCCTTTTAGGTTTTTTATATACTCTAATAATCCTCTATAGGGTTATATTAATATATACTAAATAAACTTTAGCAGTAAAAATAAAGTTTATAAAACTATAATATAAATACTTAGTATTAATCATTATGTATGTGATATTTATTTAGTTAATTAATAAATATATAATAATAAAATCTATATCTATATATATATTTTAAAACTTCTATTATTCTTTTTATAATATTATTTTACCTATTTCGGCTAAGGGCCCCTGCTTGTGACTATAAGTAAAAACTATTTTTTTTCTAATACTTTTTCTTTTTCTTCTTTATCTCTATTTTCTTTGTTTCTTTTATTAGTGTTTATTTATCTAGCTTTTATTAATATTATAGTAGCTAAGCATAACTAATTTACTTTTACATATTTATACTTATTCTTTATATAATTAGGAGAACTGTATTAATAATAGAGGCTTTACTTATAGCACTAGTTAAATTTCTTTTAGCTTATTTAAAGTATTTTAAATTAGTTATTTTATAGCTTTACTATCCCTACACGCATAAGTATCACTTTCTAATTTATTAGTTTAAATATTAGTATAAATAATATTATATAAATAGCTATAGTAATTCTATAGTTACTTAATATAATCTATATAAAGTTATTACTAATATAAATTACTTTTTAAGTATACTCTTTAAAGCTTAGTGTTATTAAAAGGGCTATAATATACTTTTAGAGCTCTTTATCTAATCCCTAAGTAAATATACTCTTTTTTATATTTTTATTTAGCTAATTACTTTCTACTAGCGGTAGCTTCTTATTAAACTTTATATAATATTCTCTTACTAACTTTTTTTTCTATTTTATGCTTTATAGCTTATCTAGAGACTTTTACTTTTAGTACTAGTTTTTAAACTAAGAGTCCATAAATACCTATATTACTTTAAAAGTAGTATTATTTCTTTAATTAGAAAGCTATAAAAGAATAGTTTATACTATTTATTTCTTTAAATACTAAAAGAGATAGTTTATCTGTTCTTTTTTACTATCTATATAGTATTTATTAAATTATAACTTAGCCTTAGCTTAATGCTTGAATATAGAGTAAAAAGACTATATACTATTAAACATAAAGAGTTTAGGGAAATTAAATAGTTTAACTACTAGTTTAATTACTAGTTATAGCGTTAGCATGAAGGAAGTTACTAGTATTATTACTAGAACCTATAAAAGTAGCCTTAATAGGAAATTATAACTTTTTAGTATAATTAGCTTTTTAGATATTACTTATAATATATTTATAATCTCCTTAAGTGAGGTGCTGTTGCTGGCTTTATTTACTAGAAATAAAACTTTCCCTTTATCACGCTAAGTAGGGTAGTTATTAAGTTTAATTTCTATTTAGCTTATTATTACTTTAATAGCTAGAATTTTTAACTCTTATAAAATAAGTAACTAGCATAGTTCGCAGCTAATTTATTTATTATTATATTCTATATTAAGTAGGTTTATCGCTCAGGCTATTAGTATAAGTACTAAGTAGTTATTAGTATTTATTAATACTTACTATACTACTAGATAGTGCTTCTAAATACTAAAAAGTCTCTTATTTTTTTATAAAGTTAATTATACTACTAGAGGCCTTCTTAGCCTCTTATAAGAAATAAAGTTAATTAAATCCAAATATAAGAATTCAGGCCAATAATAGTAATTAGGTGTAAATAAAGTGAATTGAATAAAAAGTTAACTATATATACTATAGAGACTTAATAGCTAACCTTTATTAAGTTACTAAGGTTACGTAGTTACGTATAGAGTTAAAGCTAATGTGATGACGGGCTCAGTCTTCACGCGTCGTTGCATGGATGCAGGTTGACGGGATAAGTTGGCTCTATTTCAGCTACACTAAGATGAGGAGAGAAGAGGTACAAAGGGGGCTCGCCCCTAAATAGGGCGGTGCATGGCCTGAGCGTGAGCTAGCCATGCTCCGAGCTCTGCGCTAGGTCGTGGCTGGCGTAGCCAGTCGCGATATCATGTGGCCTGCAGCGAGCAGAGCAAGCAGCACCGTCATATTACCCCCCCTCTAAGGGAGGCTCGTCCCCGAGTCTCTAGGTTACAGTCTCCTCCTTGCTGGTCTCTGTACCACTCTTGTCTTTGAAGCCGCCTTGTCGTCCTCCTCTGTTACGTCCAGGCCCTCCTCTGCTTCGTACGCTTTCAACCAGGCGTCTAGTCGTGCCGGCGGTCCTGCTTTCTCTGGATAGGCCTCGTGGTAGTCTCTTACCTTGTATGGGGCGCCTATAAAGCCTCGGGCGTTGTACCAGGTAGGATCTGGGTCATGAGCTAGCCAGGATGCTTTGTACTGTAGTCGGCCATAGAATAGGCGGCTATCAAGGATTTCCTGCACTGGCCACTCGGGATGCCCGTTGATCTCGATAGGCGGTTCCTCAGGTTCAATTTGGCCAGGCAGTGGGCGAGTAGAAGCCTTCTGTAGGCGGTCTACGTGGAAGACGTCAAGCATGCGCATGTGCGACGGCAGCTTAAGGTGATAGGAGTATCCCTTCATGCCTACAATAGGATAGGGTCCGTACATCTGCTGGTCAAGCTTCTGGCTAGGTCAGCTAGTAGTGAAGTCCTTAGGTGTAACGTATACCTCATCTCCTGTAGAGAAGTCTGGCTCGCGGCGCTTCTTATTAGCCTGTCAAGCCTATCACTCTTATACTTAAGCAATCCCTTATTAAGCTATTTCTATAGCTAGCTTTACTGTATTGTGGCAAGCTTTAGCGTAGCTCTACGCTTCCTCATGTGACATCTGTTTACAGACTGTAGTAGATACCTTCATACGTTCCTCCCAGTCCCAGTGATAGATTAGCTAGTAGCCAAACTCAATTTAATAAGGTAATAAGCCTATAGTCTCATGCGGTAGAATTGCTTAGATCTAGTCCATATAAGACAGCAGATTTAACTAGTTGTCCTGATAGTAGTTAACAAATAAGCGTAGGCACTAGTCAATGTACTAGTTTAGGACCTTAATATTCCCGTTAGTTTAAGAGTGATACGGCGTTAAGAGCTTTTACTTAATTCCTGTTAGTCAGCATAGCTCATTTATGAATGCTGAGGTAAACTAAGGACCGTAATTAGAGACTATTAACCTAGGCAGGCCAAATACTCGCTAGATGTAGTAATAGTACATATCAGCTGCCTAAGCAGCTATAGTGGTCTTACAGTAAGGTAGTAAGAAGCAACGCTTATTTAGCCGGTCCACGACGACAAAGGCGCAGTCATATCCTTTCTTATCTAGAGAGAAGGACTTAAAGTCTATAGAGACGTCTTACCATGCTCGCTCAGGGATTGGCAGTGATTTAAGTAAGCCTAGGGTTTTATCATAAGGTATGTGGCTCCATCTGCAAGCTTTATACGCAGCTACGTAGTCGTCTACATCTTTACTCATGCGGCCCCAGTAGTAGCGGTCGCGAAGTAACTTGCCTATCTTTCTCTTACCTGGGTAAGCAGTCACCTGGGTAGCATGGATAGCTTAAATAAGGTAGGTCCTTAAGAAGTGTACAGCAGGGACTACTAGCTTGTCGTGGTGCATGAGAAGGCTCTGGCTGAGTTTCTATGCTGGGTAGTTGCCAGAGAGGGCGCGCTCTCGGAATGGCTGTAGGCTCTCATAGCTACAGTTCGCCTCAATAATGCGATTGATTAGTAAGTGAGGGTCATTTAGGGGCGGCGAGGCCATGAAAGTATTAGCAGTAGCTACTTCAATTGTATTAGTAGCTAGTATGCCTCTTGCTGACAGCGCAGCTAGGTTATCGCTCACGGCCTCAATAAAGCTAACGTTGATTTGCTCTGCTGAGAGGAAGGCGCGTGTTCGGGCTGCTTTGTTCTTATCTTTCTGGGTCTTTAGTTCCTCTTGCTTGCGCAAGAGCGCGTCGGCTACTATGTTAGCCATGCCAGGGTGATAGGTAAGCGTTAGGTGATAGTCTGCTACGCTCATTGCCCAGCGCATCTGGCGGGGAGTAAGCTCTTACTTTGTAGAGAAGTACTCTAGCGCGTGATGGTTAGTTAGGGTACTGAATGACTTAGTGGTCTGCAAGCCTATAAGCTGTGAGCGCCATTCTTGGAGGCCGTAGATTACAGCCAACATCTCTTTATCGTGTATGTTGTAGTTCATCTGAGGCTCGCTCATAGTCTTAGAGTAGAAGGCTACAGGTCGCTAGAGGCCATTCTCTTGGAGCTGCGATAGCACCTCTGTGACGACTCCATTACTTGCGTCTATCTCCATGCGCGTCTAACGATAGGGCGAGTAGTAAGCTAGGACATTATCTAACAGCATTAAATCCTTAGCTTGCTGGAAGGCTGCCAGCTCGCGTTCACCAAAGGCGTGCCATGCGCCCTTCTTGAGCAGCTTAGTGAGCGGTCAGATAATACGTCCATAGTCCCTCAGGAAAGCTCTATAGAAGTTACAGAATCCTAGGAAGGATTGCAGGCTTTTGACTAACGTAGGTACTAGCCATTCCTGTACAGCAGCGACCTTCTCAGGGTCCTTTTGGATCCCTTCTGTGCTGATAATAAGGCCTAGGAACTTCGTTCTAGTAACGGCGAACTCGCTCTTCTTGATGTCTGCCTGGAGGCCAGCATCCTGGAGACGTCTTAGCACCTGAGCGACATGCTCCTCATGCTACAGCAGGTCTTCAGAATAGATTAGGATATCGTCAAGGTAGGCAGTGCAGAAGTCATTAAGTAGGCTATGAAGCACCTTGTTAATGTAGCGCTGGAATGTAGCAGGGCCATTACAGAGACCAAATGGTAGCACGCGGTACTTGTAGTTCCTATACCGAGTACAAAACGTGGTTAGATCCTCTATGTCCTTATTCAGACGTATATGATAGAAGGCCTGTCGTACATCAAGCTTGGTGAACACCCTTGCACGCGCTAGCCGGGCGAGGGTCTCCTGAATCAGCAGGATCAGATAGGCGTCTTTCTTCGTAATAGCATTAAGCTTGCAGTAGTCGACGCAGAAGCGCTACCCTCCTCCAGGTTTCTTAGCAAACAGTACTAGGGAAGTATATGAAGCGTTGCTGTAAGTAATAACCCCTCGTTGAAGGTGGTCGTTTAGGTAGGTCTTAACCAGCTATAGCTGCTCAAGAAACATGCTATATAGTAGGCTTAACATCAGCGTGTTCTTGGCTATTAGTTTAATATCATAATCAACACCTTCGCGATGTGGGGGCAGCACGTCTGAGTCCTTCTTTAAGAAGTGGGCCTAAGTCGCGCCGGCGTAGCTAAGGTAGGATAGCTTTTACTTAATAAGCTACTAAAGTTCCTCTTCTCCTGTAAGGTCCTTATTTAATTAATAGGGCCCTTCTAGCGAAGCCTTCACTAAGGGGTTCCTAGAGTCTTAAGAAGAGAGCTTTAGGTCTAGTAGGCTAAGCTTATTTCTACAGTCTTAAATAAGCTTATCTACTTTATAAATACTAGTGTACCCTAGTATAGTTTCCTTCTACCGTGCGTGTATTATAAAGGTAATAGCTTCTATAGTATTAATCTTAAGGCCTACTTTAGAGAGGTCTTTGCGTAAGATAGGCTGAAGACAAAGGGTTTATTTACTTAGCTTTAGCTACTATTATGGGTAAAGCTACTCTTCTATTTTCCTAAGATTCTCTTACTATACTACACGCTGGAGTGAGTGCTGAGGTGGCTTATAGGTACACTATAAAATCACTATATTTATTAGCTTATCACGTTAGTTAGTATTAGCTTGGTGTGAGGGATTAATTTTAGTTAATAGATCTCACATTAAAATAATAATATTATGCTTACAGTTAATTAGCTTATTATCTGGCTATTTAAGTGCTTACTTCTTACAGTTAATTAAAGTATCTATATCTTTAAAAAGCTTGCGGCTGATTATAAGGTCATAGCGGCTAGTATTACAGAAAATAAAATAGATTAGTAGGTAGTAGTTATTTAATACTAGATTTACCTAAAAGTACTTATCTACTTATCTATTTAGTCTATTATTATAGCTAGCTAGGGGGATAGATTTTATCTGGTAAGTTTTTACCTTAAGCCCTTTCTTAATAGCGCGTATGTATTTTAGGTATACTAGAATAAAACTACTAACTCTAGTATTAAGAAAGCTGCTTAGCTTAATAGCTAGTCCACTAGTAGAGATATAGTAAAGTAGGGTAAGAATAGGTCTATTAAATAGCAGTTAGTAAGAGTTAAATTAGCTAGTAGCTTTAGAAGGTAACTTTAAGAAAAAGACTTCCCTTAAGGTAAGTCTTTTCCTAATAGTTTCTTTATAGTAAGCTAAAACTTCTTATCATTACTAGTATCCTAGAGTATATAGAGCTTTTTATTAGTATCTATAGGCTTAATTACTTTAGCTATAGCTTAAATAGATAGTTAGTAGTCTTTTATAAAGTAACTAGATTTCCCGCAATTATAGCAACTAGCTGGTTTAGGGATGGGTATTAGTAGAATAATAGTAGTTACTACGTAAGTTAGGTGCTTAGTTTTTAGATAAGACTACTAAGTTAATAGTAGCTAAGTTTTTCTAGTTTTTTTATTAATTTACTTAATAGCTTTTCTAATGCTAAGAGCTAGCTCTCTAGCGAAGTCTTAGACTAGGTTTATATACTTATTATACTAGTTATAATACTGCTATTAGTAAATGCCTATCTGTATACACAGAGTATTTAGGAGCTTCTTATGGAATTCTTTTACTTATTAGTTTATAGATAGACTGCGTTCTTAAGCTAGGCAGAAGAAATCACTTTAGAATATAATAAAGTTAGTAGGGTCTCTAAGGTAGAGCTTTTAGAAATTATAGTAAGTATTAAGTCTCTTATATAGGTCGCTGTACGTCCTTTCTAGGTAATTTATTATATATTAGTAGCTAACTAGCTGCTCACTCTCTTTTACTATACGTATTAGTATTAAGAGGTATTAGTTGGCAGGACCCTCCGTATACGTATGCATGTAAGAGACGATGTTCTCCTAGATAGCTTACTTACTAGCTCTAGTAAACTAGTCTTAGTTAGTGCGTACCTTATCCTCTAGGACATCCCTTTATTAATTAAAGGTAACGTCCTTGCTGTCCTTAAGTATTGGCAGATCAGGAAATCAGGCTAAACGGCTATTACTTTAATGGCTGCCTATAATAGGCATAGCTAGTAGAGTAGCTAGTACGTAGGGTAATACTTAAGGAGTTTAGTTACTAAGATCTCCTATATCAGAACCATCGTCAGGTCCTACAGCTACATAGCCAGCCTAGTTCTAAGAGATCTATGGTAGAGCTGTAAAGCGTGTCTTCTTTACTGGTATTAACAATAGCGCTAGGCTGGCCTTTGCAGAGAGGAAGGAGTGTATATTATACGTGGGTTTCTTTATCTGTACCTTTAGTGTCTTAATCTCGTTCTCTTAATCTGCTACGCGCTTGAGCGTGTTGTTTAGTAGCTGACGAAGCTTAGCAAGCTCATCTCTAGCCTCGTTAAGCTCAGTTTCGGACGTGTTGAGCGCTTTTCCTAGCGTATCGGCATGGTCGCGATGTGTGAGTACTTTGAGATAGCTACGCTCTAGCTCGCTAGCGATTATCGCTTGATCAAGGGTCATCAGGGTAGGAAGCGTAACCTCTATCTCCTAAGGCTCGTAGGTGTCGGTTCCCCAGGTAGTGCTCTTAGTAGTAGCCACAAAGGGTTTCTTATCGTGTCGTGCCTGGATGCAGAGCTTCTTAATGGTGTAGTCTTCTCCAATCACGTTGTCAGGATAGTACGTAGCGGCACACCTAAGCGACTTAGGGATAGGCGTGTAGTCATTACCAGTGGCTGTTGCCTTGGGATCGACCCTCATCTCTAGCATCGAGAGCTTTCCCATGGTCCTAACCTATCCATTCTTATATGTGTATAGAGCTTCTGGCCCCTAGCAGGGTGAAGCGATTGGCTGATTCTCTGGCGTGGAGAAGGCGAGCTGGTAGTGCTCACAGGGGTCGGTTTCTCTAGCAGGGAGAAGATGATAAAGGGGGGGGGGGGGTTTACTAGAGCTCTCGTAGCTCTCTTCCAACCTAATAGGTACGTTGCCTACTGCTGTAGGTCTTCCGGTTACCTGCTGAGTTGCTCTTGAGGCCTGCCGCTGCAGGGCTTATATAGGCTATTGCTCAGGGTTTCAATTACCTACTGCTGTAGGGCTTTCCGGTGGAGATTGTATGGTTAACGAACTAACGACTCGGCGTAGTCGTGCAATTGATTCTCCAGGTGCGGTTGTTAATGAATTAAATGCTCAGGTTAATCGCGCAGGTTGACCTCGATATTGTGTCACTGTCGTCCGGCCGAGTTAGATTGATCTTAGTGTAATGTGATGACGGGCTCAGTCTTTACGCGTTGTTGCATAGATGTAGGTTGACGGAATAAGTTGGCTCTATTTCAGCTACACTAAGATGAGGAGAGAAGAGGTATAAAGGGGGCTCGCCCCTAAATAGGGTGGTGTATGGCCTGAGCGTGAGCTAGCCATGCTCCAAGCTCTGCGCTAGGTTGTGGCTGGCGTAGCTAGTTATGATATCATGTAGCCTACAGTGAGCAGAGCAAGCAGCACCGTTACAGCTAAGATAATTATTTTAGTTAACCATCCTAAGCTCTAGCCCATTACAAATAATTTCTATAATAATTTTTATAGTAACTTATATAGTGTGATGACGGGCACGGTCTTCACGCGTCGTTGTATAGATGCAGGTTAACAGGATAAGTTAGCTCTATTTTAGCTACACTAAGATGGGGAGAGAAGAGGTACAAAGGGGGCTCGCCCCTAAATAGGGCGGTGCATGGCCTGAGCGTGAGCTAGCCATGCACTAAGCTCTACTAGATCATAGCTAGTGTAGCTAGTCGCGATATCATGTGACCTGCAGTGAGCTGATTAAGCAGCACCGTTATATTACCCCCCTCTAAGGGAGGCTCGTTCCTGAGTCTCTAGGTTATAGTCTTTTCCTTGCTGGTTTCTGTACCACTTTTGTCTTTGAAGCTGCCTTGTTGTTCTCCTCTGTTACTTTCAGGTCCTCCTCTGCTTTGTATGCTTTCAACTAGGCGTCTAGTCGTGCCGGCGGTTCTGCTTTCTTTGGATAGGCCTTGTAATAGTCTCTTACCTTATGTGGGGCGTTTATAAAGCTTCGGGCGTTGTACCAGGTAGGATCTGGGTCATGAGCTAGCTAGGATGCTTTGTACTGTAGTCGGCCATGGAATAGGCGGCTATTAAGGATTTCCTGCACTGGCCACTCAGGATGCCTGTTGATCTTGATAGGTGGTTTCTTAAGTTCGATTTGGCTAGGCAGTGGGTAAGTAGAAGCCTTCCATAGGCAGTCTGCGTGGAAAACGTCAAGCATGCGCATATACAGCAGCAGCTTAAGGCAATAGAAGTGTCCCTTCATGCCTATAATAGGATAGGGTCCGTACATCTGCTGGTTAAGCTTCTGGCTAGGTCGGCTAGTGGTGAAGCCCTTAGGTGTAATGTATATCTTATCTCCTGTAGAGAAGTCTGGCTTGCGGCGCTTCTTGTTAGCCTGTTGAGTCTATCACTCTTATACTTAAGTGATCCCTTATTAAGCTATCTCTATAGCTAGCTTTACTGTATTATGGTGAGCTTTAGCATAGCTTTGCGCTTCCTCACGTGATATCTGTTTATAGACTATAGTAAATGCCTTCGTACGTTTCTCCCAGTTCTAGTGATAGATTAGCTAGTAACTAAACTTAATTTAATAGAGTAACAAGCCTATAGTCTTATATAGCAGAATTACTTAAGTCTAGTCTATATAGGGCAGTAGGTCTAACTAGTTATTCTAATAGTAATTAATAAATAGACATAAACGCTAGTTAATATACTAGTTTAAAATCTTAGTATTTCTATTAGTTTAGGGGTGATATAGCGTTAAGAGCTTTTACTTAATTCCTATTAGTTAATATAGCTTATTTATAAATACTAAGATAAACTAAGGACTATAGTTAGAAACTATTAACCTAAGCAGGCTAAATACTTACTAAATATAGTAATAGTACATATTAGCTACTTAAGTAGCTATAGTTATCTTATAGTAAAATAGTAAAAAGTAGTATTTACTTAACTAATCTATAATAATAAAAACGTAGTTATATTCTTTTTTATTTAGAGGGAAGAACTTAAAGTTTATAGAGACATCTTACTATACTTACTTAAAAATTAGTAGTAATTTAAGTAAGTCTAGAGTCTTATTATAAGATATATAGTTTTATTTATAAGCTTTATATATAGCTATATAGTTATCTATATCTTTACCTATATAGTTTTAATAGTAGTAGTTATGAAGTAGCTTACTTATTTTTCTTTTACTTAAGTAAGTAGTCACCTAAGTAGCATAAATAGCTTAAATAAGGTAGATTTTTAAAAAGTATATAATAAAAACTATTAGCTTACTATAGTACGTAAAAAGGCTCTAGCTAAGTTTTTATACTAAATAGTTACTAAAAAGAGCATGCTTTCGGAATGGTTATAGGCTCTTATAACTATAATTTACCTTAATAATACAATTAATTAATAAGTAAGGGTTATTTAGAGACGGTAAGACTATAAAAGTATTAGTAGTAATTATTTTAATTATATTAATAACTAGTATATTTCTTGCTAATAGCACAGCTAGGTTATTACTTATAGTCTTAATAAAGCTAATATTAATTTACTCTACAAAAAAAAAAGGCGCGTGTTTAGGTTATTTTATTTTTATTTTTTTAAGTCTTTAGTTTTTTTTACTTACGCGAGAGCGTGTCAGCTATTATGTTAATTATACTAAAATAATAAATAAATATTAGATAATAATTTACTATACTTATTATTTAATATATCTAGCGGAGAGTAAGCTCTTACTTTATAGAAAAATACTCTAGTATATAGTAATTAGTTAGGGTACTAAATAACTCTATAGTCTATAAGCCTATAAGCTATAAATATTATTCTTAAAGGCCATAAATTACAGCTAATATTTTTTTATTATGTATATTATAGTTTATCTAGAGCTTACTTATAGTTTTAGAGTAGAAAACTATAGATTACTAAAAGCTATTCTCTTAAAGCTATAATAGTATTTTTATAATAACTTTATTACTTACGTCTGTCTCTATACGCGTCTGGCGGTAAAATAAGTAGTAAGTTAAAATATTATTTAATAGTATTAGATTTTTAGCTTACTAGAAGGCTACTAGCTTATATTTACTAAAGACATACTATATACCCTTCTTAAGTAACTTAATAAGCAGTTAAATAATATATTTATAGTCTTTTAGAAAAGCTCTATAGAAATTATAGAATTTTAAGAAAGATTATAAGCTTTTAATTAACGTAGGTACTAGTTATTTCTATACTATAGTAACCTTCTTAAGGTCCTTTTAAATCCCTTTTATGCTAATAATAAGGCCTAGAAACTTTATTCTAGTAATATTAAACTCGCTTTTTTTAATGTTTATTTAGAGGCTAGTATTTTAGAAATATTTTAGTACTTAAGTAACATACTTCTCATACTACAGCAAGTCTTTAAAATAAATTAAAATATTATTAAAATAAGTAATATAAAAGTTATTAAGTAAATTATAAAACACCTTATTAATATAGCACTAAAATATAGTAGGGCTATTATAAAGACTAAATAATAGTATATAGTACTTATAGTTCCTATACTAAGTACAGAACGTAGTTAGGTTCTCTATATTTTTATTTAAATATATATAATAGAAAGCCTGTTATATATTAAGCTTAGTGAATACTTTTATACGCGCTAGTTAAATAAAAGTCTTCTAAATTAACAGGATTAAATAAGTTTTTTTTTTTATAATAGTATTAAGTTTATAGTAGTTAACATAGAAGCGCTACTCTTCTCTAGGCTTTTTAGTAAATAATACTAGAAAAATATATAAGACATTACTATAAGTAATAATACTTTATTAAAAGTAGTTATTTAAGTAAATCTTAATAAGCTATAGCTGCTTAAGAGATATGCTATATAATAAACTTAATATTAGTATATTCTTAGCTATTAGTTTAATATTATAGTTAACACTTTTATAATATAAGGGTAGTATGTTTAAGTTTTTTTTTAAAAAGTAGACTTAAGTTATGCTAGTATAGCTAGAGTGGAGTAGCTTTTACTTAATATACTACTAAAGTTTTTTTTCTTCTATAAGATTCTTATTTACTTAATAGGGCCCTTTTAGTAAAGCTTTTACTAAAGGATTTTAAAAGAAAAGCTCTAGGTTTAATAAGTAGAGTTTATTTCTATAGTCCTAAATAAGCTTATTTACTTTATATATATTAATATACCTTAGCATAATTTCTTTTTACTATATATATATTATAAAAGTAATAGCTTTTATAGTATTAATCTTAAGACCTACTTTAGAGAGATTTTTATATAAGATAGGCTAAAAATAAAAGATTTACTTACTTAGCTTTAGCTACTATTATAGGTAAAGCTATTTTTTTATTTTTTTAAGATTTTTTTACTATACTATACGCTAAGGTAAGCGCTAAAGTGGCTTATAGGTATATTATAAAATTACTATATTTATCAGCTCATCACATTAGTTAGTATTAGCTTAATATAAGAGATTAATTTTAGTTAATAGATTTTACATTAGAATAATAATATCATGTTTATAATTAATTAGCTTATTATCTAGCTATTTAAGTGCTTACTTTTTATAGTTAATTAAAATATCTATATCTTTAAATAGCTTACAGCTAATTATAAGATCATAGCAGCTAATATTATAAAAAATAAAGTAAATTAATAAGTAGTAGTTATTTAGTACTAGATTAACCTAAAAGTACTTATTTATCTATCTATTTAATCTATTATTATAGCTAGCTAGGGGGATAGATTTTATTTAGTAAGTTTTTATCTTAAGCCCTTTCTTAATAGCATATATATACTTTAGGTATATTAGAATAAAATTACTAGCTTTAATATTAAAAAAGCTGCTTAGCTTTATAGCCAGTCTACTAGTAGAAATATAATAAGATAGAATAAAAACTAGTTTACTAAATAGTAGTTAATAAGGGTTAAATTAGTTAATAGCTTTAGAAAATAACTCTAGAAAAAAAACTTCCCTTAAGATAAGTTTTCTCCTAATAGTTTCTTTATAATAAGCTAAAACTTTTTATTATTACTAGTATTTTAGGGCGTATAGAGTCTTTTATTAGTATCTATAAGCTTAATTACTTTAGCTATAGCTTAAATAGATAGTTAATAGTCTTTTATAAAATAACTAAGTTTTCCGTAATTATAGTAACTAGCTGGCTTAGAGATAGGTATTAGTAGAATAATAATAGCTATTATATAAATTAGGTACTTAGTTTTTAAATAAAACTACTAAGTTAGCAGTAGCTAAATTTTTCTAGTTTTTTTATTAATCTATTTAGTAGCTTTCCTGGTGCTGAGAGCTAGCTCTTTAGTAAAGTCTTAAGCTAGATTTATATACTTATTATACTAGTTATAATACTACTATTAGTAAATACCTATTTATGTATATAGAGCGTTTAGAAGCTTCTTATGGAATTCTTCTACTTATTAGTTTATAAACAGGCTGCGTTTTTAAGCTAGGCAAAAGAAATTACCTTAAAATATAATAAAGTTAGTAAGGTCTTTAAGGTAGAGCTTCTAGAAATCACGGTAAATATTAAGTCTTTTATATAAATTACTATACGTCTTTTTTAGGTAATTTATTATATACTAGTAGCTAACTAGCTACTCACTCTCTCTTACTATACGTATAAGTGTTAAAAGGTATTAATTAACAGAACCCTCTATATATATACGCATGTAAGAGATGATGTTCTCTTAAGTAACTTACTTACTAGCTCTAGTAAACTAGTTTTAGTTAGTACATACTTTATTCTCTAGAATATCTCTCTATTAATTAAAGGTAACGTTCTTACTGTTTTTAAGTATTAGTAGATCAGGAAATTGGGCTGAGCAGCTATTACCTTAATAGCTGCCTATAGTAAGCATAGCTAGTAGAGTGGCTAGTACGTAGAGTAATACTTAAGAAGTTTAGTTACTAAGATCTCCTGTATCAGAACTATCGTCAGGTCCTATAGCTATATAGCTAGTCTAGTTCTAAGGGGTCTATAGTAGAGCTGTAAAGCGCGTCTTCTTTACTAGTGTCAATAATAGCACTAGGCTAGCCTTTACAGAGAGAAAGGAGTGTATATTATACGTGGGTTTTTTTGTCTATACCCTTAGTATCTTGATTTTGTTCTCTTGATCCGCTACGCGCTTAAGCGTGTTGTTTAGTAGCTAACAAAGCTCAGCAAGCTCATCTCTAGCCTCGTTAAGCTTAGTTTTGGCCGTGTTAAGCGCTTTTCCTAGCGTATCAGCATGGTCGTGATGTGTGAGTACTTTGAGGTGGCTACGCTCTAGCTCGCTAGCGATTATCGCTTGATCAAAGGTCATTAGGGTAGGAAGCGTAACCTCTATCTCCTGAGGCTTGTAGGTGTCAGTTCCCTAGGTAGTGCTCTTAGTAGTAGCCACGAAGGGTTTCTTGTCGTGTCGTGCTTGGATGCGGAGCTTCTTGATGGTATAGTCTTCTCCAATTACGTTATCAGGATAGTGCGTGGCGGCACACCTAAGCGACTTAGGAATAGACATGTAGTCGTTGCCAGTGGCTGTTGCCTTGGGATCGACTCTCATCTCTAGCGTGGAGAGCTTTCCCATGGTCCTAACCTATCCGTTCTTGTATGTGTATAGAGCTTCTGGCCCCTAGCAGGGTGAAGCAATTGGCTGATTCTCTGGCGTGGAGAAGACGAGCTGGTGGTGCTCACAGGGATCAGTTTCTCTAGCAGGGAGAGGGTAGTTCCTGGGTGGTGGTGGGGGGGAGGGAGGTGTTCGCTAGAGCTCTTATAGCTCTCTTCTAATCTAATGGGTATGTTGTCTACTGCTGTAGGTCTTCTGGTTACCTACTGAGTCGCTCTTAAGGCCTGCCGCGCAGGACTTATACAGGCTATCACTCAGGGTTTTAATTGTCTACTGCTGTAGGGTTTTCTAATGGAGATCGTATAGTTAACGAACTAACGACTCAGCGTAGTCGTGTAATTAATTCTCTGGGTGTGGTCGTTGACGAATCAAACGCTCAGGTTAATCACGCGGCTTGACCTCGATATTATATCGCCGTCATCCAGCCGAGTTAGAGAGATCTTAGTGTAATGTAATAATAGACACGGTCTTTACGCGTCATCGTATAGATATAGGTTAATGGGATAAGTTAGCTCTATTTCAGCTACACTAAGATAGGGAGAGAAGAGGTACAAAGGGGGCTCACCCCTAAATAAAGCGGTGTATAGCCTAAGCGTGAGCTAGCCATGCACCAAGCCCTGCTAGATCATGACTGGCGTAGCTAGTCGCGATATTATGTGACCTATAGCGAGCCAATCAAGCAGCACCGTCACATATAGTAACTTTTATAATAACTTTTATAACTAGTATAAGCTTATACTTAATACTTAATATTTATTATTTATTCTTAACTTATAAGTTTTACTAAAAGTATATAAAATACTTTAAAGTAGTAATTTAGTTTTTTAGTTTTAAACTAAGTAGACTTTAAAACTAGTAAATAGTTTTTTAATTAAGATTTTTAATTACTACTAGAAAGTATACTAGTAAGTTAGTAGTAAGACTATATTTTATAGTTATTATTATAAAATAACTAGAAAGATATAATAGTATATAAAAGAAAATATAATAAAAAAAATAAGTTATTAACTAGCTTAAATAAGTATATAGTAAGTATTTATTAAATTAACTTTATAAGAATATTTAATTTAAATTTTAAACTTTAAAAATATTTTTATAGTTTTATAAAAAAGCTTACTAGTAGATAAATTAATTAATTAAATTAATTTATTTAAGAACTACTTTATTAAAAGCTTTATTAAATATATTCTCTACTACTATATTTTACCTAACTAATAATAGTAATAATAAGTATACATTTATATATTATTTCTATTATATAAGATTATAAAACTATTTATAAAGTATTTATTACTATTAAATTATATACTTTTTAACTTAAATTTATATATAAAAGTACTTGTAAGTATATGTAAAGTAATATAGTATAAAATTTACTTATAAATATTAAAAAAGTAGCTACTAACCTTATACTAATATAGATTATAATTTATTAAAACTAATTTCCTAATATATATAAGATTTTAAGTATTTTATGTGCTTAAAGTTGTTGTAAATTAGTATCTATAGTTTTTAATTAGTCTGTTTTTTAGGTTGAGATTAAACACATACTTAAGCTACTCTAAACTAATTTTAGAGTTAGAGTAAGTATATAGTTTAGTAAAACTAAAAGTTTAAAACTTATTCTAGCTAAATTATATTAGCTATAAATTTTATTAGCTGTAAATTTTATAGTAAAGGAATTTTTTTAATACAATTATTCTACTAGCTATATGTTTTTAAAGTAGTAATAAATAATAGCTTTACTAAATATAGTTAATTTATTAATAATACTTTATTTATAAGCTTAGTATTTAGTATTATTATAAATTAAAATATACTAATATAGTAAAAGTACTATTAAACTTATTTAATAATTATTTATTTAAAAAAAGTAATTATTTATACTGAATATTAAAGTAGAAAATTTCTTTAATTTTACTATAGCTTAAGTGTTCTTTTATGTGTCTTTTTACTTCATATCTAATTAAATATAAAAAAGAGATATAGTACTAACCTTATAAATTAAAATCTATAAATAACTATTTTACTTATATAGTGTTAATAAAAGAATTATTAAAAAATAATTAATAAAAAGAATTATTAGAAGAGAATTAATAGAAGAGTTTAACTATATAAGTAATAATACTACTTAAAAAGCTAATACTTAGTTATAATATAGCTTATTTATATACTCTAATTAAATAAGTAATTTTTTTATATAATAAATATATATAGTAAGCTAACTACTATAGAATAGATCTTACTTTAATAAATTAATAAAATACTTCTATTAATTAAAAATAGTTAGAATAAAAATTATAAAATAGTTTATATTATAAGTACTATTAAAGCTTTATAAGATAATTAAATATGTTATAGTACAGTTAAATTTATTTTTATTTAATTAAGTAAAAGAGTTAATATTAAATATATCTAAAGTTTTTAAGAAATTTCTTAAAATAATAACTAAGTTTCCCTTCTTAATAAATTTCTTATAGTTAAGTAAATAAAAGTATAGAATTAAAATATTATTAGTACTAGTATAGCTATTATTTTTATTAAAGTCTTAACTAGCTATTAAGCTAAAGACTAGAATTAGACTTAAATTTATAAACATAATAAGTATTAAACTTACTAACAATTAATTTTATAGTAATTAATTAATTTAATTCTTAAGGCTAATTTTTAGTAATTAATTAAATTTAGATACTGTAAATTAATTAATTAATTATTTATAAATTATTAAATTTTAAAGCCATAAAAATAAAAGTAAAAGTAATTTAATAATAGTTTTTTAGTCTTAACTTTATACTAAAGCTTAACGTATATACTTTATATAGTTACTAAATTAGTATTAATACTTTATTTATAGTTTTTATTTCTAACATTATCTTAATAAGCTAATATCTTTTTAGCTAATAATATACTATTTAAATTAAGATTAATAAAACATAAATATACTACTAAATTATAGTTAAATACTTAGTTTACCTTTAAGTAAGAGCTTAGGAATATTATTATTAAAAATCTAATAAATTTTTTTACTACTTTAGTTAATATAGCTGTATTTAACAGAAATCTACTAATTAATAGAAATATAGAAAATAATAGCCTTTATAAGAATAATTTTAATAGTATTAACTAGAATTAATTGCTAAAGCTTATAAAGTCTTTTACTATATTAAAATAAAAGTTAAGTTAGGTTTTTAGCTATAGCTATCATATTACACTTTACTAGAATTTTTAGAAAATTTTCTTTATATGTACGTACTACTATTAACACAAAATTATTAATATAAAAAGAAAAGAAAAGTATAATATTATATTATAAACACCTTTTACTATATAATACTTAATAAAGAATAAAAAAGGCTATAATTTTTATTTAAGTAGTAAAAAAGCCTATAGTCTTCTAGCTAGCTAATAGACATTTTAAAGGTTAACTATATAAGATATTAATATTTCTCAAGAAATTAGTAATATTTTAAGTAACTTTAATATTTAGTGTTTTTAATTAAAGCTATTAATTAACTACTTAAAAATAATTACTTTTTAAGTAAATTTAAATTACTAGTTTTTAAAATAATAACAAATTTTATAAATTTTAAAGTAGTTTCTACTTTATAAGCTAATTACTAATTAGTAACTTATTATATTCTTATTTTATATAATACTTTTTTTTAATTATTTAAAGCTATATTATAAAGGCTTTATTAAAAATATATATAATATTTAATAACTAGATTATAAAAAGTAGTAAAAAAGTTTTCTATAAAATATATATATACTACTTTAATAAAAAAAGTAAAATTAATAAGTATCTAATTTTATTACTTTAACTATTAAGTAAACATACTAAAGTTAGAATTAAAAATATAGTACATTAAACTCTATAGATATTTAAAATTAATGAAATATAAGTTAAATTTTTTATACTAAATAATATAAAGCTAAATATAATAAGGTTTAATAGTAGTATAGTAATCTCTATTATATAAGGTAAAATAAAGCTAAAGCTTACTTTTTAAAAAAAGTAAAAAGTCTAAAATATATATATAAGATTATATAATATAGTTAAGTAACAGCTGTAGAGTACTAGTATAGTACTATTATTATACTAAATATAACTACTATTTAATACTTTAAAAAGCTATATAACTTTAACTTAAAATACTAGTAATTATAATATAGGCTTTATATAGTTAATATTATTAAGTAAATAATTATACATAAAATTAATAAAAAAGCCTTTAAAAATAATATATTAAATTTTATAGAAAAACTCTAGCTTTCTAAAAAGTAGTAATAAAAAAGCTTTTTTAGTAAGCTTATAAATATACTTAACTTTATTTACATATTTTAGTAATATAACTTAATTTAAGACTTTTAACTAAAAAACACTAAATAATTATTTAAAGAGGATTTTAATAAAAAAAGTTTAAATCTATATTAATTATTAAGTTAGTAGTTACTTATTAGAACTTTTTTTATATAGCTTTTAAATAAGCTTTAAAAATTACTTTATTAATTAACTTATATATATAATATTATATTAAGAAACATAGAAAGAAAACTACCTTACATTATATAAAAAAATTTGAAGTAAAATAGTTTATAATACCTTTATAAATAAAAAGTAATAAACTTTTAGTAGTAAATTAAGTAGTAATTACTAACCACATTTATATCTTAAAGCTATTAAAAAATATAACTTAAAAACTTAAGAGCAAAAAGAAATCTAGTTAATTTAATATAATATACGAAATTATTCTTATATTTAAATACATTTTATACTTATATAAAGTAATAGTTAAAGGCCTTACTAATATTAATTATAACAAGCTAAATATACTAAAAAATTACTAAAAGTATAATATTAAGGCTATTTAAAAGAAGCTTTAAAAAAACTACTTAAAGTTTAATAATTTATTAACTTACTATACTATAACTATTTTATATTTATACTACAAGTTCTACTCTAATAACTTTTGGCAAAAATACTAAATTTAGTTTCATAATAATAAAGCTGCTTTTATAAAGCTTTAGACTATATATAAAAGTAATTTAAATTTAATAACCTTTTTTTTAATAAAAGTAGTACTTGTTAATATATAGAACTAAATTAAGTAGCTTGCAAATTTTCAAAAAAAACTCTATTAATAATATAGACCTTAATAAGTTTGTATATTAAAAAAGAAATAGACTAAATTTACTTTAAGACTACTTATATTTAATTAATTAATTTATTTATTAAATATTACTATATATAACTTACTTTTAGCTCTTAAAAATAGTTTTTAATATGCTATTAATTCTAGCCTTAAGCTATAATTACAAGTATATATTTTTAGAACTTAGTAATATATTAAAGCTGTAGTAAAAAAAAGCTATGTACATATTTAATTATAGTAATTTAATATATATAAGTATAGAAAAAAGAATATAAATTTAAGTATATATATATTTATAAAGCTTATATTATATATAACTAATAACTATAAAGACTTAAAAAATTATACTACTTTTAAAGTTATTAAATAATATACTTAATATACTATATAAGCTTGTAGAGTCGAATTTAAAAAACTTAAAACTATAAACAACTTTTAAGTAAAGCTTTAATTAAAAAAAAAAGTATATTAGTAAGCTACATATAATTAATTAATTAATTTTTAATTTAATTTATAACTTTAGAAAATAGTAATTAATTTAATTTTAAGAGGTATTAATTAATTAATTAATTATTAGCAACTCTACTTAATAGGTATCACTAAAATAAAGAAAATAGCTATTAAAAGTATAAAAATAGTAAAAAAGCACATTTTTATTTAGCGTAATATAGCTTTAAAAAAGTTTAAAATAAAGTATTAAAATATTCTTATACTTAAACTTACTAACGTTTTTTTAAAAATAGTTATGTAGTAAAAACTAAAAGAGTTTACTATTAAAAGTATATTACAAATTTCTATACTACTATAAAGCCTATTTTAGTACTTATTAAAACTATCTTAATTTAAATTTAAATTATATAGCTATATTAATTAAAAGTTACTTTTGTTAATTATATCTTAATAGTTTTTTTTATAATATATTTTTAATTAGTTATATTACTTAATTATCATTATACTACTTATGTTAACTAATTAATAACTATAACTTCTTACTAAAATTATTACATAAAATACAGTAGAAGTAACTATTAAGTATTATTTTCTTAATTTTATAAAAATACTTAAAAAGAAACACCTTTTACCTATTTAAATAAATAATAATATAATTATTTAATACTTTATACCTAGTAAGTAGAATTTATAAAATACTTGTGTTATTATTAAAAAGTATATTATCAACCTTTTTTAATACATAAAGAGTATTAAATATAAAGAATAAAAAATTACATAAATTATGTTAAGTAATAAAAAAAACTTCTAGATTTTAGTATATTATTATAACACTTTTAATTCTAATAAAAATATAAAATATTATATTATCTTATTAGAAAATTTACTATAATAACTTTAATATGTAGATAATAAACTTTAAAATAATAAATAGTATACTCTATGTTTTAAAATTTAATATTTAAAATATAATATAATTATTATAAAGAATATAGTAAAAATAAAGCTCTATATACTATAGCTAGATAGTTTTTAAAGTATAGATAACTAAAAAATATATACCTAACTATCTATAATATTTATTTAGGTAAGAAACTAAGTTATCTAGTTTAAACTATTTAAGATATTAATTTTAACATGTTTCTTTACTTTCTAAAATTAGTAAAAGTCTTAAAATTAGCTTATTTTACAAACACAGAAAATATACTATTTATTTATAACTATTATAAAGGCTAGTTTTAGCTTAATAATAAGCTATAGTATAGATTTTAGTATAGGTTTTAGTATTAATAGAATACTCTAATTATAACTTTATACTAACTTACGTTTAACTAAAGTATTTAGAATATAATAAAAATTAATTAAAACCTTAATTATACTAATTTAGTATTTAAGCTTTTTTTATAGTATAAAATTAAAAGAATATTTATATAATAATTAAGTAACGCGTTTTTATTTTAAGCTATATTTAACTAGTTTTAGTTTTTATTCTACTTTACCTAAATTAAAAGGAGATAAGCTAAGTTATTATTTTTATATTTTTAGTTTTAATTATAGTAAAAAAATTAACTTATAATTTTAATAGCTTTTTTTATTCTTTTTTTAGTATATTTTAAGTTTAAGTTAGTTTACTTATATCAGTTATAAATCTTACTTCTAACTACTTTTAATTTTTTAAAAGTTTTATATATTTATTATACTTTTTTAAAAAAAACTATTATATTACTTTTAAAGCTCTATATTTAGTAAGTATATTTTAAATAAATTTATTATAAGTTACTAGTTTACTAATATAACTTATATTAATAGCCTTTTATTTTAACTAAATATATAACTATAATTAGTTTCTTTACATTTAAATTAAATAGCTTATTAAACTTAGTAAAATTAGGTTAAACTTAGTAAAAGTAGAAAAAAATAATATAGCAAGTTAAGTTTAATAAAATAGTATTAAACTATTTTACTTAAAAGTTAAATTTTAACTTAAAAATAAGAATTTTAATTTTAGAGTAACTATAAAGAATTAAAAGTAACTATAAGTTATTTAATACTTTATACTTATAATAAATTCTTAATACATATATTATATATTAATTAAAAGTATATTAAATACTACTAGAAAAAATAGTAAAAAATAGAGCTATTATTTTATTTTATTTTAAACTATTTACTAAGCTTTTATTTATATAACCTTACTTAATTATTTATTTAAATACTATTTTTAATAGAACTTAAACTTACTATAAAGTACTTTTATTTATAAGTTTTACTTTTAATAGTTTACTTTTACTTTTTAATATTACTTATATATTCTTTTATACTATACTTTTTATAACAATTTTTTTTTAGTTATAGTTACTTTTTTTATTATAGTTTATAATATTATTTTCTTTCTTTAAGTCTTTAGTTTAAAAGTAATTTTGTTTTTTTATAAGTAGTATAAAAATAGCTAGTTTTTTATATAAAAACTAAGATTATAAAAAGATTTTATACTTTTTTAATTTTTTTAATTTTCTAAACATAACTTAAATAGAATTATTTTTAATATAAGTTTATTATTTAGTAAAAATAGTTTAAGCATATAGCTATTAAATGCCGTTTCTATATTTTTTCTACTAAAAGAGTAATTTTACTTATTTAATAAATTTACTCTTTAAATAATATTTTAAGTATATTAATTAAAATGTTTTATATAATTTTATAGTATTATAGTTCTTATAAGCTTATTTAAATTAAAAAAAAAACTTTATTAAAAGTTAAAAAATACTTAAAATAAAAAGCTAAAAGCCTATTTTTATTAGTATTATTTTTATTTTTAATTAGTTTAAATAAATTCTTAAAAAAAGAAATGTTTTAACACAAACTTACTTTAATTAATAAAGTTTATATAATAAAAAAAGAATAAAACTATTAAAACTAATTTAATATACTACTACTTATAGTATTTAATATTATTTTATTTTATAAAACTTTTTTAAATAATAAAAATATTTATAGTTAATTAATACTTTTATACTTACCTAGTAAGTAAAAGCTATAAAAAATTTAAAATTCTTTTTTTTCTCTATAAGAATAAAATTAACTATATAGGTAATATTAGTATCTTTTTAAGTTTTTAGCTATAGAAATAAATAAGATAAAGTTTTTGCTAGCTATTTAGCTGCTATAAGAATTAAAAATCTTTAAAAAAATTACTAAAAAATAGTACTTAAAAAGTCCTTTAAACTTAAAAAGTAATTAAATAAGTTATTAATAAGTATTAAATTAGTTTCTAAAGTCTTAATTAATAGCTTTTAGTAATTAATAAACTAAGTTTAAATTTCTATATATATGTTTCTTTACATGTAGTCTTGTTACTAAAAGCTATAATAATTAAGATTTTTATAATATTTCTTAATTCTATTAAAATATTTAATTAGTTTCACCTAGTTTTTAGTATTAAAAATTATATAAAGTGTACTTAAAATATTATTTAAAGCTATTTAATACTTAAAGTTAAATTACTTATTAAGTTTTTATATTTAAAAGTTAATACTACTATTATATAGTTAATTCTACTAATTAAAAAAACTATTAAACTAAGCAAAAGCTTTTTTATGTAAGTATACTATAATTATATTTTTATATATAGCTTTTTTACTAGCAATTTAATATAACTTTTAATTAAATAGTATAATATTAGTATATATTAATTTTTATTTCTTTTTACTATATACTACTTTTTTATTATTTTATAAGTTAAGGTAACTAATATTTCTTGTAGTTACTTCTCTAGTATAGTTGTTTAATAAGTGGAAAAGAAATTACTTAGTAAAATTAAAAATAGGTTATTTAGTAAAAGTAATTTAATATACTAATATAAATATAAATACTAGTAAAAATAGAAATAGATTTTAAAAAAAATAAAGTATTTTATTAAACTAAAACTTTTACTACTACTAATTTTAGTAAAGGTTAGTAAGCTACTTTTAAAGCTATATAATTTACTTTTAATAGTTATTTTTAAACTTATTGTTTTCTAGTTTAGCTTTAGAAAACAAAATAGCTTTACTTTAAGTACTTATAAAGTCTTTTAGTAGGGCTATTTTAATAAGATATTAATAAAGTTATTAAATTCAAATAATTTAACTATAAGTAGTTAAGTTAATTAAATGAAATTACTTATAAACTTTATAAAGCCAAAAATTTAATATAAAAGTTAACTAAAATAATTAATAAAATTAAATGCTTTTAGCTACTAGTTATTATAAAATATAGTTATATTTTTTATAAAATAGGTAAGATGTAAAGCACTAAAGCTATTTAAAAAAAATATAAAATAAAATAACTATACTTTATAAATTACATGCTTATAAAATACTATATTTATAATAATAGTACTAGTTTTAATAATAAAATATAGAAAACTAAGTAAATTTATGTATTTTTAAGTAGTTATAATTTATAATTTATCCATTTTATTTATTATTTTACTTTAAATATTTTTAATTTAATATAATTTAGCTTTTTTAATAATTGTTTAGTTTTCAAATTTTTTTATAGTAGAAAAACTTTGTTTTCTTTTTTAAAAGTTAGTTTTTTAATTTTTAATTTATTTTTTTATTATTTACTAAAGTTTTCTTTTTAAGTAATTTTTTCTACTATTTTTTTTAGTAAAGTTATTGTAACTTCTTAACTTTTATTTTTACTACTATTAATATCTTATTTTATTTTTGTAGTTTTTAGTAAACTATTAACTTATAACTAAAGTTTATAAAAAATAGTAATTTTTCTATAGTTAATAACTTTACAAAGGTATATATAAACTTAACTATTAATAGTAAGTTATTTTAATTATTTTATAGTTTATTAATATATATTTATAAGTATTATTTTAATATTTAGTTTATTTATTTAGTTTATTTATTTCTTTATAAGTAAAATACTATTAAAAAATAATACTTAGCTTTTAGCTTTTTTATAAACATATTTTAGAACATTAATATAAATAATTTATTTCTATTTATAATAAATTCTTATAGTATTTTATATTATGCTATTAGTATTCTAATTATTATAGTTATTAATTTATTTACTTTTTCTTTTGTGTGTGTTAGTTTAAAATATGTATATTTTATAAATTAGTTTACTATAATTAGTATTATATTATACTATTAGCTTTAAAAAGTAGTTATTATTAATATTCTTATAATAATATCTATTATAACTAATTTCTATAGTTAGTTAAGTAAAGAAATTAGTTATATATATTTATACTTTTTATATTTTAATGTTCAATTTTTTTTATATTTTTGGAATTTAAAAGTATTAATTAATTTATTTTATAGTTTTTTTTAACTTTTTAATATTTGTACATTTCTACTAAGTATTAATTTTTAATTAGTTTAGTTTATAATACTGTTAGTACAAAAATAGTTTTTGTTTTATGTTATTATAGTTATTTATTAGTATATTCTTAAATTTATTTTTATTATATATTTTTAATAATAACTACTATTTTAATATTTATTTGTAAGCTCTTTAAAAACCTATTTTTTATTACTTAAGTATTATTTTATAAATTTTTAGTATGTTCTTTATATAACTTACATATTAACTCAGTACATTTACTATTATATTTTTTTTAATTTATAAAGTATTTAGAAATTAAAAGTAAATAGTAATTTCTATTACTTAGCTTATTATTAATTTAACTTCTTAGTTATTTTAAACATTATTAAGTTCTTATAATTTAAGTATATAATAATCTAGTATTTAGCTTCTTTTAAGTATGTTTTTTATTTCTTAAATACTTAAACCATAGCTAATAGTTTTTTATTATAAATATAAAGTAATAAATAAAAGTACTTAATAAAATAAAAAGTTTTATTAAGTACTTTTATTTATTACTTTATATTTTTAATAGAATAGCTTTTATAGCTTTATTTAATACATTTATATATATTTTTATTTAAATAGTTAATTTTTTTTTTTAGTAGTTCTATTAAAAGTAATGTTATTTTCAAGTAGTCTTTAATAAATTATTAGTAAAATTATATGAATTCAAGAAAAGAATAAACTTTTTTTATGTTTTTTAATATTAGCTAAAATAAAACGTTTTTAGCTTTATTAAAGTTAACTATAATTTCTTTTTAAAATCCTAAGTATTCTAAGAATTTAACTTCATTTTTATTAAAAAAATTTTTTATATAAATGTATAGCTTGTATTCTTTAAGCTTTTATAATACTCTTTTAGTATACTTAATATATTTTTTTAATATTTTATTTATATATACTAGTATATTATTAAAATATGCTATTATAAATATATTTAGGTATTTTATAAATATATAGTTAATAATTATTTAAAATATTACTAATATATTTGTAAGTTTAAATAATATAATTAAATAATTAAATAGTTTATATTTTATTTTAAAAACTATAACCTACTTGTATTTCTTAGCTATTTTTATTTAATAGTATCTATTCTTAATATTTAAAAAGCTAAACTATTTTACTTTTTTAAGTTTATTTATCAGTTCTAATATTAATAGTATTAAATAACAATTTTTTACTATTATATTATTAATATATTTATAATTAATATATAGTTATTGTTTAATATTTTTTTGTATAAAGAGTATTAGTAATATTATTTTACTTTTACTTATTTATATATATTCTTTTTATAAATTATTATATAAATATTATTATAACTTTTTTTGTTAACTAATAAATAACTAATATAATAGTCTTAGTTTTAAATTAGTTTTTTAAGCGTAATTTTATAGTCCTAGTTTTAATATTCTAGTAATTAGTTTTTAGCTTTCTTAAAAAACTATTTTGTAAATTCTTTTTAGTATTCTTTTAGTGTAATAAATTTAGTTTTTTAAAGTATTATTTTTATTTATTTATATTATTATTTATTATTATCTATAGTAGTTGTTTTTAATTTCTATAGTTTTTAATTTCTAATTAATTATTAGGTTCTATTATGCTAGCTAATTGTATTTTAAGATAAAATCTTTACTATTTATATTTATAATTTTAGTATTATAGTTATTTTTATACTCTGTCACGGGCCTAGCATGTGTGATGCTAAATAGACTATATTTAATAAGAAACTAAACTAAAAAAAGAAAAAGAAGACAATTAAGCTACCGCTTAAAGTAAAGTTATTATTTTATAAAACTAAAAGGTATAATAGTACGTGATATCTAGGAACTAGGTAGAACTAATTTATTATATTATCTTTTTTTTCTCCTTTTACAGGTCCTTCCACGTATCTTTTAATAGTTTAATATAGTAAGAGAATCTTTAGAAATCTTTCTACTATAACACTACTTATACTAGTCTAGTATAATAATATTCTTAATAGTTTATTAATTTTTTTAAGTCCTCTTAGTATAACTATTCTACTTATAAAGAAACTGTTATTTAAGGAGACTGCTATGACCATATCTATAAACTATATAATAGTTAGAAAATTTATTAAGTAGCTAATAATCTTTACTATTAACTATTATTAGAGATAGCTAGATGTTGTTTTAAACTTAGCTTAAAAGTAAATTACTTACAACAGGTTATAATAAAGAAATATAAAAGATATTTAGGATATCTATAAGGACGTTAAGATAATAGGCATAGTTATTAATAACTTTAGTTACTTTATATATCACGTGTAATTCAGCTAGCTTCTTTTTTAAATAATTAATTTAGATATTTTATAAATCTAGCCATACCTTATCTCCTACCTGAAAGGTAGGGGCTAGGTTATGTTTTCTATTTATAATATCTTCCTAGCGTTATTAGGCATGATCTATTAGGAACTAAATAAGTAAAATAGTATTCTAAATATACTTAATAATTATTTATACTACTTTCTTTAGATTGCTTGCTAATAAATTTAGATTTTCTATAATTTCTATATTAGTGTCTACGCGTGGGTGGTAGTTATGGCTTAAATAAAATAAACTAAAATTTATAAACATAATATTATAAGCTATGACTATAGCTTAAGCTATTAGAAGAAACTCATTCTAGTTATTCTACTTATATATAGTAAAGTAATAAATATATTCTTTTAGTACTTAGTTTATACACTCTGTTTGACTATTTGTTTGGGAATAGTAAGCAATTAAGAGTCACTTTAAAATCTTTAGGATGTTATAAATATAACTTTATATACTATAAATAAACTAATTACCTCTATTAGAAATAATAGCTTCTAGAAGGATGTATATAGATATATAATATTAAATAAACTTCTAGGCTAGCGTACGCCCTTTAAGGTTTATAATAGAAATAAAAAATAAACTCTTTAAAAGATAATTAATAATAACTAGAATATATCAGTTTCCGCACTTCATAATTAGGAGATTAGTAATGTAGTTAATTAAAATCTTAGACTATATCTATATTAGAATAGGTAGTAGCTTAAGGTATTTTTTATAATACTTTCTTTATATAAAGTTTTAGCTGTAAGAATAATAGTTTTATATAAAACACTTAATATTATTATGTATTCCAGGCTAGTAATATTTATACTATAGAATTCTTTTAAGATTCTCTTTTTTAGAATATCCGGTTAAGACATTATTATGGACGTTCTAGATAATTTAAGTTTAGACTAGTTTATTCTCAGGAATCTATAAGCATTCTCTTTAAAATAGTTTATTAGTATAGTTTAACTTAAGCTTATTTATAGAGATATGGTATAAGTAATAGGACTCTAAAAGAATACATACTTCCTCTTATATAGTTTTATAAAAATCTTAATATTTTAGATTTTTATTTTTTATGATATTAAGTATACTCTGAAGTAACTATAATTTAGGGGCCTCCACACTTATAGGAGTAACTATTATAGTTAGTTAATAATCCTTAAATATACGAATTTCTTAATATTTTAAATGTTTATTACTATTATTATGCGGTATATCCTGTTTTCTTTAAAATAGAATATTAAATATACCTATATGTTTTTCTAGATAATACTTAAGCTAGTAATTAAAACGTAATAGCTTAAGATATTATTAAAATTAATATAGGTTAAGACAGCATTACTCTAAGAAATACTTTAAATTTTTATAGTCTATAAGAATTATAAAGGTCTCTAGTTTAATTAGTTCCAGCTTTTATTTTATAAGTCCTAAGATAATTATAAGTAGCTTTTTATTATAGATATTATAATTACATTCTGCTAGAGAGAACTTCTTTAAGAAGAAGACTATAGAATACTTTATACTATTTTTATTATACTAGATTAATGCATAGCCGGCTCCCTAGTTAGAAATATTATATTTTAAGATAGTATATTTTAATGAATTAAATTGTATAAAAATTAGAGCTATTATAAATATAGCTTTTAAAATATAAAAGGCTTTCTTAGCCAGTTTATTTAGGATAAATAGACTAGAATTTTTTTTTATAATCAGACATATTAGCGGCGCCGTAATACTAAAGAAATTATTAATAAAGTACTAATAAAAGTTAGTAAACTTAATAAAACTTTATACGCTCTTAATAGTTATAAGTTTCTTTTATTTTATAATAGCTTTAACTTTTTTAAGATCCATACGGATCCCCTTGCCGGCTTTAATAATAAAGTTAAGATACTATATAAACTTAATATAGAACTTATACTTTTTAATATTAAGTTATAAACTAGTAGACTCTAGCTTCTTAAGAACCTTATAAATATAAACTTAATACTCTTTTAGTGTACTATTAGTATATATTAATATATTATCTATATAGGCAGAAATAAAGTCGTTAAGGAACCCTTAAAGGGTTTAGTTAATATAATATTAAAATATACTTAAAGCGTTAGTTAATTTAAAGGGTATTATAAACTACTTAAATAGTCTATATTATATATGAAATATAGTCAACCATTTATCCCCTTTAGTAATTTAAAGTTTATTAAATATAGTAATAACATTAAGTTTCGTGAACCACTTTATTTTACGAATGTTATTTAAGGTTTTATAAATTAATAGTAAGAGATATTAGTTCTTTTAAGTAATCTAGTTAAGCTTCTAATAGTCCATGTAGAAATAGAAACTTTTTTTAGACTTTTATATAAAAAGTATAGGCACAGTGGCTAATAAGTTACTAGTATAAATAAATCTCTTATTAAGATATTCCATAAAAGTTTTCTGTAGGACAAGAAGTTTATTTTAAGATATATTATAAAAAGGTTTTTAAAGTACTTATAGTTTAGTACTATCCTTATTCTTAATAAGCTTAATAAAATAATTAATATTAGGTTTTTAAAGAGATAATAAGATGTCTACTTATGCTTAATTAAATATTTTTAATAGATCCTAATATACCTCTAATAGCTTTATATAGAGATTTATAGGCTTTTTAACTCTTAAAGCTTTCTTAATATTAGTAAGGCTTATAGTAAAGACATGAGTATACTTTTTTTAGGACTTATAACTATATAATACAGTAAAGATAATAACAGCTTTATATTATTTTTTAAAGATATTAATATTCTTAACTATAACTCTAGTACGGCAGATTATTATAATATTTATATAAAAATTAATCACAGCGTCTTTATATTTTAACTAAGGTCTTTTAAGAAGGATTTTATACTTACTATTAAGATAATTAACCACGTAGAGAAACACACGTTACTATAATAAATAACTTCTAGTAATATTTAGATCCTAGATAACGGTAACTTTACTTATAATATCTATAAGTTTAGGATCTTTAAATCCCATAATTCTTATTATGCAATTAAGTGGAAAAAGATCTAGTTATATATAATAAACTATTTTATAATTAATTAAGCCGTAAGGACGGTAGTTTTTATTAATATAAACTTTTACTACATAGATTTTATTAACAAATGCGGTAATAGAAAAGTGTATTTTATTTATATTAAATTTATTAAAATCTATTTTTATTATTACGTATACTTCTTTATAATATAGCTCTAGGTACTAACTTCCTTCTAGAGCAGAACTTTTAGCTAATTCTTAGTAATTTCTTATCTATAAAGTTCTAAAAAAGTTTTAATATTAGTATAATAAGCTTATATTATTATACCACTATTAACAGTATTAACTTATATATAAGAGGAAGGAGGATTGTAGTGATTAGACTTTATTATATACTAGCAGCTATAATAAGTGCCTCTATATATAAAATAAACATAATTATAATAATATACCTTAATCTCTTATTTAGTAATAAATAGACTTTTTAGATAATAATTATTTTTCCAGAAGTAGCGTTTACTAACCTAATTTATATAAGTCTAGTTTATAAAATTATTTTTTAAAATAGTTAAAGTAGTACTACTGCTTATATAAATAGTTTATAGTATTTAAATAGCAGCTTATTAAAGAGCCTATAAAATAGTATTATTAGTAGAGATATAGCTATAAGAATTTAATATAATTAGTTATATCTAAAATTATATATTAATATTATTAAATATATCCATAGCATTCTTTAATATTTTCAGTGGGTTATTAGTAATAGAGTTAATTCTAAGATTATATAATTAAAGATTTAAGCGTTTAATAAAGAGCTTAATAAGTAGGTATAGTAAGTAATTATATAATACATTATACTTAAGAGCTAATTCTTTATATTATTAGCAGAAAATAAGATACTTTATACTAGATATTATCTAAAGCTTCTTAAAGTTATTCTTTACTTATTTAATACTAAGATTATCTTTATAGTAGCAATCTAGCTTAGTAAATATATTATTAAGGGTAATAGTTTCTCTATAGGTATACTAATTTTCTGACTAGTAAACTAGTATTATATAGCTTTACCCTTAAGAAAAGCGAAGATATATCACTTATTATTCTCTTTATTATTAATTTTAGATTTATTTATAAGGAGTTTGTTATATGCTGTTAAGTATTAAGTATTATATATCTCCTTATCTCCTTTAAAAGTATTAAGTAATAGGAGAGTATGTTGTTTACCTAGTATCTTAAGTTACTATAAATTAGTACCACTTTTAGGAATTAGTATAGGAGGAGTCTAGACTTAAGATATTAATATTACTAAAGCTTCCTTTATAGCCTAGTCTATACATAAAGTATCTAGCTTAAAAAACTTTTATACTTTATAAGCGGTAATAGCTTCCGTGATGATATATTAAAAAGTACTAGTATTAAAAGTAAGTTTAGAAAACTAGCTTAATATATTAGATAGTATTAAAGCTCTACTAGCCTTATTCTCTTAAAATATATTATTCATAATTCCTTAAATAATCTTTCAGAATCTAGGTATTTTTATATAGCTTATAATAGCTTATTAGCCCTTTCGTAAGGTAATATTAGGTATTTATAGTCTCTACTTAATAGTACTTTATTACGCAAGCTACCGAAGTTATAAATTAAAGAGAAAAAAAAAAGAAGTTTAGTCTACTATTACAGGCCTAGTATATGTAATGCTAAATAGACTATATTTAATAAGAAACTAAGTTAAGAAAAGAAAAAGAAGATAATTAAGCTACTACTTAAAATAAAGTTATTATTTTATAAAACTAAAAGGCATGATAGTATGTGATATTTAGAGACTAAGTAGAACCAGCCCATCACATACCCTACTATTTAAATAGTTATATTCTATATTTTAAAATTAATTAAACTTTTTTAAATATTATTAGACTATTATTTATATATTTTACTTATATAAGTTTATTTTAAACTTTAGTTAGTATTTAGTGTTTTTATATTTATTTATTTAATATTAGTATTTTACTTACTTTATAATTACTATTAATACATGTATTTATATATAACTTGTTTTTATATTTTCTTTAGTTAAGTTATATATATATATATAAGTATTATATTTTTTAAGCTTTTATATAATCTTTTAGTACATTAGGAAAAAAATTTGTGGCTAAGAATTTTATATTCATGCTATTCTAGCATTTCCGGTATTTTTAAGTATTTAGTAGTATTTAGCTGCTAAACGTGACTTCTCTTATAACTCTACTACAAAGTACAGCTAATTATAACTTTATTTAAGTATTTAACGGTATTTAGCTGCTAAACGCGATTTCTTTTATAACTCTTCTACTAGAAAGTACAGCTAATTACGACTTTAACTATAAGTATGCAGTAAGATGCTATAAAATGCTATTAAATACTATAATATACTATACTCTCCTTCTAAATTCTATACTATTTTACTTGTATAATAGTCTAGTTTTTGCCTATCCACTTTCTAAAATTTATTACTAATATCTACGAGCGCTGTAAGCCTGTAAAGTTACTATTTTCTATTTATGTATGCTAAGTTTCTTTGTACGTGAAAAGCTAAACTTAGTTTTCTATTTAGCTCTAATAGAATTTTCTTCCCTCTATTCTCCTTCCTTTATATATCTATACTAAGCTAATATTTAGGTCTACTAAGCTTTTTACTAATCTGTTTACTAATGTGTATCTAGATTTGTACTAAGCTATTTTTAAAGCTTTATACTAAGCTGTCTCTAGAGCTCTGCACTAAGCTATCTTTAGAGCTCTATACTAAGCTATCTCTAAAGCTATATACTAAGCTATTTTTAGAGCCATATATTAAACTATCTCTAGAGCTCTACATAGAGCTCTAGATATAATATAAAAGCCAATTTTAATTCAGTGTAAGAGCTAATTTCAATTTAGTATAAAAGCTAATTTTAATTTAGTATAAAAGCTAATTCTAATTTAATATAAAAAAAAGAAAGTAAATAAAGCTTATATAGTATTTTATTATTTTGTATAGTAAATTAGTAGTAGCTAGTAATTTAGAATTATACTTTAAAATATACGTACTACGTATAAGAAATAAACTAGATATATAGTATACTTAGAAAGCGTTAAATTTATAAAATGTGTATAATATACATAATATACATAATAAATAAATCATGCAAATATTACAAACGGTAATAAAAGCTTTAGAGAATATAATCACGTATTTTATAGTATCTTATAAGATAGTATTACGTTTAGCGGCTTAATGCCGCTTTAGAGTTAAGACTATAAGCTATAGAGTATAGTGCATAAAATACGTAAATAGCTACTAAATACAGCTAAATACTGTAAAAATACTACTAATTTTTTTCCTAACAACTAGCTTAGTTACTATTTACTAGTTTACTAGTTTTTTCTTTATATTTAATTTCTAAGTAATAGTTATTTCTTTAGTATTTTTTTTAGGTTTATAAATTAGCCATTTTTAGAGTTAACATATACTTTTATTAAGTATTTTATGTACATTTTTAGCTTATTTTTAATAATTCTTGTATTTTTATTTTAAAAAAACATTCTTGATATATAAGTTTTATGTATAATTTTATAACTAGTTATTTCTTTTAATAGTATTTAGTTTAGTATTATTAATATCCTAACTAGTATTTATTTATGTTAATTATTTTTGCTTATTTAAGTTTAAGTTTTATAACTTATTTTTCTAAGTTTATATAAATTAGTTTTTATTAAAAATTAAGTTTTTTTTATATTAAGTATTAAGGTACTTTTCTTATTTTTAGTTTTTTAATATATACAACGTATTTTACCTAATTATAGTTTAAACTTATATAAATTCTTTTTATATATATTTAGTATTCTTACTATATTATTCTATTTATAGTATTATTATTTTATACTTATAAAATTAGTAAAGTAGTTTTTTTTAATTTTATTTTAGTTCAAAGTATTTTATAGAGTAGTAGTATATAGTATAAGTTATAACTAGTATTAGTTTTTATTTATAAATTTTATTTATTTATATAAATAGTTTTTTATATTATTTATTTTCTACTATTTATAGCACTTATTAGTATTTATATATTCTATTTTTTAAAATAACCTTTTAGTACTTAATAATATAATATTCTTTTAAGTAATATTTTAATTTATATATTTAATAGTATTTCTAGTATATTTACTATATAATTATTATAAACATAAGTTCTTTTTCTTTTTTTATTTCCTAATTCTTTTTTATTTAAACTTCTAGTTTTTTTATAAAAAAGTTCTTCTTTTTATTTTATAATTTTATAGAATTATTATGTGTTTTTATTAGTTTTATATTATATTATTAAATTACTATTCTTTATATTATGAAAATTATGTTATTAAATTATTTAGCTAAATAATTTTTTACTTACTAATATAGTATTTTGTATTTTTACTTAAAATATATATAGCTTTTATATATTTAATATTATTTTTATTAAATTCTTTATATAATTGCTTTTTTTATTATTTAGTTTTTAATTTATTTTATTTAAACTATAGTAATCTTAATTTCTTCTTTATTATATATTTAGTTATTTTTTTTATATTTTTTAGAACCTAAATTACTATTTAAGTGTATTTTTTTTCTATTTACACTAATATTAATAATTATTAATAATTACTACTTTTTTAATAATTTCTAAAAAAGTTATAAGTTACTAATTTCTTGTAATTTTGTTTTTAACTCTATTTTTAAGTCTTTTGTAGTATATTATAATTAATAGTTAATTATTATATATAAGTTATAACTAGAGTTATTTAAACTTTATAGTATATTTAGCTACTAATTTTCTTTATTTAAGTTATTAAAGTCTTTATATAGTGTTTACTTTTTTATTAATTTTTTAAATACTACTATTATTTTTTATTTAAAGGTGTTGTAATTCTTAAAAGCTCTATATATATTATTACTATAATTATTAAGTTTTTTATTAACTAAATAGTTTTTAGTAAAACTTTAAACTATTTTATAGCTTATTTTATTATATTTATACCTACTACTAGAATTTAATTCTAGTTAGTTATAAATAATACTTAATTAAATTAATAGTAAAAGTTAATTACTACTATAAATATTTTAAGTTTTTTTTTAGTTACTATTAAACTTTATAGAAAAGTATATTTTTATTATACTTTTTTTTTACTAATTTACATACCTTAACTTATTACTATATAATAACTAAAATCTATTATAATTTTTTAATAACTTAAATTTACTCTTATATAATTTATTAAGTAGTTTTATTTTTAATATATTTTTAATAGTAAATAATAGTTTAGCTATTAATTTATTATTATTACTACTTAACTTATTACTTAAATAAAGGTCTTTTTTTTAATTAAGTTATTATAAACTATAACTAAATAGTTTATTATTAGAATTTATTTAACTACTTTTTTTACTTTTTTAAAATAGTAGTTATAATATTATAAGTTATTAACTTACTAATATAACTTATACTAATAACTTTTTATTTTAACTAAATATGTAACTATAATTAGTTTTTTTATGCTTAAATTAAATAGCTTGTTGAACTTAATAAAATTAGGTTAAACTTAGTAAAAGTAGAAAAAGTAATATAGCAAGTTAAGTTTAATAAAATAGTATTAAACTATTTTACTTAAAAGTTAAATTTTAACTTAAAAATAAAAATTTTAATTTTAAAGTAACTATAAAAAATTAAAAGTAACTATAAGCTATTTAATACCTTATACTTATAATAATTTTTTATTATATATATTATATACTAATTAGAAGTACATTAAATACTACTAAAAAAGTAATAAAAAAATAAAGCTACTACTTTTTATTTTAAACTATTTACTAAACTTTTATTTTTATAACCTTACTTAATTATTTATTTAAATACTATTTTTAATAGAACTTAACCTTACTATAAAGTACTTTTATTTATAAGTTTTATTTTTACTAGTTTATTTTTACTTTTACTTTTTAATATTACTTATATATGTTAGGGGGCGGCAGAGTATGGATAAGGTTAATAACTATAATAATAGTATATAATATAAAGTAAATTATAAGACGTAGCTTATAAAGCTACGTATAGAGGCTAAGAATAGAATATATATAAGGTTTTAAAGGTAAGAGAGCCCGCACAGTCTGTATAGAGACTCTATATAGTACTTAATTTAAATAGGCTTAAGAATAACAGTTTCTACAAAACTATATTATAACAATATATTTCTTTATATTATATCTTTATTAATAATACTTTTATAGTTATAGTTACTTTCTTATTATAATTTATAATAAAATTAATTTTTAAATTAGTAAATTAAGTAAAAGCTTATAAATTAATATTATAACATATATAAATTATAAATTTAAAGAAAGTATTTATAAAAAATGTTTAAAAAAATAGCTTATATATTATATTAAATTTATTTATTAACATAAGCTTAAAAAATTTTAGTATTTTAATAACTTATAACTTATTATAAATAAGCTTAGGTTATAATAGTATTAACTACTTTACTAAATTTACACTAAATATTATAAAATTAAGAATTTTTATTATACTAGTTATAAAACTTAGTTACTAGATTTAATAAAGTATAATAATATAAAAAATTTTATTTAAAGTTTAAATTCTATTTAAAGTAAAAACTACTTACTAAAATATTAACTTATTTTTTTATAATTTTTTTTAGTTTAAATGTATACTTTTTTATACTAAATTAACTTAAAGCTAAAATATTTATTATATAGACATAAATTTTAGTTAAAAAATAGTATTAAAAATTTAAAAATAATTATATATATTATTAAATTGAAAATAAGATAATTAACATTAATTTTTTTTTAATATTTTTATTAGTAGCTATAAAGAGAATTTACTTATATAATTACTGAGTATAATAAAGCTCTTTCTATTTAATTAGAGAAGGTTTTCTAATTAAAACTATCTTATAGTAGTGCTAAAGTTTTTTATTTTCTAATTAATTAGAAAATTCCTTTATCACGTAATTTAGCTATAAATAAGAAATATTAATTTACTACTACTCTTTACTTAGTATTATAATAACTATTTATAATATAAAGGTTTTCTAAGGAAGCCTTTCTTATAAGTTTTTTTTTATATTATATATTTATATATTAGCTTTGCGCTAGCGCATAAGCCCTTATCTTAAATATTTTAGCTTATAATTTATTATATTCTTTCTTTTTTTACGTAATGTTTTAAATTATTATTTGGTATTATATTTAGTAATTAATTAACGCTTCTTATTAAGTACTTAACTCTCTACTTATAGTACTACCGTGATATTATATTACGTTTTTACTAATTTCTTATAATAAATAACCTAGATCTTACTAAAATCCTTAGAGACTTTATTTCTTAATTTATAACTCTAAAGATAAGTAACGAATCACTTATAAATACTTTAGCAAGATAAGAAACCTAATATAAAGTAAATATAAAAGCTTTTTATATTAAGCTTAATAAAATAAAGTAAGTGTTTACTAGTTTAATTTCTATTATTATTATCTCCTTTATTAAAGAAAGTTTAGCTCTTGTTATTGGTTTATTTAAAAATAGCTTAAGTCCTATAACTCTAATCTTATCTATAATTATAATTAGTATCTATTTTTAAGTTTTTTAAGTTATGGTTAGAAACGTGAGATTAATTATCACTAGAACTTATTATACTATTAATAATAATAAAATCTAATTATTTACTTGATCCCTTAATGTTTACTAGAAAACGAAAAAACTTACGTATTTTTATTAGGAAACTTAATTATAAGCTTAAAAATAATACCAACCGATATTCTACTAAACACTCTTAACTTCTATATATACATTTAAGGCTAGAGAAGGACCTAGTAATACTTATAAACTCTTTTATAAATAAGAATATATACTTAATAGAATAATTAATTATCTTTTTATAAGCTATATATAGAGACCTAAATAGAAAACTTACTATCTTAAGTAAGCTTAATTTATTTTACTAAGAATAAAAAAGTTTTATTATTTACTTTATTAAATTCTATAGACTAGCTATTAATACTAGACTAAATAAAATTAATCTAATTACTTAGCTAAGAAGGTTGTTAAACGATAATCTCTATTAAATAATAGTAGACATTAAAATTTCTAATACGTTAAATAATTATACTAACCTAATATTTTTATATAATAATAATTTTTAGTATCTCTCTTTACTGCATCTTGCTAGGCTATAACCTGTATTATAAAGAAATCCTAATATTATAGAAATTAATATTTCTAATTATGTTTCTATTAAATTAGCTAAATGAGAAGCCTAAAAGCGTAATAGCTAATATTTTAAGTATAATAAATATAGTTATATTTCCTAAAACTACTTTATTCTCCTGCTAGAACTTTAATTTATAAGTTTATTCTAACTCTAATAAGTAACCTACTTTTGTTCTTTCTCTAAATTTAAATTTTTTTATAGATAAAAATATTTCTAAACTTCTTAAGCTAGTCTACTAAAAGTTTTATCCTAGTGTTAAGTTACTCTCTAGAATATTTCTAATACTAGATTTCTATTAACCTTTAGACTTCTTACCTAGTAACTGACTCTTAAAATTATTAAGTGAATATTCTATATATTATTTAATAAGATAGCTTATCCTACTCTGTTACTACTTTAATTAATACTAGAGTAACTAATATAGGTTATATTAGTAGATTTTTAGTTAATATTTAGAAACTTTATCTCTTATTGCTCTCAAACGTCCTATATTCTACTAGTTTAAATAGTAAATATTTTAAAGAGGGTTATATCTCATATACTGTTAGTATAACTTTTTATTATATAAATTACATTAAGAAAATTTATCTCTTTATAATAGCTATAGGAAACTATGAATTGATTCTTAGCTAATCTTAAATAAAAAAGTATAAAGTTAACTTTAACTATAATTTATAAAAGCTACTTTTTAATATTTCTTATTATTAGGTCTATTACCTACGCTTATCTTAATTTCTAATTTATTTAAAAGAAAATATTATCTGCCTAGAGGACCTTCTAGTAAATCTTTTACTAAAAGACTTTTATTTTAATACTACCTATATATAGCGCCTATAGACTTGCTTTCTAAAGTTATTACTAACTATTTAAACTTAATATAATAACTAGTTAGCTAAAATAAACTATTAATTATAAGAATTTAATATCTACTTAAAGGACTTCCTGGTAAACTGTTTTCTAAAGAGCTTCTACCTAGAATCTAAATTTATACCTAAATTTAATACTAAACTAAATAAAGACTTTATAAGAAAACCTTTCACTTAAGGCTCTAAAAATCTTTTAGTAAAGGCTTTACTAAAAGGCTCTTATAAGAATTCTAAACTAAATATAAATATCTATCTAATTAGGGCAGCCTCTTTTATATAAATAGCCTAGAAATATAAATACAAAATCTTTACTATTTTAATAGCTAATATTGATAAAGCCTTAGTTATAAAAATCTATACTAATTTAGCTACTAAGGTTCTAAAGGAGTACTATGATATTTTTTAAATATTCTTATATAAGAAAGCTAATAGACTACTTAAATATTATCTATATAACTATAAGATTATCCTTAAGAAAAGAAAATAACTTAGATTTAGACCTCTTTATAATATGTCCTAAAATAAACTAAAAGTTTTTAAAAAGTATTTTAATAACTATCTTATTAAAGGATTTATTAGAGTAAGTTTGTTTTCTATAGTTGCTCTAGTTATCTTTATAAAAAAACCTAATAAAAGTCTTTAATTTTATATAAACTATTAAGCTCTAAACGCTATTACTATTAAGAACTATTATCTAATTTTATTAATTTAAGAAACTCTATTCTGCTTTAGTAAAGCAAAGTACTTTATAAAGCTAAATATTATCTTAGCTTTTAACTATCTTTATATAATAGAAAGAGATAAATAGCTAACTATCTTTCAGACCTAATATAGCTTATTTAAATATTTTATTATATTATTTAGACTAGTTAACGTATTAAGTATATTCTAATACTATATAAATAATATCCTTTAATTATTTCTTAATATGTTTTATACGGCCTACCTTAATGATATTCTAATTTATAGTAATTCTTTATATAAATATTAATAATATATAAAATAAGTTTTAAAAGCCCTAGATAAAGCTAGCCTGTAACTTAATATTAATAAATATAAGTTCCACTAAGAACAAGTTACTTATCTTAGGTATATAATTTTAATAAAAGAAATTAGTATAGACCTAAATAAGGTAAAGAATATTTTTAACTAGGAATTTTTTAAGAACGTAAAGGATATAAGAGCATTCCTAGAATTTACTAATTTCTATTAATAATTTATTAATAACTTTTTCCGTATTACGTTCCTGCTTATAGCCTTAATAAAGAAAAATATCTAATTTAAATTTAATAACGCTTATTAAGAGATGTTTAAATGCTTAAAATATATATTTATAACTACTTTAATTTTCTAACACTTTAATCTTAAGTTACTGATTATTATAGAAGCTAATTTTTTAGACTATATAACTACTAAAATCCTTTTCTAGAAAGATAAATAAAATAAACTAAGACCTATAGCCTACTTTTCTAAGAGACTAAATCCTATTAAATATAACTATAAGATATATAATAAGGAACTACTAGCTATTATATATTACTTTAAATAATAGAAACCTAAATTAGAAGGTGCTGTGTTCTTAATTTAAGTACTAAATAACTATAAAAACTTTTAATACTTTACTATAATAAAGTAACTTAGCTATTAATAAGCTTACTAGGCTAAATATTTATTCTAATTTAACTTTACTATCACGTACTAACTAGGTAAGTAGGATAGAAAACTAGATATTCTTATTTATTATATATAGAATACTCTAGCTTAAGAAGAAGTTTAAAGAGCTTAATAATAAATACTTTTCTACTCTAAACTATTTAATAATATTCTAGAATTAAACTTAACTAAAACAGATAGATTAATTTAATAGATTATTAATAATAAATACCTAAATAATAAATTTATTTAGGAAATTCTGTTATTAATATGGGATAAAACCCAACGCTTTAAGAAACTTTCTCTAAGTAAATATAAAAACTAAAAAAGCCAGTTATACTATTATAATTAGCTAGTAATATTAAATAATAATAAACTTAAAATTAAACTCCTTTAAATTATACACAATTCTCCTGCTGGCGGCTACTTTGGTTATGGAAAAACTCTTAAAATTCTATAACACAAATACTACTAGCCTTAGATGTTTAAAATAATATATTAATATATATCTTATTACTATATCTACTAAAGATTTAAGGCTTTTTATGAAAAATACTATAGCTTCTTAAAATCTCTTTTTATTCTTAAAAAGAGATAGTATGATGATGCTGCTTAATTAGCTTACTGTAATAACAGGCTCAGTCTTCACGCGTCGTAGCATAGATACAGGTTAATAGAATAAGTTGGCTCTATTTTAGCTACACTAAGATAGGGAGAGAAGAGGTATAAAGGGGGCTCGCCTCTAAATAGGGTGGTGCATGGCCTGAGCGTGAGCTAGTCATGCTCTAAGCTCTGCACTAGGTTATGGCTGGCGTAGCCAGTTATGATATTATGTGGCCTGTAGTAAGCAGAGTGAGCAGCACTGTTATATTACCCCCCCTCTAAGGGAGGCTCGTCCCTGAGTCTCTAGGTTACAGTCTCCTCCTTACTGATTTCTGTACTACTCTTGTCTTTAAAGCTGCCTTGTTATTCTCCTCTGCTTCGTACGCTTTTAACTAGGCGTCTAGTCGTGCCGGCGGTCCTGCCTTCTCTGGATAGGCCTCGTGATAGTCTCTTACCTTGTGTGGGGCGCCTATAAAGCCTCGGGCATTGTACCAGGCAGGATCTAGGTCATAAGCTAGCCAGGATGCTTTGTACTATAGTCGGTTATGGAATAGGCGGCTATTAAGGATTTCCTGCACTGGCCACTTGGGATGCCTGTTGACCTCGATAGGCAGTTCCTCAGGTTCAATTTGGCTAGACAGTAGGCGAGTAGAAGCCTTCTGTAGGCGGTCTATATAGAAGACGTTAAGCATACGCATGTGCGGCAGCAGCTTAAGGTGATAGGAATGTCCCTTCATGCCTATAATAGAATAGGGTCCGTACATCTGCTGGTCTAGCTTCTAGCTAGATTAGCTAGTGATAAAGCCCTTAGGTGTAACGTACACCTTATCTCCTGTAGAGAAGTCTGGCTCACGGCGCTTCTTGTTAGCCTATCAAGCCTATCACTCTTATACTTAAGCAATCTCTTATTAAGCTATCTCTATAGCTAGCTTTACCACATTATGGCGAGCTTTAGCGTAGCTCTGCGCTTCCTCACGTGACATCTGTTCACGGACTATAGTAGATACCTTCATACGTTCCTCCCAGTCCCAGTGATAGATTAGCTAGTGGCTAAACTCAATTTAATAGAGTGATAAGTTTGTAGTCTCATGTGGTAGAATTGCTTAGGCCCAGTCCATGCAGGGCAGCAGGTCTAACCAGTTATCCTGATGGTGGTTAACGAATAGGCGTAGGCGCTGGTTGATGTACTGGTTCAGGACCTCAGTGTTCCCGTCAGTTTAGGGGTGATACGGCGTTAAGAGCTTTTACTTAATTCCTGTTAGTCAGCATAGCTTATTCATGAATGCTAAAGTGAACTGAGGACCGCGATCAGAGACTATTGACCTAGGCAGACCAAATACTCACCAGATGTAGCGATAGTACATATCAGCTGCCTAAGCGGCTGTAGTAGTCTTACAGCAAGGTAGTAAGAAGCAGCGCTTGCTTAGCCAGTCTATGACGACAAAGGCACAGTCATATCCTTTCTTATCTAGGGGGAAGGACTTAAAGTCCATAGAGACGTCTCGCCATGCTCGCTCAGGGATTGGCAGTGATTTGAGTAAGCCTGGAGTCTTGTCGTGAGGTACGTGGCTCCATCTGCAAGCTTTACACGCAGCTACGTAGTCGTCTACATCTTTGCCCATGCGGCCCCAGTAGTAGCGGTCGCGAAGTAGCTTGCCTATCTTTCTCTTACCTGGGTGAGCAGTCACCTGGGTAGCATAGATAGCTTGAATAAGGTGGGTCCTCAAGAAGTGTACAGCAGGGACTACCAGCTTACCGTGGTGCATGAGAAGGCCCTGGCTGAGTTTCCATGCTGAGTGGTTGCCAGAGAGAGCGCGCTCTCGGAATGGCTGTAGGCTCTCATGGCTGCGATTCACCTCAATAATGCGATCAATCAGTAAGTGAGGGTCATTTAGAGGCGGCAAGGCCATGAAAGTATCAGCAGCAGCTACTTTAATTGCATTAGTAGCTAGCATGCCTCTTGCTAACAGCGCAGCTAGGTTATCACTCACGGCCTTAATAAAGCTAATGTCAATTTGCTCTGCTAAGAGGAAGGCGCGTGTTCAGGCTGCTTTATCCTTATCTTTCTAAGTCTTCAGTTCCTCTTGCTTGCGCGAGAGCGCGTCAGCTACTACGTTAGCCATACTAGAATAATAGATAAGCGTTAGGTAATAGTCTACTACGCTTATTACCTAGTGCATTTAGTAGGAAGTAAGCTCTCGCTTTATAGAGAAGTACTCCAGCGCGTGATAGTTAGTCAGGGCACTAAATAACTTAGTAGTCTACAAGCCTATAAGCTGCAAGCGCTATTCTTAGAGGCCGTAGATTACAGCTAACATCTTTTTATCATGTATATTATAGTTCATCTGGGGCTTATTTATAGTCTTAGAGTAGAAGACTACAGGTCGCTAGAGGCTATTCTCTTAAAGCTATAATAATACCCCTATAATAACTCTATCACTTACGTCTGTCTCCATGCGCGTCTGATAATAGAGTAAGTAGTAAACTAAGACATTATTTAATAGCATTAGATTCTTAGCTTACTAAAAGGCTGCTAGCTTATGTTTACTAAATGCATACCATATGCCCTTCTTAAGCAGCTTAATAAGCGGTTAGATAATACGTCTATAGTCTCTTAAAAAGGCTCTATAGAAGTTGCAGAATTCTAGAAAGAATTATAGGCTTTTAACTAACGTAGGTACTAGCTATTTCTATATAGCAGTAACCTTCTCAGGGTCCTTTTAGATCCCTTTTATGCTAATAATAAGGCCTAGGAACTTTATTCTAGTAATAGTAAACTCGCTCTTTTTAATGTCTGCCTAGAGGCTTATATTCTGAAAATATCTTAGTACCTAGGCAACATACTCCTCATGCTATAGCAGGTCTTTAAAGTAAATTAAAATATTATTAAAGTAAGTAGTATAGAAGTTATTAAGTATGCTATAAAATACCTTATTAATATAGTACTAGAATATAGTAGGGCTATTATAGAGACTAAATAGTAGTACACAGTACTTATAGTTACTATACTAAGTATAAAATATAGTTAGGTTCTCTATATCCTTATTTAGACGTATATAATAAAAAGTCTATTATATATTAAGCTTAGTAAATACTTTTATTTACGTTAGTTGGGTAAGAGTCTCCTGAATTAACAGAATTAAATAAGCGTTTTTCTTTATAATAGTATTAAGCTTACGGTAGTTAACACAGAAGTGTTATCCTTCTTCTAGCTTCTTAATAAATAGTATTAGAGAAATATATAAAGTATTACTGTAAGTAATAACACTTTATTAAAGGTAGTTATTTAAATAGGTCTTAATAAGCTATAGCTGCTTAAAAGATATACTATATAATAAACTTAATATTAGCATGTTTTTAGCTATTAGTTTAATATTATAGTTAATATCTTTATAATACGGAGGTAGTATGTCTGAGTTTTTCTTTAAGAAATAAACTTAAGTTACGCCAGCATAGCTAGAATAGAATAGCTTTTACTTAATAAGCTACTAAAGTTTTTCTTCTTCTATAAGATTCTTATTTAATTAATAGAGCTTTTTTAGTAAAGCCTTTACTAAAAGGTCTTTAGGGCCTTAAGAGAAGAGCTTTAGATCTAGTAAACTAAGCTTATCTCTACAATTCTAAATAAGCTTATCTACTTTATAGATACTAGTATACTCTAGTATAGTTTCCTTTTATTATATATATATTATAAAGGTAATAGCTCTTATAGTATTAATCTTAAGGCCTATCTTAAAAAGGTTTTTATATAAGATAGGCTAAGAATAAAGGATTTATTTACTTAGCTCTAACTACTATTATAAGTAAAGCTATTTTTTTATTTTTCTAATATTTTTTACTATACTATACGCTGGGGTGAGCGCTAAGGTGGCTTATAAATATACTATAAAATTACCATATTCATTAGCTTATTATATTAGTTAGTATTAGCTTAGTATAAGAGATTAATTTTAGTTAATAAATCTTACATTAGAATAATAATATTATACTTATAATTAATTAGCTTATTATCTAGCTATTTAAGTGTTTACTTTTTATAGTTAATTAAAGCACCTATATCTTTAAATAGCTTACGGCTGATTATAAGGTCGTGGCGGCTAGTATTATAGAAAATAAAGTAAATTAATAGATAATAGTTATCTAGTACTAGATTAGCCTAAAAGTACTTATTTACTTATCTATTTAATCTATTATTATAGCTAGCTAGGGAGATAGATTTTATTTAGTAAGTTTTTATCTTAAGCCCTTTCTTAATAGCGCGTATATACTTTAGGTGTACTAGAATAAAACTACTAGCTCTAATATTAAAAAAGCTACTTAGCTTAATAGCTAGTCCACTAGTAAAAATATAATAGAACAAAGTAAAAACCAGTCTACTAAATAGTAGTTAATAAAAATTAAACTAGTTAGTAGCTTTAGAAAGTAACTTTAGAAAAAAAACTTCCTCTAGAGTAAGTCTTTCCCTAATAGTTCTTTTATAATAAGCTAAAACTTCTTATTATTACTAGTGTTCTAGGGCGTATAGAGCTTTTTATTAGTATTTATAAGCTTAATTACTTTAGCTATAGCTTAAATAGATAGTTAGTAGTTTTTTATAAAGTAACTAAATTTCCCACAATTATAGTAACTAACTAGCTTAAAAATAGGTATTAGTAGAATAATAATAGCTACTATATAAGTTAGGTACTTAGCTTTTAGGTAAGACTACTAAATTAGTAGTAGCTAAGTTTTTCTAGTTTTTTTATTAATCTACTTAGTAGCTTTCCTAGTACTAAGAGCTAGCTCTCTAGTAAAGTCTTAAGCTAAGTCTATATACTTATTATACTAGTTATAGTACTGCTATTAATAGATGCCTATCTACGTACATAAAGTATTTAAAAGCTTTTTATAAAATTCTTTTACTTATTAGTTTACAGATAAGCTGTGTTTTTAAGCTAGGTAAAAAAAATCACTCTAGAATATAATAAAATTAGTAGGATCTTTAAGATAGAGCTTTTAAAAGTTATAGTAAACGTTAAGTCTCTTATATAGATTATTATACGTCTTTTTTAGGTAATTTATTATGTACTAGTAGCTAACTAGCTACTTACTCTCTTTTATTATATATATAAGTATTAAGAGGTACTGGTTAGCAGGACTCTTTATATATATACATATATAAAAGATAATATTCTTCTAGGTAGCTTACTTACTAACTTTAGTAAACTAGTTTTAGTTAGTATATACCTTATTCTCTAGGATATCTCTCTATTAATTAAAGGTAATGTCTTTACTATTCTTAAGTATTAGTAAATTAGAGAATTAAGCTAAGTAGCTATTATCTTAATAGCTATTTATAGTAGGCATAGCTAGTAGAGTAGCTAGTATATAGAATAATACTTAAAAAGTTTAGTTACTAAAATCTCCTATATTAGAACTATTATTAGGTTCTATAGCTATATAGCTAGCCTAGTTCTAAGAGGTTTATAATAAAGCTGTGAAGCACGTTTTCTTTACTAGTATTAATAATAACACTAAGCTAGCCTTTACAGAGAGAAAGAAGTATATATTATATATAGATTTCTTTATTTATACTCTTAGTATTTTAATCTTATTCTCTTAATCTGCTACACGCTTAAGCGTGTTATTTAATAGCTAATAAAGCTTAGTAAGCTTATCTCTAACCTTATTAAGCTTAGTTTTAGCTATATTAAGCGCTTTTTCTAGCATATTAGCATGATTATAATATATAAATACTTTAAAATAGCTATACTCTAGCTCGCTAGTGATTATTACTTAATTAAAAATTATTAGAATAAAAAGCGTAACCTCTATTTTCTAAGGTTTATAGGTATTAGTTCTCTAGATAGTACTCTTAGTAATAGCCATAAAAAATTTCTTATTATATTATGCCTAGATATAGAGCTTCTTAATAGTATAGTCTTCTCTAATTATATTATTAAAATAGTATATAGCGGCACACCTGAGCGACTTAGGAATAAATATATAATTATTACTAGTAGCTATTATTTTAGAATTAATTCTTATCTCTAGCGTAGAAAGCTTTTCTATAGTCCTAATCTATTTATTTTTATATATGTATAAAGCTTCTGGTCTCTAGTAGAGTAAAGTAATTAGCTAATTCTCTAGTATAAAAAAAATAAACTAGTAGTGCTTATAGGAGTTAATTTTTTTAGTATAAAGAAAATAAGCTAGTAGTACTCATAAAAATTAGTTTCTTTAGTAAAAAAAAGATAATAAAGAAAGGAGGTTTACTAGAGCTCTTATAGCTCTTTTCTAATCTAATAGATATATTACTTACTACTATAAGTCTTTTAGTTACTTACTAAGTCACTCTTAAGGCCTACTATGTAGGACTTATATAGGCTATTACTTAAAGTTTTAATTACCTACTACTATAAAGCTTTCTAGTAGAGATTATATAGTTAACAAACTAATGACTTAATATAGTCATGTAATTAATCCTTTAGGTATAGTTATTAATAAATTAAATGCTCTTATTAATTGCGCGGTTTGATTTTAATATTATGTCACTATTATCTAGCTAAGTTAAAAAGATCTTAATGTAATATAATAATAGACTTAGTCTTCACACGTTATAGCATAAATATAGGTTAATAAAATAAGTTAGCTTTATTTTAGCTATATTAAGATAGGAAAAGAAAAAATACAAAAGGGGCTCACCTCTAAATAGGGCGGTATATAGCTTAAGTATAAGCTAGCTATACTCTAAGCTCTATACTAGATTATAGCTAGCGTAGCTAGTTATAATATTATATAGTCTATAGTAAATAAAACAAGTAATACTGTTATACTTATTATAAATTATATAATATTATAACTAGCTACGCTAGTTATGATCTAGTATAGAGCTTAAAATATAGCTAGCTTATACTTAAGCTATACACTACTCTATTTAGAAACAAGTCTCTTTTATATTTCTTCTCTTTTTATCTTAGTGTAGCTAAAATAGAGCTAATTTATTTTATTAACCTATATTTATATAATAATACGTAAAGACTGTGCCCGTTATTACAGATAGAAGGATATTTCTATAGACTTTATTACTAATCTTCTAAAATCTAAAGGCTGTATTAACATTATGGTTATAGTTAATTATCTTATAAAATACTAACACTTAATTCCTTATAGTAAGATAACTATTATGGATATTACTTATTTTTTCTATTAGTATATATAAATAGACTATAGCTTTCTAGAGATAATTATATTAGACTAAGGAATATAATTTATCTCTATTTTCTATAATAAACTCTATAAATAATTATGAATTAAATTCTAATTGTCTTTTGCATATTATCTAGAAACTAATAGCTAAATAGAAAAAGCTAATAGAGTAATAGAATAAATCCTATATATATATATAAATTATTAGTAAGATAACTAAATAAACTAACTCTCTTTAGTATAGTTTAAAGCTAATAATATTATATTTAAATTTATAAAAGTTTTATTATTTTTGGCTAATATAAGCTAATATCCCTAAATAGGTTTTAAATCTCTTATAAGAATTTAAAGATATTTTTATTAAGTATTATAAGCCTTAGAAGTTAACTATATAGTAAAAAAAATAGCTAATATCTAATAACTAATCTAAAAATAGATAATTTAGGCCTAAGTTCTCTAAAAAGAATCTGTAAACTAGAAATAATTATTTATACCTAACTATTAAATAAAAGATATAGTCTAGCTTAATATATAAAATATTTAAATAAAGTAACTTTTTAAGAAGCTAAATTTAAAGGCTTTAGGGAAATACTATATCTCTTAAATAGTTTCTTCATACGCGTATTAACTTAAACTTTCTGAATTCTTAAATATATACTTAGTTTTTTATATATTATTGCTTTAGCCTACCGCGCTTAAATTTAAATACCTTCTAGATTAATAAAACCTACTATTTAAACCTATTAAAGTTAATAAGAAAACTAAATACTATATTAAATAAATTAAAGAACTACGCCTAAATTATAGGCGGAAACGCGATAAATATCTAGTTAAATAAACTAAATATAATAACTTAATATAGGAATCTGTAAGCGATCTCTAAAATATAGCTATTATAAAAAAATTCTATCTTAAAAACTTAAACTAATTTAGATCTGATATTTAACATAAATATTCTTTATAAAAGCTTAAATCTAAAAGAGAGGTACTATTATAGTAACTATTTATAATATAAAAGCCTTTTAAGGAAGCCTTCTTTATAAGCTTTTTTTTTTTATTATATATTTATATATTAGTTTTGTACTAGCGTATAAGCTCTCACCCTAAATATTTTAGCTTATAACTTATTATATTCTTTCTTTTTTTACGTAATGTTTTAAATTATTATTTAGTATTATACTTAGTAATTAATTAATATTTTTTATTAAGTATTTAATTTTCTACTTATAGCACTATTATGATACTTAAATTCTTATAGTTAATTTTTAATTTTTTTATAAAAAAGTTCTCACAAAGTAAGGGCCTTTTAGTCTAATATAATTTTATAACTTAATATAACTAGTACTTACTAATATACACTTATTATTTAATTTTTATTATTTTTTTATTTAAAATAATGTGTGCATATGTACTTAAAGAAACTACATATAATATAAAAATTAAATATATTAAAAAAGCTATATAATTACTTAAAACTTTAAATAATTTAAATGTTAAATAATATATTTGTGATTATTAGCTGTTTTACTAGTACTTACTATACACTTTCTATAATAGCTATAATTAAAAGATGTGTTTTTAAAGAAATTAGAAGTTTACTAAAAAATAAGACCTTACTTTATTATACTATTATAATATAATAGATAATATTAGCTTTAGTTTATACTAAACTTTAGTTATATAGTAAGCTAACGTGCTGCTTGCTAAAATATACTATAATTAAAATCCTCTATTTACTATAAATAAATATTAGATAAAGTATTAGCTATAAAGTAAGCTATAATATTAGTATATTAAAATAAAGTTAATTAAAGTTACTTAAAAGCTTATGTAGTAGCTAGATGATATTTATACCTAATTTAAAAACATATAATATAAAATTAATAAGCTAGAAATTCTACTTAAGAATATATAAAATATAGATAAGTGCAGCTATTAAATAGAAGTTATAAAAAACTAATATATTTATACTAAGCATAGCTATAATATAAGCTCTTTATAAAATATAGTTCTAATTATATATCTAGTATGTTAATAATAAGCTATCAGGTTGTAATTTCTTATTTAAGTAATTAAAAACTTATTATACTTATAGAGTATTATTTTACTACTAGTAATATTATTAAGCTAATACTAATTATTAAAGTAGCTTTAATTTTTAAAAATTAGGTAATAAATCTTTCTACTAAATATCTAATTAATTAAATTAAAAGTAGCTATAGTAATAATAGCACTAGTTTAAATTAACTAAAGCACTTTAATATTTTAACTTAAGCTTAAATAAAAGGTCTCTAGTAGCTATATATTTTTAATAGTTATAGCTTATATAATACTTACAAGTTTTACTAGTATATAAAGTATAATAAAATCTAATTATTTATATTATTTTTATATACAACGTATATATTATAGCCTCTTAATATAGGCTACTTTTAACTATTAAAGTAGTATTATAGTAAAGTACTTAATTAAGCTACTTAAATAAAAATAAAGAATATTAATAAAATAGATTTCTTTACTTACTTTATAAAAATACATTAATTAATGTTCTGTAATAAGATAATTTATAGTAGTTAATAATAAACTAGTTTATATTTATTTAATTTTAATATAGTTATTAACTAGCTGCTGCTAAAGGAGGTAGTAAATAATAATTTTAATATATCTTTACTATAGAAGCCTATATAGAGATATAAAATACCTACTTTCTACTTTTCTAATTATAATAAAGAGACTAGTGACCTATTAGTTAACTCTTTTTAATAATTTAATTTAACTAAAAGCGATTTAATTAGTGTTAAGATTTAAGTTAAGTTATAAGTTTAAACTCTATCTCCTATACTTAAGTCTGGCTAGTTTAGGTGAATAATACCTACTATTATTAAAATATTTAATAGGTAGGAAAAGCTATTAAAGAATATACTATAGCAGTAGCTTTTTAAGTATATTACTAATAACACTTTATGTATTCTAAAAGAACTATTAGCGATTACTTATATAGCTAATAGCTTTAAGTATTAACTATAGACTACTTAAGCAGCTGAAAATATTTAAGCTAAGTATAGAAAGTGTGTGTGTTATATATTAGATATTAGTAGCAGCCTAGTACACGCAGAGAACGCTCAGGCGATAATATAGTAACGCTAGGAGAATAAGATTATTGCTTAAAAGCAAGCTCTAGAGATTACTTTAGCATGAGAAATATGTGTTATATATAATAGATAGCGTAAGCTCTTCTTTTCTATCTAAGCTACTAGTAAGCGGAGCGTAAAGAGGCATACCGACGGCGTGCTAGTCATTATAAATATAGCTAACTAGGTCTATTATAAGGACAACGAAGCTTGTAGCCATTAGCTATGATATCTATCGCATTATTGTTTAGCAGAACTCGCAGAGAGAGGCAACCACACGCCTAGTATTGCGATAGAAGGGGATTCTATACTAGCTGCAGTCGTCGCGTATTTACAGCGCAAAGCTCATGATCTGTATACTAACTTACTCGCAAAAAAAGCAAAGAACAACCGCCACGAAGCTATCTACAGTGCGTCTACTAGTAATACACAGGCTACTAAAGGTAGTCAGCTTGCGACAGGCATCAAAATCGAGGTGGAGAACTCACAGGGCGCTCTAGGTAGCGTGCCTGAGGATAGCGACGATGAGGGCACTTGGGCTAGTTTAAGCGACCTAGATTTCGCAGATGAACTACAGTACGTTATTTAGGGTATTAATGTCTCATAGAATTCAGTTTTGCACCAAATTTTAATTATTTTGACCTTATTTCTATGTAAAATACTATGGGAGGGTGGTTAGTCGCGTTGGGCTAGGAGGCCCTCGCTTCGCGAGGGCTTTTCCACAGGAAAATCGAGAATCGACCGCAAGGGCCCGAGTACCGCTGAAGCTTCTCGCTCGACTAACACTTCTCTCACGCGATTAATACTGAAGTACTTTGCCATGTTCTTTACTAATGGATATGCCTCCTTGCCACTGATGTGGTAACCCTAAAGATGCTGCCACCAACAAGACAAACTATCGTGCTTGAAAAGCTAGGTGCTTGCGCTGTATCAAGCTAATATTCGGCTCTACCAAGGCCTTTACTAACCTGTTCACTAACCTATATCTAGGCCTACACCGAGCTGCCCCCAAAGTCTTACACCGAGCTGCTCCCAAAGTCCTACACCAAGCTGCCCCTAAAGTCCTGCACCGAGCTGCCCCTAGAGCTCTACATTGAATTCAAATCACGCTTCCTACAGGGGAAAGGGGGTCCCAAGGGGTCTCCCCCTTGATATACATTAGATTCAATTCAAATTACGCTACCCGCAAGGGGAAGGGGGTCCAAGGGGGTCTCTCCCTTGATATACATTAAATTCAATTCAAATTGCGCTCCCCACAGGGGAAAGGGGGTTTCAAGGGGGTCTCCCCCTTGATAGCCAGATCTAATTCGATGTAGGAGCCAAATCTAATTCGGTGTAGGAGCCAATTCCAATTCAATGTAGAAGCCAATTCAGATTCGATAGTCGCTTCTCTAACGTAACTTCTGTCACGCTGCTTCTCTTTTGATGCTGCTTCTCTCCTCACGCTGCTTCTCTCCTCACGCTGCTTCTCTCCTCACGCTGCTTCTCTCCTCACGCTGCTTCTCTCCTCACGCTGCTTCTCTCCTCACGCTGCTTCTCTCCTCACGCTGCTTCTCTCCTCACGCTGCTTCTCTCCTCACGCTGCTTCTCTCCTCACGCTGCTTCTCTCCTCACGCTGCTTCTCTCCTCACGCTGCTTCTCTCCTCACGCTGCTTCTCTCCTCACGCTGCTTCTCTCCTCACGCTGCTTCTCTCCTCACGCTGCTTCTCTCCTCACGCTGCTTCTCTCCTCACGCTGCTTCTCTCCTCACGCTGCTTCTCTCCTCACGCTGCTGCTTTCCAACCCTGCTTCTCTTACGCTACTTCTTTTACGCTGTCTTTCTTACGCTACTTCTTTTACACTGCCTCTCAGGCTACTTCTCTATATCTACTCTTTCACGTAGCTTTTCTTACACTACTTGTTGCTGAGCGTAGCGAACCCCTCTAACATTAATGTTAGCTTTAGTATTTTAGTTATTATTTAGAATTTTATTTAAAATTTTTTTTTATAAATTATAGGTCTATTTTTATAGCAAAAAAAATTCTTTTACTTTTTAAATTTAAAGAAAAATAAGTATAACATATTTATAGTATAAAGTTTTAATAACTTTATTTAAATTTAAAAGTTTTTTATTAGTATTAAAAATAGTACTATTATTAACGTATTCCATAAGTGAGCGGACCACCCAAGTAAGTGGACCACTTTTACCAAGAAATCACTTTTTCTTTAATAACTTTACGAAAACTTAATATTATTTAATAAGATTTTAGAATTAGCTTTTCTGTTAGTATATACAACTAGAATTAAATTTGCATAAAAATAGGATTACGTAATACTAAGTTATTGAGCATAGAAGTTGGTTTACTTTAAAAGACATTTTAGCTATTTATATCAATAATATTACTTAATAATAAACTGTAAAATGTTAAATAGAAGCTATTTAAAGCTAAAACTACAATATATTAGAATTTTAAAGCTATAGTATTAGTATTCCCTAAGATTCTAGAAAGTGGGAGCTAAAACTCGTCTTTACCTCAAGTTCTTAAAAACATACTTATTCTATAACTATAAAAGCTTTTTATAAAGTAAATTATATATAAAATAACTTATATTTTAGTTTCTATAATTTATTATTAAGTAATATTATTAATATAAATAGCTAAAATGTCTTTTAAAGTAACCTAAATTTTATGCTCAATAACTTAGTATTACGTAATCCTATTTTTATGTAAATTTAATTCTAGTTATATATACTAACAGAAAAGCTAATTCTAAAATCTTATTAAATAATATTAAGTTTTCGTAAAGTTATTAAAGATAAAGTAATTACTTAGTAAAAGTAGTCCACTCGCTTAGGTAGTCCGCTTACTTATAGAATACATTACTTTTAATTTTTTTTTTACTATTATTACTATTATTATTACTATTATTTTTATATGTATTACTATTTTTATAATTTTTAAAATTATACTTATTTACTATTTTTAAGTTTTTTTTAATATAAACTAACATTTTTAATTAAAACATTATATATATATATATATATATATATATATAAATAAGTATTAAAAACATAAGTTAAAGTATTTATTATATACTTAAAAATATTAAGGTGTTTTAAACTTAGTAGTAATAAAAAAACTATTATTTATATTTATAACTAGCTTTTTATTTATAAATATATTAAGATTATTTTTTTTATTAAAAGCCTATTAATATACTATTATTATTAGTAAGTTTTTTTAGATATTTAAGGTATTAGTTATACATTATTAATTTCCTCTTTCTATATATTTAGCGAATTTTAACTAGTATACTTTTAATAAAACTATAAGAGAAACTTTATAAATAAGAAGTATAAAAGGCTAAAAGAAAAAGTGTAAAATAAATTAAAGAAAAATAAATTCTTAAAAAGTATTTATAAAGTTTAAAAAGTATTTATATACTTAACTATATATTAATTATATAAGCTAATATTTTAGTACTAGCTACTTTATAAAGATTTATAAAGTACTTAAATAAACTAGTTAAAAAGTAGTAAAAAATATACTTTTTATATTACTCTTTCTTTTTTTTAGAAATTATTTTAATTTCTTAAGTTTTAAAAGAAAAGAGTATTTAGTTATATTAGCTTTTTACTATATAAATAATAAAAGCCTATTAAGTTACTATTAATATAAGTAAATATAATTTCTATATTTTACCCTACTAAACTTTTAAAAGCTTTTAAAAGAAAAAAGCTTATTAAAAAAATAGAAAAAAATAATACTAATAATATTATATATAACTATTAAATAGCTTATAATATATGTATATTTTATAGCTTTAAGTAATACTACCTAGTAATTTATTTTCTTTATCTTATAATTAGAAATCTATTTTAGTAAGAAAAACTTAAGCACGTTAATTATAAAAATTAGGTAGTAAAAAAACTATAGTTTATTATTATAAATATTTTAACTTACTTTTTACTACTACATATAAAAGTAGTATTTAGTAATAAAGTAATTAGTTATTATTAATAGTAACTTTATAATTATGCAAAGCATATTATAAAACTATAAAATTTTATGTACTATATAAAATATGGTTAATTTAAATAAATTTCCTAATTTTATACTTTTTACATTATGTATTAAAAAGTTGTAATATATATACTAATATTAATATATTATTATATAACTTTATATAGTTTCTGTAAGTAAAAACAGCTTTTTTAAAAAGTAATAAAGTTAACTTTATATATATTTATTTTTTTATATTAACTCTTTACTTTATAACTAAAAAAGCAGTAAATAACTAGTTAATAAGTAAAAGTAAGCTTCTATTTAAGTAAGTATATAATTTTTTATATTTAGTCTTTACTATTTTTTTTAACACCTATTTTAATATTAATATTTTAGGCTTTATAATACTTTATTTTTAGCTATACTAGTTATATTTATTTTTAATTACTTTACTACTTTAATTTTTTTGTAAATTCTAGATTTTTTTACTTATTTAGAGCTTTAGCTACTACTTATATATAAGTAGTATTAAAGCTATTTTAATAATTTTATAAATACTTAATAAAATTATAAAAAAAATGTTATAGCTTTAAAAACTATAGCTACTAAATATTATAAAAAACTAAATAACTTTATACTTTACTTTTAGTATAGTAGTAATAAATCTTTTAATTATATTTATATATATAGCTTAAAGATTAGCTATAAGAGTATTAAGTAATATTATATTACTAGAACTTTAGTAGTATTATACTTTTAATATTCTTAATTATTACTTTTAGTATATTGTATATAAAAACTCTAAAAGTAATTTATTAAATAATAAAAAAGCTATTACTTATAATAATAACTAGTAGTAAATTAGTAAATATGCTACTACTATATATGAAGCTAAGTAGTTTAAAAAATTTAGTTAAAATATTAAATAAAAGCTAAAATCTATAAAAATCTATATTAATATACTTATACTTATTAGATTTTTTATAAGTATAACTTTACTTACTATAAAGTAAGTTTCTCTACTTTTTAAAATATAGTTAGAAGCTAATATTTATAATAAAAAAACTTAGTAGTTTTAGTTAATATAATTCTATAAATATTATAATTTATAGAAATACTAAAGTACTGTTTTAGTATACTATACTAAAAAATATAGAATTATAGTAATATTAATATAAACTTAATATTAATATTAGTTAACTTTTATTTACTATTTTTTTAACTACTTTATACTTTTAGACCTTAACTATAACTCTTTTTTATTTTTATAGCTATATAGTATCTATTTAAATAAGTAGCTTAAGTAGTGATAAAAATAATTTACTATACTAACTATTTTCTTCTTTTAATTAAAAGAAAGTTAGTAGTTTTAAGGAATTATAGATTTTAGGTATATATATAACTACTATAATAATAAAAAAGTATTAAATACTTAGTAAGTAGCTAGCTATTTTTTAAAAATATAATATATATTAATTTTATAATACTATAAACTAGGCATAATTTTAACTTATTATTTATAATAAATTCTATAAACTTTGTAAATTATAACTATTTAGAATTTAAATATATATTATTTAAAGTATACTTAGTATAAAGAGCTATAACTTATTATTATTATTTTTTAAGTTTACCTTATATACTTTTACACTATAAAAAAGTACTTAGCTATTATCTTTATTTTTTTTTAAGCAAAAAAGTAGTATTAGTATTAGCTTTTTTTTTATTATACTAAAAAAAAATTACTAGCCTAGTAATTTTTAAGAAGTTTATTATAATTATTAAAATTGTACCTAAACTTTTATATAAAATTTTCTACTAATTATTTTAACTATTTAACTTTATATTATGGCTATTTTTAAGTAGTTTTATAGTAAAGTATGCCTTTAACTTTATACTAATTACCTTTTATCTTAAGGTGTTTAATTAAACTAGGCCTAAAGTTTTTTTAAAGTAGATTATTTTAGCTATTTAATAAAAAGATACAAAAAACTAAATAAATATAAACTATAAAAGTAAGTAGGTTTAACTAGTAAACTAAGTAACTAATTTTTTTATAATATAAAAAGGACTTAAATAAAGCGTGTTTAACTTCTTATAAAATTAGTAAATCTTAATATTTTTTAAGTATAGAATAATATATTATTTAATATTAAAATAGCAATTTATATACTTTTTATTATACTATATTACTTAGTACTTTTAAGCTTACTTTAGTAAAAATTTTATAACTTTCTATTAACTATATTAGTATTTAAGATATTTCTTTACTTACTAATAGAAGTTTACTAACTTTCTATAGAAACTTTATAAGTTTCTTAGTATTTTTAGTTAGTAGTTATTTAAAATACTATTAAAGCCTTAAGATAATACTTTCTTAGTATATTTAATAAAACTTACTTTAAAAAATAAGTAAGTTTTTAAGTTATATATATATTCTATATATAAAAGTAACTTATACTAATTATTTTACTAGTAGTTTAAATATATATATAAATAGAACTTAAGTTCTTAATTTTAATATTTTGTTTAGCTATTAGTTTAAGAATAAAAAAAGTAGTACTAAGTCTATAATTAATTTTAAAATAATAGTAAAAATTAAACTAATACTAACTTGTAAATACTATTTTCTAATCTATAATAATTATATTAAAGAAACTAACTTTAAAAAAGTACTTTTCTAATAATAAATTAGCTAACTAATAAAAAGTTATTATTTTAGTTATAAGTTAATACTAAATATATTTTAAAAATTTATTAATAAGTATAAATACTATATTAAAGACTTTTTCATATTAATTTATAAATAATAAAATGTTAGTAATAAAATTTATTAAGTAGTATTTCTATAAATTTAATAGGAGGAAAATAAACTTAAGTACTTTCTATAGCTTATATTTATAGATTTTATAAACCTAACACTTTTTATAGTAATAAATATATACTCTTATATTCTTTTTAAGCTTTAGTTAAAAGTATTTTTTTATAAAAAAAATCTTTTATTTTTATTAGACTATAATAGCTACTTATTAAATTATTATAGTTTTTTATTAAAATATTTTACTATAGGTTTTATTTATATAAAATTTAAACTTTACTATATTTATAAAGTAAGCTTCTAAAGTTAACAGCTTAATATAAAGCTTACTTAAATACTTTATTTACTTATTATTTTTCTATTAATTAAATACTACTTAAGTAGTTAGCATTTTACTTTTAAATCTCTTAAATATAGTTAAATAAATATTCTAAAATTTTTAGAGTAAAAGTATTTTCATTTTACATTACTTTAAGTGTATAAACTAAAGAAATTATAAAGTAAGTAACTTATAGATAATAAAAAAAAGTACTAATAAAGTTAAAGTTTATAAGTCTTTTTTAGAGTTAACATCTTTATTTTTATTAGTAAGAATTAAGATTTAAGTTGTTAAAAATAATATATTATTAGCTAGTACTTTACTAAAAAGCTTATATTAATTTTATTTTAGTTATTACTAAATAGCTTATAGAAACTTATTATATTATCTATAAGTACTAAGCTATTTAATATTATCTAATTTTTAGTAAATATTAAAGTAATAAAAGTATATAACTTTTATACTTAAAGCTTATTTTAAAAAGTTAAAAGTATTATATATTTTAGTAATTAACTTTTTTTAGGTTTAAACCTTTTTATGTAATTAAATTATTAAAAAAAGCTATTTATAAATTTTTTTTTCTAGCTTAAATTTAATTTTAAAGTTAAATTAAATAAGTTCTTTTACTTACTATACTTAATAAAGTGTTAACTTTTTTGTTGTTATAAAATATTATAAAATATTATAATTTAATAGTACTTTAATTTAAATATATAGCATATTTAAAGTAGTGTTTTTAATACTTAAAACTATTAATAATAGTTAAAAACTTTTTATTATATATATAATACTAAATTTCTAGACTACTAAAATTTTAGCTATAGTATATAACTAGCTTTTAATATAACTAGCTCTATTCTTTTTTTAATAAAAGCTAAAAAAGAAATTCTAACTAAAGTAAAGTTAAATATATTTATAAAAACTATTAAAAGTAAATTTAGCTTAAAGTACTATAATAGAAAAGCTTATATAAAGTAATTATATAATATTTAAAAAGCTTACTATATGTTTTTAAATTAAAACTATTTAAAGTACTATTTAGTTAGCTTCTTTTTTATTATTTTATGTTTATAGAGTTTTTACTTAAAAAGTACTTATAATATAGTTATTATATAGTTTATTAGTAAACGCATAATACTAAAATAGTTATAAATAAAGTAATAATAAAAGTTTATAAATCTAAAAAATACTTAAATATTTTAATAGCTTTTTAGTTCTAGCTACTTTTAAATAGTTTTTATATAAACTAAGTTTATTATAATACTTTTAGGTGTTATAATAAAGCCTAAAAATTTAACTTACTTAGTGTTAAAAATATATTTAAATGCTTTAGTATATAGGCTCTAATTATTTGGTTTTTTTTAGTACTTTATAAACATATTTTTTGTAATTATTTTCTTTTTTAAAGTAAATTAGAATATTGTTAAAATAAACTATATAAGTGTAGTTTAAAAGTTTTTTAAGTACTTAGAAAATATAGAATTAAAAAATTATAAAAATATTAATTAGCTTAAAAAGTATAATAAAGTACTTAAAATATTTATAGTAAGTTTTAAATATAGTTTTTCATTTATTTCACTTCTTAATATAAAGTCTGTAATAAGTATTACAAAAATCAAGTTTTATAAAAATATTAGTTTAAGAAAATTAGTTTAGTATTTTACTTATAAGTAGAAGTAAGTAATAATTTTTAACTATAATATAATTAAAACTATAATAATTAACGTAAAGCTTTATTATACTATTTACTTTAAAGATAAAAAAACTTAGTATACTTATTAGTAACTTACTTAGTTAAATCTATTTCTTTTTAAGTAAAGTATTAATATACTCTTAAAGAATTTTAAGTTTCTTTTTTAAAAGGTTATAAATAGAAAAGTTTAAAAGTATTTTACTTTTCTTTAAATTTATTATATAATTATACTTAAAGTTTTAAGAAAGTACTTTTACTTTTTTACTACTAAACACTTATAGTAAGTTTTTTAAAAACTATAAAATATTTAATAAGTCTAAATTCTTAAGATTTAATGTATTATTATTAAGTAAGTTTTAAAGCCTTTATAGTATACTTTTAAGTAGTATTACATGCTAAAAAATCTGTTTTTAAATATTTATAATTATATAATAACTACTATATAAAATAACTAATTAAGAAAAAAAAAGTTCTAAATATATTATTTTAAGTAGTTAAGAAGTTTAAAAGTATAGTTTTTAAGAAATAAAAAAACCTTAATTAAATACTATTATAATAGAATTAGAATTATTACTACTATTTAAGTTTTAAGTTAGTAGTAGCTTAGTTTTAGTATGTTTTTAAAAAAACTATTTTAGTTAAATTATTTCTTTAATACTATAGTTTAAAGAGTGTATTTAAAACTATTATAAGTAGAAAATATATATAGTCTTACTTTTTTATATATTATTTAATAAGTAGTTAACTATTAAAATAATAATATAACTTAATAATTTATTATTATGCTACTATTTAAAGCTTTTATTTTAAAAATAAATTTTAAAGTCTACTTTTATAAGCTATAAATAGCTAAAAACTAAGTTATAGTCTATAAAGTTAGTAGCTTAAAAAGTCTAAAACTTTACTATTTTAGTATAACTATACATGTTAGTACACTTTAAATTTAGTTTATAAACTAAATATCACTATAATTAATAGTAATTAAAAAAACTTACTAATGTTAAAAAGTAGTAGAGTATAAATAAAGTTAATAACTATAATAATAGTATATAATATAAAGTAAATTATAAAACGTAGCTTATAAAACTACATATAAAAACTATAAACAAAATATATATAAAATTCTAAAAGTAAAAAAGCTTATAAGTTATAGTTTATATAAAGTTTTTATATAGTATTTAATTTAAATAAGCTTAAAAATAATAGTTTTTATAAAACTATATTATAATAGTTTTTTTTTATAACTATAGTTTTTATAGTTGCTTTAAAAACTAGGTTTTTTAGAGTACTACTAGTAAAATACTTAAATTATATTTATAATATTCTTTATTTAGTAAGTAGAAATTTTAGTTAACTTATTATATTTAATTTATTTAATTATATACTTTAGTTATAAAGTACTATTACAGCTATAATAGTTTTAATAAAAGTTAATAATTTCTTTAATAAACTACTTTTATTTATTATTAATTTTTATTAGTAAAAAGGACAATATTTGCTGGCAAAATAATAAGTTAATTATAATAGTAAAAAAGTAAACTAATATAAAACATATTATAAAAGCATAATTTATTTAATAGTTTAAAATAGTAAGTACATAATAATATAGCTTTTATAACTTAAAATAAGTCTAAATTCTTTTAATTTAGTTTTTCTGTAAAGTGTAGAGTTTTAATATTTTAGGTATTTAATTATATAAAATCTCTTATATAAAATAGATAAGTAGAATAGTAGTATATATTTATTTAATTTTTATAAAAAGCTTATATAATTAATAGTTTAGTATATAAGTAGTTTATAATCTTTTATATTTTAGCTATAAGCTTTTTAGAGTTTTAGTTTTATATAAAGTAAGTAGTAGCTAATAGTTTAAACTTAACTCTTAAATAGAAACTATAGTTTATAAAAAATAGAAAAATAATAGTACTTTTTAAGTAAGTAGAGTTTAGAATAAACTTAGCTAATAGTAATTATTTAAACTAATTATTTTATAAATAGCTAATATATAACTATAAGTACTATTTAAAAATTATATTAGTTTATTCTAACTAGCTATTAGTTTTAAGATAATACGTAGTTAATAATAAAGTTATAATTTTTAGTTAATAGTTTAAATACTTCTAGAATTTAAAAATAAACTAAAGTCTATAATTAGAAAAAACTGTACTTAGTAAGTTATAAAGCTTTTATATATATATTAAAAATAAATAAGTAGTATTTTTAGTATTATAGTATATTTAGCAGAAAATTAAGTATTTTATTTTTATTAAATAATAGATTATAATCATTACAGCATTATAATAGCTACTTAATAATAAGTAAATAATAAAGTCTATAAATACGTTTTTTTAGGTATAGTCTAAAATAAATAGTAGTTTTAAAACTTTTTAATAAACTTCTTTTAACAGAACAGTACAATAGTAGATATAATAGTTATAAAACTAGTAAGTAATAAAGTTATATATATAAAGCTAGTAATACTTATAAAATAATAGTTTATATATTTTATTATAGCTTAAATAGCTAGTAATAGGGCTTTTATAGTAAAAATAAAATAATTTAGCTTTTAACTTATTTATATTAAGTATATAGATTTTTTTTTATACTATAAATATCTATTTATTTTAGCACACTTAGCTAGCATTAAGTATTTATTCTTATAGTTTTTATTTTATAAGTTAGTTAATATAAAGTTAATTATAGAGTTAATATAATAACTTTTTTAAAATAAAGTTTAAATTCTTAGTAGTAGTAGGTTTTTAATCTCTTTAGATTCTAAAATAATAATAGGTCTAATAATAGTAGTAGTAAAAATAAAAGTAAAAATAAATTTAATAAGTAATAATAATTTAGTAGTATATTAATAGAGCTAGTTATAAATTATTATAATAATACTATAAATAAAAATTTCTAATAAGTTAGAGAAATAGACTAATTTTTTTTTATAATTAGTTATAACAGGCAAAATAGTAGCTAGAAGTAATTCTAGGTTTTTTTATATTAAAATAGTTTAACTTTAGTAATAAAGCCTTTTATTTTCTTTTTATAATAAGTTAGTTAATTTTCTAGTTAAAAAGTTTAGCTTTACACCTTGCTTTCTAGAATAGTATATAATCTTAAAGTTAAAGTAAAATAGAAATTTAAACTAGTAAGCTTAGTAATAGTTTAATAACTTTATTACTATAAAATACTTTAAATTATAGTAGTCTATAATTACTATAATTAGTAAAGTATATTTTTTAAGTTCTAACTACTATTTTTTAAAGTAGTAAATAATTACTAGTAGTTTTTTATTATAAATTTTATAGTTATACTTTATTATTAAGTACTTTTTAAAAAGAATATAACGGGCTATAAAATATTATTATTTTTATATTATAATAGTGTTTTCGCAGAGATATAGTTAAAAGTATTTATTTTAATAATAACTTTTTTTCTAGTTAAATAATACTAAAATAAGTATTATAATAAATGCTATTTTTAGTTTTTAAAAGACTTTCTTATAACTATTATTTTAGTTAAATAGTATATTCTTTTATATTAGGTAGACTAGTATAGTAGTAATATAAAAGAATTCTTATATAAAGTAATAGTAAAAGTTTATAAAATTAATAAATACTTATATATTTATAATATAAGTTAATATTATTTAATTAGCTACTATTTTAATTTTCTTTAGATTTATATAAATACTATTACGGCCTATAATTAGGCCTAGAAATTAAGTTTTAGTTATAAAAAACTTATACTTTTCTACTTTTACGTGTACGCCTGCTTTTTATAGGCTTTTTAATATTATATAAAAGTATTCTTTATATTTAGTATAAGTATAACTATAAACTAGAATATTATCTATATAAATAGTGTAGAAGTAGTTTAGGTATTTTTATAAAAAATTATTTATATACTACTAAACAGTTATAGAAACACTTATTAATTTAAATAGTATTATTAGTATTTTATATAAGCTAAAATAGATTTAGAATATAGTAAACTTTTTTTAGCTAGCTTTAATACAGAGGTTATTAAAGGCTTATAGAATATTAATTTTAGAAAAGTATTATATTCCCTTTAAGTTATTTAGTAGTTTCTTAGTTAATAATAGTAAATAATAGTTTTTTATTATAATCTTATTTAGTATCTAGTAGCTAACATAAAATTAAAGTCCTTTATTTACTTTTTTTATAAATAAGACTAAAGATATAATTAGGAAACTATTAAAGTAAATAATTTTTTTTAAAAGTTTTTATTAAGTTATTTATAAAGTACTTATAGCTTTATATAGAATATTAAATATAAATAACTAAAAAGTAGAGTTTTTTCTTTTATTAGCTAAATTTTATAATTATATAAGTAATATAATAATAAATTTTTAGCTTTTTTTAATAAAAAAAATTAACAGAACTAAAATAATAAATTTTGGGTATTAAGTAAAAGCTTTTTTTATAAATTTATACTCTTAATTATAGTAAAAGCTTACTTAATATTTTTTATAGAAATAGTAAATAAGTAGTAGCTACTACAGCAAGTGTATATAATATAGGCTTTTAAAAATATAAAATAAATATCTAGCTTTCTACAGTTCTTTTAGTTACAGTAGAATTTAGAAATTAATTTCTATAAAATAGAGATAACTTTATAAGTCTGTACTAAAATAAATAAAATTTTATAATAGTTATAGTAAAATAAGCTATTAAATATAAAAATATTTATAGTTTAGTTAATTTAAGAGTTATAATATTATAGCTAGTATACTTTTAGTATAATAGAGTATAACCTTAAAATAGTTATAAACAAGTAGATTATTTTAGTATAGTTATTAATATAAAGTTTTATAGTAATATATAAAATAACAAGTTTACTATAGAACTTAGTTTTATTTATAATATTAAAATAAAATAATTTCTTTAGCTATTCTAGTTAAAAGCTTATAGAAATAACTTAATTTTAGTTAACAAAGTTTTTTTTAGCTCTACTATTAATAAGGCTATAGATAGTAATAGTATAGCTAGTAAACTATATTAAATATTTAATAGTAATAGAAATTAGATTAGTAAGTAATATAAAAGCATAAGACTATAAATTAAGCTTTTCTTTAATTAATATTTTATAAATAGTAATAGTAGAGATTTTATAAAAGTATAGTTTTAAAATTAGAGTATAACTTAACTATAACTTAAAACTTTTACTACGCTATGAAATAAAGAATATAAAAGAGTATAGAAATAAATAAAAAAGTAAATAAAAAATAGAAATAGCAAACTAAATAGTATATAAGTAAAAATACTTTAGAACTAGTAAATATTAAAGTAAAAGTAATAGATAATAAAATAGCTTTTTAAGTTATAATAATAGTATTTATAGTATTTTTTATAATTTTAACTTAAGAAGTTTAGTTAATAGTAGTAGTTAAATTTATAGATTTAATAATAAAGATAATAAAGATAGCTATTAGTTATTACGGTGGTGCTATAAGCAGAAGGTTAAGTGCTTAATAAAAAGTATTAATTAATTACTAAGTACAGTACCAGGTAATAAGTTAAGACATTACGTGAAAAAAGAAAGAATATAATAAGTTATAAGCTAAAATATTTAAGGCAAGGGCTTATGCGCTAACACGAGGCTAAAGTATAAATATATAATATAAAAAAAAAGCTTATAAAAAGGCTTCCTTAAAAGGCTCTTATATCACGGATAGTTACCATAACATTAGTAGAAAAATAATATACTTTTAAATTATAAGCTAAAAATTATAGGTCTTATAGCTACTTATAAAAGTAGTTAAATTATAATAATAATAGTAGTTTTTAAAGTCTTATAAATAGTAGACTAGTAAATAGTACTAATAGTTTAATAGTAAATTATAAAGTAATATATTCTATAATTTTTTAGAAATAGTATTTTCTAGAAAAGTTAGCAAGAAGTCTTTAAACAAGCTAAATTTAAGAGCTAATTATTAAATTCTACTAAAAAAATACTAAATTCTTAGTTCTTTTAATAAAATTTATACAAATTTTATTAAATATTATAAACTTAATTTAAATTTCTATAAGCTTACTCTAGAATTTCTAGTATTATAAAATAGTTTAATAAATAGTAGATACTATTAGTAATATATAAAAAAACTTATTTATATAGTATATTTTTAAGTTGTTTATTTGCGTAGGCCATATAAAATTTAGTAGTAAAAAATTATTTTAATTTATAATTATTTTTATATAAATTTATATTATAAAGTGTTAAAAGTTATTTTAGTTACTACTAAACTTATTAAAGTTAAGTAAACATTTAAAAAGAGCATAAATTAAAAATAAAATAGAAATAAATAAATAAAGAATAGTTATAAGTAGTTTAGTTTTAGTTAAAACAGTAGTAGAAATAGAAATAGAAATAAAATAAAAATAAATAGAAATAGTAGAAATAATAAATATTAGGCTTTTAGACTATAGCTATATATATAAGTTTATAATCTACTTTTAAATTTTCTATAGCTTTTTTTTTAAGTAGCTATAAACTCTTTTAAGTATTATAATTTATTTATAAAAGTTTACTATCTTTACTGTAATAGTAACAAGTTACTATAGTTAGTTTTTATAAATACTATAAAAAACTATAATATAGTCTAGCTATTTTTATAGTTATTTTTATATAAATTATAAGAATTTATTTTTATTTTACAGAACTAGTAGAAGTTATAAAGCTAATATATAAAAAATAAAGTTACATAATATTAAAAAATAGTAAAATATAAATAAAGTTAGTAACTATAATAATAGTATATAATATAAAATAAATTATAAAATGTAGCTTACAAAACTACATATAAAAACTATAAATAAAATATATATAAGATTTTAGAAATAAAAAAACCTATATAGTTTGTATAATAACTTTATATAGTACTTAATTTAAATAAGCTTAGAAATAATAGTTTTCACAGAAATATACTATAACAACTAAAAACTTTTTATAATAAAAAACTATATTAAAATTATATCTTGCTATAATATTAATTTGTATAAAATTAATCTTAGTACTACTATTATAAAATATATAAAGTTTTATAGTTTTTTACTATTTAAAGTTAAATTAATAGTAATAGTAATTTATAACTATTTTTTATTAAATTTTAGCTCTAATTATAACTAAGAAAAGTTAGTAATTAAAACTTATTTTTTAAGTTATTTTTCTTCTAATTATAGTTTTTTTTAGTATTTTTTTTAAGAATTTTTTTAACTAGTTTTAAATAGCTTGTAGTTTTAGTACTAAAAGTATTTTCTAACTTTTTTTAAAATTACTTCTTACTTTTATGAATTTTAAACGTGCTATTAAAATAGTTATATTTTTAAGTTTTTATTATAAAGTTACTAAATAGTTTATAAAAAGCTTTTAAGTTATTATAGTAGTAAAAATAAAAAACATTTTTAGTATTTAAAACTATTTTTTTAAACTTAGTTTAAATTTTAATGTTTTATAAAGTATTAATACTTTTATTTAAAAGTAAATAAGTTTAATAAGTTTACTTTAAATAAAGCCTATTTTTACTTACTTTTATATATTGCTATTATAATTAATAAATAGTTAAAGGTTTATATATTAGGCTTTTAATATAAGGTAATTAATTAAGTTTATATATTAGTTATTAGACTTTATTTTAGTACTCTAGTACTTTAGTGTATTTTTTAACTTTATAAGTACTAAATTTTAAATAAAATCTTAAATATAAGTATAGAGCTAAAACTACGTATAAATAACACTAAAGTTTACTTTTTAAAGAATTAAATTTTTTAGTATATTTTTACTAATTTTTAAGGTAATTTAATAAGTACGTTATTTAAATTTTTTTAGTATAAATAAGAATTAAAAGTAGTTATTTAAATTTTAAATTTAATTCTCTAGTATTTATACTAAAGAACTTATTTTTTTTGTATAAAAGTATTTATACTTTTTTAAAGTTATTTAACTAACTTTAGTTAGTTATAATATACTTACTCTTTTACTAACTAAGTTAAAAGTTACTTATAAGCTAGTACTTATTCTATTAGTATATTATAAGATAAATACTTACTAATTTTAGTTCTAATATGTATACTTATTCTAACTAGTTAATAAATAATTAGCTAGCTCTCTTACTTATTAATATATAATAAAGTTTATTAGGTTTAATAAATAAAGCTTTAGTAAATAAAAAGTAGGTAAAAAAGTAATTAATAAAATAGTAGTAAGACTATTTTACTTAATAGTAACTATTAAAAATTAAAAGTAACTATAAGCTATTTAGTACCTTATACTTATAATAAATTCTTTATGTGTATAATTAATACTTATATATAGTATATTAGATATTATTAAAGAAAATAGTAAAAATAGCTTCTTTATTTTCTTTATTTTAACTATTTGCTAAAATTCTGTTTTGTAACTAGTTACATATATTTACACTACTTTCTATAATTTTTAAACTTAATATAAAGTACTTTCTTTTTTAACTTAATTTTCTACTAGTTTATTTTAGTCTTTTTATACTTTTTATACATTTTTTTATACTTCTTTTTCTATAAAAGTACTTTTCTAGTTAAAGTTACTACTTTAGTATAATTTATAATATTATTATTTTTTAAGTTTTTAGTTTAAAAGTTATTTTAGTTCTTTTATAAGTAGTATAAAGGTAACTAGTTTTCTACATAAAAAGCTAGATTATAAAAACTTTTTCTTTTATTCTTTTTTACTTAGAATTCTATAAATAACTTAAGTAGAAGCGCTTTTAATATAAACTTATTATTTAGTAAAAAAGATTTAAAAGTATAACTATTTAATACTATTACTCTATTCTTATTATTAGAAAGTAAATTAGGTTTACTTAGTAAACCTTACTTTTAATTATTATTTTAAGTATATTAGTTAAAACGTTTTATGTAATTTTATAGTATTATAGCTTTTATAGAATTATTTTAATTAAAAAAAAAAGTAAGCTTTAAAAAAAACTAAAGCATACTTAGAATAAGAAGTTAGAAGCTTATAATTATTAGTAATAACTATATTTTTAACTAGTTTAAATAAATTCTTAAAAAAAGAAAATATTTTCTTAAGAATTAGCCTCTAATAATAAAGTCTAAGTAATAAAAAAAAGAAAAAGTAAAATTATTAGAGTTTTATACTTTATATACTATAACTTATAATTTTTTTTTTAGAATTTGTTAGCTCTTTTTTCTTTAGTTTTAAATAAAATATTTTTTAATTACTTTATTTCTTTAATTTATTTTAGAACCTGGCTCTTCTTAGTTTATTTTATAATACTAGTTAATTAGCTTTAAATTTTTTTTTTTAGGTTTTTAATTAGTTTTTAAATATTATTTTTAGGTTTATATTTAGTTTATTAAACTAGATATTTCTACTAAAGTTTAAACTTTTAATAGTCTAGTATTTACTAAACTTTCTATTTAGTATAATTCTTTTTAAGTTTAATTCTTATTTTAAGTTTAGCATGTAGTAGTACTTTTTTAAGTAGTAAAATATAAAATATTAAGTAAATTCTTATGTTTTTAGGTAGTTATACTTTATAGTTTATAAGTTTAGTTTATTTTTTAACTCTAAATAGTTTTAGCTAAACATAATCTAGTTTTTGTAATAGCTTTTTTATTTTCAAATTTTTTTATAAAATGAAAACTTTATTCTTTTTTTAAAAGTTAGTTTCTTAACTTTAAACTTATCCTTTTATTATTTACTAAAATATTCTTTTTTAGTAATTATTTATACTATTTTTTAATATATAAGTTAAAGTTTCTTAACTTTAATTTATACTTATTTTAATATGTTTTCTAGTTTTTATAGTATTTAATAATCTATTAGCTTATAACTATAATTAATAAAAAATAGTAATTTTTTTATAGTTAATGACTTTATAGAGTTATATATAAACTTAGTTGTTAGTAGTAAGTTAACCTAGTTATTTTATAGCTTATTAACGTATATTTATAAATATTATTTTAGTATTTAGTTTGTTTATTCTATTTATTTATTTATTTATTTATAAGTAGTAAGTTATTAAGAAATAATTTTCTATTTCTAACCTTTTTATAAACGTTTTTTAGAATGTTAATGTAAATAGTTTATTTCTATTTATAATAAACTCTTATAGTAGTTTATACTATACTATAAGTATTTTTATAATTTTATTTATTAACTTATTAGTATCTAGCTTTTTATAAGTTAGTTAAAAGTATACGTACTTTATTAATTAGTTCATAATTACTAATATAGTATTATACTAGTATTCTTAGTATGTTGTTAATAGTAGTAGTTTAGTAATAAAATTTATTATAACTAATTTCTATAGTTTATTATCTAAAAAAATTAGTTACATTAGTATATATTTCTTATATCTTAATACCTTATTTTTTTTATAATTTAGGCATTTAGCTAGAATTGTATAGACCTTTTTTTATATACTAGAAATCTAGAAACGCTTGTTAATACATTTTATAGTTTTTTTAATTTTCTAGTATTTATATATTTTTACTAAGTATTAGTCTTTAATTCGTTCCATTTATAGATTATTAAGTATATAAATAGTCTTATTTTGGTGCTATTTAAAATATTCTTAGTTAAATTCTTTAATTTGTTTTTTCATGTGTTTTCTATAATAATTATTGCTTTAATATCTAGATATATATATTCTAGTAATTTATTTTCTTATACTTTTAACATTAAGTTATAAATTTCTAGTATATTCTTTATGTAATTAGCTTATTAGCTAAGTATATTAGCTACTCTATTTTCTTTTCTATTTTTATAAAGTATTTAGTAATTAAATGTTGCTAAAAGTTTTAACTATTAGACTTATTATTAATTTAACTTCTTTATTATTATAAAAGCTATTAGATTTTTGTAGTCTAAATATATAATAATCTAGTATTTTATTTTCTTAAAGTAGGCTTTCTATTTCTTAAATACTTAAACTATTACTAATAGTTCTTTATTATAAATATTATAATTTAACTTAGTAATTATAAGTTTATATAATATAAAGTTTATTAAGTATAATTTACTTATTTATTATTATTATAGTAGTATTATACTAGTTGCTTTATTTAATATATTTGCATAAATTTTTATAAACAACTTTAAGTTAAACATTTTTAATATTAGTAGTTTTATAAATTACTTTTTAAGTTTTTTAAATACTTAATTTTCTTATTATTTTTACTTAAAAGGTCGATTTTTTTAAAAGTTCTATTAAGAGTATAGTAATTTTTAAATATTCTTTAATAAATTACTAACAAAATTCTATAAAACTTAAAAAAAAAATTCTTTTATATTTATTGAAGTAAGTTAAAATAGAATTTCTTATACTTTATTAGAATTAACTATAATTTCGTTCCTAAATATAATATATTCTAGAAATTTAACTTCTATTTTATAGAATACACACTAAATATAGAGTTTGTATTCTTTAAGTTTTTTTAATACTTTTTTTATGTATTTTACATGTTGTTCTATTGTTTTATTAGTATATACTAATATATTATCTAGATATATAATAACAAATACGTTTATATATTTTTATAGTATATAGTTAATAATTATTTAGAACGTTGTTAGTATATTTATAAGTTTAAATAGTATAACTAGGTATTTAAATAGTTTATATTTTGTTTTAAATGCTATCATTTATTTATATTCTTTTATTATCTATATTTAGTAGTATTTATTTTTAATATTAAATAAGCTAAACTATTTAGTTTTATGTAGTTTATTTATAAGTTTTACTATTAATAGTATAAAGTACTAATTTTTTATTATTATATTATTAAAGTGTTTATAATTAATGTAAAGTTATATTTTTTATTTTTCTTTAGTATAAAAAGTATAGGTAATGCTATCTTACTTTTACTAACTTAAATATATTTCTTTTTTTAGTTATTTTAAATGTATTATATAACTTTTTCTACTAATAAATTAAGAGTTAATATAGTAATTCTAATTTTATATTAGTTTTAAGTTTTAGTTTAATTTTGTCGTCCTATTTCTAGTATTCTAGTAACTTATTTTTAGCTTTTTTAAAAAACTATTTTCTAATTTCTTTTAGTATTTTATTAGTACTTTAAAAGTGTTATTACTAATTACTATTTTCTTTACCTATACACCTGTTTCTAATAGTAGGTAGTATTTACTATAAATAGTTTTCTTTTAATATTTTATAGTTTTATTTCTATAATTTATAATAAGATTTTAGTATACTAGCTAGTTCTAGCTTAGTATAAAATTCTTACTACTTAAATTTATTATTTTAATATAGTAGTAATTTAAGTAACCTACTACTTTAATAGTTATATTCTATATTTTAAAATTAGTTAAACTTCTTTTAAATATTATTAAACTATTATTAACGTGTTTTACTTTTATAAGTTTGTTTAAAACTTTATATAAAATATTATAGTTTTTAACTTATTTATTTAATATTAATAATTTACTAGCCTTATTATTTATAAGTACTAGAACATTTTTACTATTAATACATACATTTATATATAGCTTATTTTTATTTATTTATGCCTATTATATAATTATATTTTTCACTTTTTAGTATTAGTTATTAGGTGGCCTAGTTTTAGTTTACTAATTTATTTATTTTTTATTTAACTTTAGTATCTAAAAAGTAATTACTTTCTTTTCTTAATTGTTTTATAAATTAAATATTTATTTAATTAGTATTCTTTTATAGCTAGTATTTTATACTTTACTTATGTCTATTTTTTATAAGTTTAATATTTTCATTTAAAAAAATATTTTGAAACTATAAGCTTTTTATATAATTTTATTACTAACTACCTATTTTAATGCTATTTTACTTAATAGTATTTACATTTATACTAGTATTTATTTTATATTAGTTTTTTATAAGTGTTTGTGTTTAAATTTTAAGCTTTTTTTTTTAAGTTTATAAAAATTAATTTTATGTTTTTATTAGGTTCTTATTTATTTTCTAGTTATATAAATACTTATTATATTTTAAGTTTTTTAACTTATACTAAATATTTTACTTATTTATAATTATTTTTTTATAGTTTTAAAATCTATAAACTTAGTACTTTTTATATATACTTTTTTTAGTTACATTATTATCTTAAACTTATAGTACTAGTAGTAGTAGTATTTTTTTTTTCTAGTTTTATTCTAGTTTTAGTACTTTTACTAGCTAGTTATAAAGTATATTTTTTAACTCTTTTTAGATTGTTTTTATTTAAATCTTGTTTATTTATTTAAATAGTTTTAAGCCTATTAGTTTTCTATATTACTAGTATTTTATATTTTATAATATTTATTAGTATTTATATATTCTATTTCTAAATATTATTTCTTAATATTTTATTATATAACTATGTTTAAAGTAATATTTTAAGCCATAAATTTAATAATATTTCTTTAATATTTCTTGCTAAATAATAGTAAATAAAAGCTTTTTACTTATATTAGTTTTAATTATTACTTATTATCTAAACTTTTAATTTAATTATATAAAAAGTCTACTTTTTTATTCTATAATCTTATAAAATTATTATAATTCTATTTTTGTGTTTACATTATGTTGTTACATAGCTACTTTTTTTATATTTATATTTATTTTAAATACCAGCTTATTTAATTTATTTTTAACTATTTAGTATAGTATTTTATATTCATGTCTTGAATAAAATATTCTTTTATAAATTTAATAATACTCTTATTATAATTTTTTAGTAACTTATTTCTACATAATTTGCTTTTTTTTACTTAAATTATAGTTACTATAATTTATAGTGCTTTAGTTTAAATATAAGTTATTTTAGTATTAAGTTTTTTTTTACTTATAGTTTTTTATAAAGTATTCTTATTTTCTACACTTTAAGTAGGCCTTATATATATAGTATTTTACTTACTTTTATATTTTCTTAAAAAATGTTTTATTTACTATCTAGTTTATTAAATTATATGTTTTTGTGTTTTTTTATTACTTTATACTAATTAAATAATAGATTAAATTTTTACTTTTTTTTTATTTATGTTAATATTAGTAGTTATTAATAACTACTACTATCTTAATAATTTTAAGCAACGTGTTTAGTTATTTTTTTTTATATAATCTTATTTTTAACTCTATTCTTTAATTCTATCTAGTATATTATAATTAATAGTTGATTTTTTTAACTAAGTTTTAACTAAAGCTATTTAAATTTTACTATATATTTAGCTATTAATTTTTTTTATTTTAGGAGTTATAACTCTTAAATTATATTTACCTTTTTATTAATTTCTTTAAATATAATTGTTATTTCTTTTTCGAAATTTACATAGCATTTAAAAACTTACTTTATATTTAAACTATAGTTTTTTAACTTATTTTTTTTTAAGTTTAGTTTTTTATTATTAAGGTAAGTTTTTATTAAAAGTTTAAACTATTATATAGCTCTTTTAATTATATTTATTTTTATAAACAAAATTCTATTTTAGTTTATAGTAAATAATAATTAATTAAACTAGTAGTATAAATTTATTACTATTATAAACATTTTAAGTCTTTTTTATTACTATTAAACTTAGTTAGTAGATAGATTTTTGTTATTACACTTTAAGCTATTTTAACTTATTATAGTATTATTATTATTTAGTAGAGTTTTTATATAGCTTTAGCTTATTTCTTAATAATTTACTAAGCTTTTTAGACTTTTAATATATTTTTAGTAGTAAATAATAGTTTTACTACTTCTTTTTTACTACTATTATTACTTAACTTATTATTAGAATAAAGTTTTTTTTATAGTACTAAGTTATTATAGACCTTTATTTAGTTATTTATATTAGAATTAATTTAATATTAGCCTTTTAATACTTAGTAAGTAGTTATAATATTATAAAGTAAATACTTACTAATTTTAATTCTAATGTATATATCTATTTTATATTAGTTAATAAATAATTAGCTGGTTTTCTTACTTATTAATATATAATAAAGCTTATTAAGTTTAATAAATAAAGATTTAGTAAGTAAAAAGTAAATAATAAAATAATTAATAAAATAGTAATAAGACTATTTTACTTAATAATAACTTAACTTAAAAATAACTTTTTAATTTTAGAGTAACTATAAAAAATTAAAAGTAACTATAAGCTATTTAATATTTTATACTTATAATAAATTCTTTATATATATAATAAATACTTATATATAGCTGTTATGGTAACTATTTGTGATATAAAAGTCTTCTAAGGAAGTCTTTTTATAAGCTTTTTTTTATATTATATATTTATGCTTTAGCCTTATGCTAGTGCATAAGCTCTTACTTTAAATATTTCAGCTTATAACTTATTATATTCTTCTTTTCTTTACGTAATGTCTTAACTTATTACTTAGTATTATACTTAGTAATTAATTAATGCTCCTTATTAAGCACTTAACTCTCTACTTATAGTATTATTATAATATTACGTTATATCTTTACTAATTTCTTATAATAAATAATCTGGATTTTACTAAAATCTTTAGAGACCTTACCTCTTAACTTATGACTCTAAAGGTAAGTAATAAATTACTTATAGACATTTTAGTAAAATAAGAAATCTAATATAAAAAGAATATAAAAGCTTTTTATATTAAGCTTAATAAAATAAAGTAAGCGTTTACTAGTTTAATTTCTATTATTACTATCTCCTCTGTTAAAGAAAGTTTAGCTCTTGTTACTAGTTTATTTAAAAGTAGCTTAAGTTCTATAATTTTAATCCTACCTATAACTATAACTAGTATCTATCTCTAAGTTTCTTAAGTTATGGTTAGAAATATGAGATTAACCATCACGTTAGAATTTATTATACTATTAATAATAACGAAATCTAACTGTCTACCTAACCTCTTGATGTTTACCAGAAAACAAAAGAACCTATATATCTTTATTAGGAAACTTAATTATAAGCTTGAAGATAATGCTAACTAATACTCTACTAAACACTTTTAACTTTTATATACATATTTAAGGCTAGAGAAGGACCTAGTAATACTTATAAACTCTTTTATAAATAAGAATATATACTTAGTAAAATAATTAATTATCTTTTTATAAGTTATATATGGAGACCTAAATAGAAAACTTACTACCTTAAGTAAGCTTAATTTATTTTACTAAGAATAAAAGAGTTTTATTACTTACTTTACTAAATTCTATAAACTAGCTATTAACACTAGACTAAATAAAATTAGTCTAATTACTTAGTTAAGAAGATTATTAAATGATAATCTCTAATATATTAAATAACTACACTAACCTAATATTCTTATATAATAATAATCTTTAGTATCTTCTTTTACTATATTTTATTAGGCTGTAACCTGTATTATAAAGAGATCTTAATATTATAGAAATTAATATTTCTAACTACGCCTTTATTAGGTTAGCTAAACGAGAAGTCTAAAAACATAATAGCTAATATTTTAAGTGTAATAAATATAGTTATATTTCCTAAAACTACTTTATCCTCCTACTAGAACTCTAATTTATAAGTTTATTCTAATCTTAATGAGTAACCTGCTTCTATTCTTTCTTTAAATCTAAATCTTTTTATAAATAAAAATACTTCTAAACTCCTTAAGCTAGCCTATTAAAAGCTTTATCCTAGTATTAAGTTACTTTTTAGGACGTTTCTAATACTAGATTTCTATTAACCTTTAGACCTCTCACCTAGTAACTAACTCTTAGAACTATTAAGTAAATATTCTGTGTATTATCTAATAAAATAGCTCGTCCTACTCTATTACTACTTTAATTAATACTAGAGTAACTAATATAGGTTATATTAATAGATCTCTAGTTAGTACCTAGAAACTCTATCTTTTACTACTTCCAAACGTCTTATATCCCACTAGTTTTAATAGTAAATATCTTAAAAAGAGTTATATTTTATATACTGCTAGTATAACTCTCTATTACGTAAATTATATTAAGAAAATCTATCTCTTTATAATAGCTATAGGAAACTATGAATTGATTTTTAGCTAACCTTAAATAAAAAAACATAAAATTAACTTTAACTATAACTCGTAAAAGTTACTTTTTAATATTCTTTATTACTAGGCCTATTATCTATACTTATCTTAATTTCTTATTTATTTAAGAGAAAATCATGCTACCTGCTTAAGAAACTTTCTAGTAAACCCTTTACTAAAAAGTCTTTATTTTAATACTACTTACGTATAGTATCTATAGACTTGCTTTTTAAAGTTATTACTAACTATCTAAACTCAACGTAATAACTAGTTAGCTAAAATAAACTATTAATTATAAGAACCTAATATCTATTTAGAGAACTTTTTAGTGAACTGTTTTCTAGAGAGCTTCTACTTAGAATCTGAATTTATACCTAAATTTAATACTAAACTAAATAAGGACCTTATAAGAAAGCTTTCCTCTTAAGGCCTTAAAAACCCTTTAGTAAAGACTTTACTAAGAGGTCTTTATAAGAATCCTAAACTAAATATAAATATCTATCTAATTAGGGCAGCCCTCTTTATATAAATAGCCTAGAAACATAAATACAAAATGTTTACTATTTTAATAGCTAATATTAATAAAGCTTTAGCTTTAAAAACCTATACTAATTTAACTACTAAGGTTCTAAAGAAGTATTATAACATCTTTTAAACATTCTTAGGTAAGGAAGCTAATAGACTACCTAAATATTATCTATATAATTATAAGATTATCCTTAAGGAAGAAAAGTAACCTGGATTTAAACCTCTCTATAAAATATCCTAAAATAAACTAAAAGTTTTTAGAAAGTATTTTAATGACTATCTTACTAAAGGATTTATTAGAGTAAGTTTGTTTTTTATAGTTATACCAGTTATCTTTATAAAGAAATCTAATAAAGATTTCTGATTTTATATAGACTATTAAATTCTAAACACTATTACTATTAAGAACCGCTATTTAATTCTATTAATTTAAGAAACCTTGTCCTGTTTTAGTAAGGTGAAGTACTTTATAAAGCTAGATATCATCTCAGCTTTTAACTATCTCTATATAGTAGAGAGAGATAAATAGTTAATTATTTTTTAAACTTAATATAACTTATTTAAATATTTTATTATGCTATTTAAACTAGCTAACGTACTAAATATATTTTAATACTATATAAATAATATCCTTTAACTATTTCTTAATATATTTTATATAGTTTATCTTAATGATATTCTAATCTACAGTAATTCTCTATATAAATATTAATAATATATAAAATAAGTTTTAAAAGCCTTAGATAAAGCTGGCCTGTAACTTAATATTAATAAATATAAGTTCTACTAAGAATAAGTTACTTATCTTAAATATATAATTTTAATAAAAGAAATTAGCATAGACCTAAATAAAATAAAAAATATTTTTAACTAAGAATTTTTTAAGAACGTAAAGGATATAAGAGCATTTTTAAGATTTATTAACTTTTATTAATAATTTATTAATAACTTCTTCCGTATTACGTTCCCGCTTATAGCCTTAATGAAGAAGAATATTTAATTTAAATTTAATAACGCTTATTAAGAGGCGTTTAAATATTTAAAATATATATTTATAACTGCTCTAGTTCTCTAATACTTTAATTTTAAGTTACTAATTATTATAGAAGCCGACTTTTTAGACTATGTAACTACTAGAGTCCTTTTTTAAAAAGATAAATAAAATAAACTAAGACTTATAGTCTACTTTTCTAAGAAACTAAATTCTGCTATATATAACTATAAGATATATAATAAAGAACTACTAGCTATTATATATTACTTTAAATAATAGAGACCTAAATTAGAAGGTGCTGCGTTTCTAATTTAAGTACTAAATAACTATAAAAACCTTTAGTACTTTATTATAATAAAGTAACTTAGCTATTAATAAGTTTATTAGGTTAAATATTTATTCTAATTCAACTTCACCATCACGTACTGATTAGGTAAGTAGGGTGGAAAACTAGATACTTTTATTTACTATATATAAAATACTCTAGCTTAAGAAGAAGTCTAAAGAGTTTAATAATAAATACTTCTTTACTCTAAACTGTTTAATAATACTCTAAAATTAAACTTAACTAAAACAGATAGGTTAATTTAACAGATTATTAATAATAAATATCTAAATAATAAGTTTATTTAGGAAATTCTGTTACTAATATGGGATAAAACCCAATACTCTAAGAAGCTTTCTCTAAGTAAATATAAAGACTAAAAAAGCTAGTTATACTATCATAACTAGTTAGTAATACTAAATAATAATAAACTTAAGATTAAACTTTTCTAAATTATGCATAATTCTCCTGCTGGTGACTACTCTAGTTATAGAAAAACTCTTAAAATCCTACAACATGAATACTACTAGCTCTGGATGTTTAAAATAATATATTAATATATATCTTATTACTATACCTACTAAAAATCTAAGGCTTTCCGTGAAAAGTATTATAGCCTCTTAAAACCTCTTTTTATTTCTAAAAGGAGATGGAAGGATATCTCTACAAACTTTATTACTAACCTCCTAGAATCTAAAAGTTATATTAATATTATGATTATAGTTAATTACCTTATAAAATATAGATACCTAATTTCTTATAGTAAGATAACTACTACGGATGTTACCTATTTTTTTTACTAGTACATATAAATAAACTATAGTTTTCTAGAAATAATTATATTAGACTAAGGAATATAATTTATCTCTGCTTTTTATAATAAACTCTATAAATAACTATAAATTAAATCCTAACTATCTTCTGTATATTATCTAGAAACTAATGGCTAAATAGAAAGAGCTAATAGTATAATAAAATAAGTCTTATATATATATATATACTACTAGTAAGATAACTAGATAAACTGGCTTCTCTTAGTACAGTTTAAAGCTAATAATACTATATCTAAATTTATAAAAGTTTTACTATTCCTAGCTAATATAAGCTAATATCTTTAAATGGGTTTTAAATCTTTTATAAGAATTTAAAAATATTTTTACTAAGTATTATAAGCCTTAGAAGTTAACTATATAGTAGAGAAAATAGTTAATATCTAATAACTAATTTAAAAAGAGATGATTTAAGCTTAAGCTCTTTAAGAAAAATATGTAAACCAAAAACAATCATCTACACCTAACTATTAGATAGAAGATATAATCTAGTTTAATATATAAAATATCTAAATAAAGTGATTTTCTAAAAAGCTAGACTTAAAAGCCTTAGGGAAATACTATATTTCTTAGATAGTTTTTTTATACGCGTACTAACTTAAACTCTCTAAATTCTTAAATATATATCTAGTTTTCTATATATCATTACTTCAGCCTATTATGCCTGAATTTAAATACTTTTTAGATCAACAAAACCCACTATCTAAACCTATTAAAGTTAATAAGGAAACTAAATATTATATTAAATAAATTAAAAAACTACGCCTAAATTACAGGCGGAAATGCTATAAATATCTAGTTAAATAAACTAGATATAATAACTTAACATAGAAATCTATAAGCGACCTTTAAGATATAGCTATTATAAAAAAATTTCACTTTAAAAACCTAGATTAATTTAGATTTAATATTTAATATAAATACCCCTTACAGGAGCTCAGACCTAAAAGGGGGGTATTATTATAATAATTATTTATAATATAAAAGCTTTTTAAGGAAGCTTTTTATAAGCTTTTTTTTTATATTATATATTTATATATTAGTTTTATACTAGCGCATAAGCCCTCGTCCTAAATATTTTAGCTTATAATTTATTATAATTTTTTTTTTACGCAACGTCTTAACTTATTACCTGGTATTATACTTAGTAATTAATTAATATTTTTTATTAAGTACTTAATCTTCTGCTTGTAGTACTATTATAATAATATCATATTAAATATTACTAAAAAAAATTATAAAAATAGCTTTTTTATTTTCTTTATTTTAACTATTTACTAAAATTTTATTTTGTAACTAGTTACGTACATTTATACTACTTTCTATAATTTTTAAACTTAATATAAAGTACTTTTTTTTAACTTAGTTTTTTACTAGTTTACTTTAGCTCTTTTATATTTTTTTATATATCTTTTTATACTTCTCTTTCTATAAAAGTACTTTTTTAGTTAGAGTTGTTACTTTATTATAGTTTATAATATAATAATTAGAAAACTATAAAACTATAGCTAAATAAGCTATAAAAGTAATAAACTTTTTTTAGCTTATATAATTTTTTTTAAAAGCTTATAACCCCTTAAAAGTAAGAAAATAGCTAATAAACTTATAAAGCTAATTAATACTTTTAGAAAAATTTAAAATTAAAGCTAGTTTCATATTTTTTATTTATAATAAAATAGTGTTTAAACTAGTTTTTAAGTACATATTTTTATAACTTATAAAATATTAATTTAGTATTAATGTACTTTTATTCTTAGTAGTATTATTTATTTAACTAACTAAAAATTAGTTTTAGCTAGCTTACTAGTAGTATAATAAACATTTATAAGTATATAAATTAAAAAAAGAAACTTAAATAGTATTTTAAGTTCTAAATATTATAGTACTAAAAGCTTTTTATATAAATATACTTATAATTTTATTTAGTAGCTTTTTATTATTAAAGTATTTATTACTTAATAGTTTTTTAAAAGTAAGCTACTATATATTTTTAATAAAATAGTTTCTATTATTATTAAAAGCTTTCTACTCTTAAAGTTAAAGTTTTTAATAGTTTTTAGTATAAACTTATTTAGTACTAAAGCTTTTATAATTTTTAATTTTTAAAGTAATTATTTAAAAGCCTTTAAATAGCTTATAAATAACTACTTTATTTTTTTACTTTTTTATATATAGAGTTATGAGGTGGAATTTAACAACATTTTTTAAAATTAAAAAATTAAAAATAAAATAAATTTCCTAGCTTTTTAAGCTAGCTACTCTTTTAAAATAAAGTAAAAAAAAATTAAATAAAAAAATTTTTATAAATAGAAAGTATAAAAAGCTAAAAAAAAAGAAAATATAAATTAAATTAAAAAAACAAATTCTTAAAAAGTACTTATAAAGTTTAAAGAGAGTATTTATATACTTAATTATATACTAATTATATAGGCTAGTACTTTAGTACTAGTTACTTAATAAGAGCCTATAAAACACCTAAATAAACTAGTTAGAAAATAGTAAAGAAAATACTTTTTATAAAACTACTATTAATATTTAAATTTTTAATAAATACTTATTTTCTTTTAGAAATAAAGTTATCTAAATTCTATTTAAAAAAAAGTATAATATCTTATTTTAAAATACTTTTAATTAGTAAAATAGAGTCTGCTTTAATATTCTTATAGTATTTAAAAAAAGGTTAGGTTTCTAAGCTATATTTTAAAACATAATATACTTTATTTTACCTATTTTTTTTTTTAAATCTTATTTACATTATTCTTTGTTAATAATAAATAGTTACTTTTTATTATTTCTATTCTTCTAAGATCTTCACAAAGTTTTTAATAATACTTAGCTAAAAATTTAGATTTAGGTTATAATTTCCATTACTAAATAGTTTAGTATCTTAATTTAGTTAGTTTACGTTGTTAAGTATATATATATTTGTATACTTTTTTAATTATAAATGGTTACACGTATGCCGGCAGCCTAAAAGGAAAGTAGAAAGGTACTTAATAGCTACTAGAATAACATTAATTATAGATTAATAGAATAGACTAACAGTAGACTACATAGAATAGGCTACTAAATGTAATAGAAGCCTGCATCAAATAAGGGTGGGAAGGGGGGGCTGTATACTATAATAGGGTGCGAGTAAAGATGGCGGGTTAATAGAAGGTGAGTGAACGCACGCATTAGGCTTATCCAAGTGCAGACAAGGCGATATTCTAGCAGGGCAGGTATAGCGGAGGAAGCGTCGATAATATATCGACAGGATGGATGTGGGTCCATTTTTAGGCTTATTTAGTTGTTGTGAATTTTAGGAAGCATGAAACGAGACAGGATGGGGCGGTGCGGGAATTAGGCAAGAAAAGCTGACGGGGTTGTAGGGGTTGGACTTGGCACTTTGGGTGCAAGTGACTCTAAAAGCGGCGACAGAAAACCTCCAAAAAAGGAGTCAAAAGTCCCCGGGCATAGAGTTACTGGGGTAAAATGGAGAGGGACTATGTTGGTTGTGTTTCTCTCTGACTAGGTGGACGGGCAAGTGCTGAGGAGGAAACAGTGAAGGCAGAAATCTGGCGCTGTATCTTCGTTTCGACTATCCCGCACCTCTTCGGGAACAAGCGCCGGAGAAAGGAGGACGCGGGCTAGATACATTAGAACTGATATTTTCGTTGTTTGAGGATTTTATCGTACATTATCACCCGGTAACTGGATTCATCGGATATGTGGTAATCCGCGTTGTAGAAGAATTCGATCATCAACGCAACAATCTCCGGGTCGTTGTCCACGAGAGTTATCTTGTTCTCCTCAGCCCCCTGCGTTGAAAGTCAGCTAGAACTAATACTTGGTAGGGTTCCATCTAACCTTGCCAAGTTGTTATGCCTTTGCAAAGTAGCCCTAGCTGTGAAGCAACGATAACCTTACGGATCGAGAAAGCATTCTCCCCGCATTGGATCGTAATGTCTGGGTAACTTGACAATGCGGATGCGCTGTCATTAAAGTGAGTATTCTGCAAAAGCTTTTGGTGTGTACGGGATGAGATACGCCTTGATGAAAAATTGATCAGGCCATCCCAAGCTTTGGAATAAGGCATACCGACCAACCGCTAAAGTTGTGGGAGTTTTCGATAAAATTTCTGCTTGGAGTGAGAGGGATATGAAGTTATTAACACTTTGCATGAATTGCGCTTGTGCTCACCGCAGCAAACCCATTAACATTTTAGCGTGAAGTACGCAAACGACGCCCTTTCACCACTAGCGTACCATTACGGTTACCATGGTACGAACTTCGCAAGTGGAGGTCCTTCTACAGGCTTCAGTGCATTTGCTAGTCAGGCTCGAGAACATCTCAATTCCAGCCTTACCCGGCAAATTTCTCGGCATCTCTTGTGATCACTCTCCAATCCTTTTCCTAGTCTTTTACGCTGAATCCCATTTTCAATTCCCCAAACCCATCACATCTCCCTCCACTCTTCGCCTCTAGAATTGCAATCCTTGAAATGGGCGTTAAAACCGCCCTGAAGCGCTCGCTGAAATCGGTCATGACTCTCCAAAGCTTCCCTACCAAGAACCTCCAATCTCAGCCATCACTAGATCCTTCTCCACAACCGTCCCCAATCCCAAAAGCTATTCCCTAGATTCTCCCTCCGTATAACCATCCACACACCGCCTGTAACGTTTCCGGAACCAGATTTCCGCCCCAGTCCACCTCCTCATCATAGTTAGTTCTCTTCATTCATCTGCTAAAGTCCCTAAGATTCATCCATCCACTCAACCATTCCCTCACCCATCCCAACCATTCCGAAATTCTAAGTCCTATCAACCTCGTGGCGCAAACATGCTATCACACAAGTTGTCTCTCCGACATTTGACAGTACGGGATCTACATTACCAGCAAGCAAATTTCTCGGCTTCGGAAGCTAGCTTGGGTTTGATATAGGGACTTCGGCTTCACTCCGCAGAGAGGTAATTCTTAATCATCTTTCGCGATAGTCCATGATACATTGTGAGGTGGGGAGCTATGAAGTCTCATCCAAATTACGACGTAAGACACCAAGAAAAGCTTATGGCGAGGAAACTCCCATTGTTATTCTACAATATCAATGCCTCCCACCCATCTCGCCTATTGGGCCGGCCCCGTGCAATATCTGACCAAAAACACATCATCTGTGATATGAAAAACCAAAGGAAATGCAACGCGTCCGACGCCCAGCCGTCCATAGCCATAGCCATCCTGTACATAGGTAGGCAGTGCGCTAATCTGCACACCCAAATGCAAAACCGCAATTTCCAACACACAAGCGAAGATATCCGGGTATCAACGCGGACAAGACTGCAAATACCTATTCATTCTGGAAAGCCTCCTCCATCCGCACCTTGAACCCCTCGAGGAACTCCTCCATCTCCTCAGCGACAGAGTCCTCGAACTCGGCGGTGAGCTTCTCGATCTTGTTCTGGAAGCGAGATCCAGTACGACGAGCAGACCCCATGGCCTTCTCGAATTCAGCCTGAGCCCGAGCCTCAGCCTCAGCCTCCGAGAAGCTGGGGATGGTGATGGTGATGACATCTTCTTGCTCGTCAACCTTCTTGGTGGTGTAGCCACCCTTGTCGATGATGTCGGTGTAGTTGGAAGAGCCACCGCCGTTCCAGGCAAGAATGTTCTTGGTATTGCTTGGGACGTCAGTGAGGGCGCCCTCAGTGGCGATGGAGATCAAGTTAGCCTTGAGCTTCTTGGGAGTGATGTCGGCGACGGCGTAGGCCGAGTCCTTGGCAGGTTGAAGAGAAAGCATGTAGGCTAAGAGACCAGCAATATGGGGAGAAGCCATGGAGGTACCAGAGATGGTGTTGGTCGCATGCTCAGATCCGATCCAAGTGGAGAGGATGTTGAGACCTGGGGCGAAGATGTCGTTGCACTTTCCGTAGTTGGAGAAGTACGCGCGCTCATCGAGGAGAGTAGAGGCACCGACAGTGACGGCGTTCTCAGCAGCAGCTGGGGAGTAGTTGCAGGAGTCGGCGTTGTCGTTACCGGCGGCGACAGCGAAGTGGATACCAGCCTCGACAGCGGCATTGACAGCCTGGTCAAGAAGGCTGGACTTGCCACCTCCCAAGCTCATGTTGGCAGCGCTGCCCTTGAAGCCCTTCTTCTTGCCCTTCTTGGCAGCCTCAACAGCCTCGTTGTGAGCCTGGACGGCGTATTCGACACCCTTGACGACATCGGCCATGGTTCCAGAGCCATTGGAGCGGAGCACCTTGACAGCGTACACGTTGGCCTTCTTCGCAACACCGTACTTTTTGCCAGCAACAGTGCCAGAGCAGTGGGTGCCGTGGCCATTGCCATCCTCATCCTCATCGTTCGTTGGGATGGTCTTGCCCCAGTGAGCGCGACCTCCAAAATCAACGTGTTTGATGTTGGTTCCGGTGTCAATGACATAGACATCGACGCCCTCACCGCCATCGGCAGAGTATAGGTACTTGTTCCAGTTTCCGAAGCTCAGGCTGTCACGATGTGAGATACGGGCAAGACCCCATGGGGCGTTCTTTTCGATCTCGTAATCCTCCTTATCGCCCATAGTGTGGACCTCGGAGTCCTTCTCGATGTAGTCGACCTATCAGAGCACCCAATGTTAGCCATAGTTCCTTCCCGAGCGGTACCTGACCCAGATCCATCACGTGCGAGTTGGGTTCCGATTGCGTGGCGTCTCGGCGGAGTTGCCTGCGGAGATAAGAGCGAGGCTCGATGAAGCGGTGGGCATGAACGCCAACGACTTGCATTTGCATCGCCCAGGTCGTAGATAATGGCCAGAGCTCGAGATGGTTGCTCTGATGGTGCTCGCAGGGAGGAAAGGAGCTACTTACATCAGGATGCCTGCGGATCTGCTCGATGGTCTCATCGTCGAAGTGACCCGAGTAGCCCAACAGACTGCCGGCAATGTTGTAGGTGTGCTTGAGACCATCGAAGACCTCGGTTGTGACGGGGAACTGGGAGCGCTTTCGCAGCTCCATGCGCTCGTTCTGGCTCGCCGTGTGGATGCTGTTGACCCAGTCATGGTGACCCTTGGCGTCGGCATGCTTTACGTGCTTCTTGAACACGACCATGTACGAGTTGGGGAGCTCCTTCGCCGATGTTGACGAGAGAATGGGAGCGGCATCATTGTGGATGGTGCCGACGTTAAGGACGGGCGACGCTGATGCCAGAAGCGGCAGTAGCGAGAGGGTGTGAGCGTACCTCATGGTGGCGAATCAGCTCGCTCGGCGATGCAAATACAAAGATAACGACAAAAGAAAACGGAAGTAGTGGTACGGGCAGTGGGTTAGTGAAGAAGAGACAATGGCGATAATGGGGGGATGGAGGGGATGGAGGTGGTGGAGGAGAGCTTGTGGAGGAGAGCTTGTGGAGGAGAGCTGGCGGTAGCTATGGCGATGAAGCTCTCTTATCAAGCGCCAACCCAAGTCATGCGTCAGAGTGGGTGGTCCGTGTTGCCCGGGTTGGGAATCCGAGGCTGCTATGCATGGATTCAGTGCATCCAAGGCAATTGTTCGCACACCATTGTACATACAGGCTGCTAGAAATGCTCGATTACTCTGCCTAGTTACACCTAGACAGTTCTGCGGAGCGCTCTGTGGCCCAATAGCTCAGGTTTGCAGCTTCTCACAAAGACTTCTCCGTCGCTTCTGCTGTTCTTGCTGGGGAGGCAGTGAGACGTGAGGCTGAGCCGCGCTTTCCCCAATCCGACAGCTAGCGCCCTCTCTCGATACCCTGCAGCCGCACATCAGCCTCGACAGCTGCTGCCTCGTGAGCACAACTTAGATAATCGCTGTCATTCACCAAATACGCGTGCGCTGAATAGCTTCAAGGGGATCTCTTACATGCATTCCTAGTGCGTCTGCCTGCCAGTGCAGCGCCTGCTCAAACCCCCTAGCCGACTTGCTGGTGGAGAGACTGCAGATCTCGGGTCCAGTTTACCAACACTACCACCACCGCCCGCTTCCTCACTGACAGCTTACCTTCACCACTCGGGACCCTGTTCTGCGCGCTGTCTATCCCTATCACCCATGTTGAAGCTCGCCATGAGAGCGACATGACTGTGACTTTCTCCCCGCACCCTCCACCTTGAAATTACAGCGGCAGGGGGCTCGATTGAACATGCAGGTCCCAACGCGCCGCCACAGGTCCTCGACCGCCGCCTCGAGAACCCCGCCCATGAACAACCAGACTGCTGAGCTACGGAGTCTTGCTGACGAGCTCATCAATGCCTCCGAGGCCCATCCTCCCTCCTCCGATATCCTCCAATCCCAGAGCAATGCCCTCCGCCGCATGCGCCAGCTGCTGATAGAGTCGCACCAGGAGACACACACAAAAGATGCTTTTCGCCATGTTCGCGGCTTTGACGTCTTGCTGTCTACCCTACGCTCCATCTCCGGCTTCTACGGACCCCCCAAGCTGTCAGCTACAGACCGCATCGATTTCTTCGAGGTTATAAAGGCAACATTAGATGTGCTTTCGGATGCGCTGAACGAACACCCGGGCAATCGCCGGTATTTTGCAAAAAGAGTTGAGCATGGGGGTTGGAGTGCGTTGGAGCAAGCGCTGGGTAGCACTGGAATATTCGGTGGCCAGTCTAAGAGCCGTCGGGATGATGCTGGACAGGAGCAACTTTTTGGGTGTCTCTTTGCCTTTGCACTGGGAGAGGAGGCCGTGACACGCATTTTTAGGGATATTGATAATGCTGCAAAGGGCCAATCGAAGCACGAGACGCCCCAGTCGAAGGAAGATGGAGTATCTCAGACGCCAGAAGTTGTGGCCATCAGCCCGAGGTCTGTCAATGATGACTCCGAGGTAGATTTGGACGCACTTCGGGCCCAACTACGAGGCATCTTCAGTGGCAATGAAGTCCTGCAGAACCCCGACATCGTCCCAATCATACTGCACTTCTGGCTTGGTTTATCTGGCGAAGATGCTCCTGGGACCAGGTCCAAACCGCTATCCGCAGCAGTTCTTCTTGCTATCCTCGAGATAACGTCCATATCTTCCTACAACAAAGCTGCCCTGCACGTTACTGGAGTTCTCAGCATAATCCTTCCTTTGGTCTTTAACAACAAATGTTCCCCGGTGGAAGCTCAACTGCTGTCGGATCTTGCAAATGCCTTAATGGAGTACGGTATCAATCGATTGGACGATGCACACCATCTGTTCCGGTCGGCTTCAAGCTCCGAGCAGGCGGCAGAGTTTCTCTTACATGGCATGCGAGCATCACGAGGACCGCCATTTATTCAGTTCGACCTATCTTTACATGGCTTCAGCGCTATTGAGTTAGCAGAAATCGCCCGATCTTTTCCACCTACGTCGCCTGGTAGTGGATATACCTTCACTTCCTGGCTCCGAGTGGACAAGTATGATCCCAACTGCCATACTACAATATTTGGTGCCTACGATGAAACGCAGACCTGTTTCGTCATGGCCTATCTCGAAAAAGATACACGATGTTTTATTCTGCAGACTTATATGGGGCACTCATCTGGCGTCGTACCCAGTGTCCGTTTCAAGAAAGCCCCGAAATTCGAAGAGGGAAAGTGGTATCACGTTGCCATTGTCCACCGGCGTGCAAAAGGCATCGGTGGTCTAGGGAGTCACAAAGCGGCCCTCTATGTAGATGGTGAATTTACTGAGACGGTGAAGGCTCATTACCCCTCCCCCCCACCTATTTCCGGCGGAAGCCATGAGAGTTTCGCCTCCCTCACCTCTAGCAGCCAACGCCAGAGTGCGATTTGTGCCTTTCTGGGAACTCCGCGCAACCTCGCTCCCCGATTAGGTAGAAATGTTCTCTGCTCAAAGCTGTCTATCGCTTCTTTTCACCTTTTCCAAGAACCGCTCTCTGACGAGCTAATCGCTGTGTACAACAAACTTGGCCCGCGATATTGTGGGAACTTTCAGGACCGACTTGGTTCGTTCCAAACCTATCGGACGTCTGCCGAGCTTCATGTCCAAAATGAAATACTCCATCCTGGCAAAGAAGAGCGCTCGGACATTGTCTCCGCGATACGTATGAATGCAGGCCATCTAATGCCCGAATCTAAGATCCTGCTGAGCTTTTCTCCTAGCTCCGTCATGGATGATGATGACCGAAATGCTATCGATGAATCTCAATTGATCCGGTCGTTGTCCAAAGATTCCGCAAGGACTCTTCATAGGCAGACTCGAGTGTACGGCACACCGATCATCATCAATGCGGCTGTGCCGTCGGTCAACGATGCCTTATCCCAGACACGTGGATTTGGACGACTGCTGGGAGACCCAGTCGTGGTAGTTCCCCAAGCGCTTGATGATGCTATTTGGAGGATAGGAGGTTGCTCCGCTGTTGGACTCAAGCTTGTACAGATGGCCCAAACTCCAGATGCACTCCTCCAGGCGGTGAAGATTCTCCTTGAGGCTGTTGAGGGCAACTGGCGCAATTGTGAGGCTATGGAAAGTAGTAATGGTTTCGCTGTCCTAGCCGAAATTCTCCGCCAAAAGATCATTTTGGGTGTGCCTGGCTTTTCTGCCCGCAAATCTGCAGAAATAGAGATGACAGCGGAACAACGCGAAGCCTTCATATCGCAACTCCTTCGGGTTATCCTGCGTTTTGTTGGCTATGACGAAGAACATCCCACTGAATCCCTCATCATCAATCCGTTGGCATATCGTGTGCTTCTTGTTGATCTCGAACTCTGGCGAAGGTCAACATCGCTAGAGACGCAGAAATTGTACTACTCTCAGTTCCTCGATTTCGCGAAGGGAAGTAAGCACCATCACTACAATGCGAAGCGGTTTAATAGGATACGTAAATATCACTTCATCTTGGTCTAGAATTTGTGCTAATACTGGAGAAGGAGTTGTGAAGCGACTGACGGACGCATTGAAGGGTGAGTCATTCTCGCCTCAGGTGTTTCCATATTTCTTGGAGGCCTTCAAGGTCCTTGTCCAAATCAACTTCACGGGGGAGAATGCTCGGTTCTTGGCACTCTTCGTGACATATGCACTACATGATAGCCGCTCATTCGCAAAACGAACATTGCGCCCGAAAGCAAGTGCGCTTCGACTTCGAAAAGGGACACCCCCCGCGCTGACTCCAGGATCTACTCCTCGTTCAGCAAGTCGAAGTCAAGACCTCTCGGTAACTCCTATCCTCTCCCTCGCGGACCTAGGAGTGGCGATTCTTGGGATGCTTGCTGAGCTCCTTTGTGATAATGGCAATCTTTCGGATATCCAACGATTCGCAAAGAACGTCACAAACAAAGTAGGTCATGAATTTTCTGTATCCAACATCCGCTAACTTGTTTTCCTAGTGGCTTCTCTATCTCCTCGCTGAGCCGGACCGACGAGTCGTGCTTCTAGGCGCGAAGATACTCGCTCGGCTTCTCGTGGTGAACGGGTCTCACTATGTCAAGAAGTTCTCTGAGAAGAGTGGTGGCTTTATTATAATGAAGAACAGACTAAAGCATTCGTGGAATACACCCGGAATCTGGACGATTTGCTTTGCCATCCTGTTTGACCGCGACGTCGCCACCATCAACTTCGAGCGTGACTTCGATGTGTTTAACCTTATTGAAGTATTTATAGCTAGCACCAACTCACGACTTAGGATCGTAAATCCTGAAATCTTCCCCGTTATCTCAGCAATGTTAGATATTGGGCTCCGTGCTATCGTTCGAGACCCTGCAAAACCGGAAAACGATCCGCCAGAGGTAGAAAACGGTGATGGGTCTGTAACTAGGGGTAGACGCAGAACGATGTCTTTGAATTCAAACCAACCTCCCATTGGTAAGTCCTCGCTCTCTGGTCCGATGAGCTGTACTAATATTAGTAGACCCCAAGACCCCTCAGTCGGAAAGGTTGAACAACTACGCTATTGTACTGAACTCAGCAATTCAATTTTTGTCTGAAATTCATTCAAGATCTGAAAGCTTTCGCGATTACACTACTTTCTCTAACTACGTTCAAGAGCTGCTGTTTGTTCTGTATCCGGTAATTGTCACATCGGATAGTGTCAGTGCCGAGACAGAGCTCCTCTCGCGAGGCTCCGCTTTGACATTTGAGGGCCAGGATGTCGTCATTCAGCCTCTATCCAAGGCCAATATTCAACAAGCCCCCATCGTTCGTACCGCAAATCTTCAGCCCCAACCGCCTACTACCTCATATAGCGTAACGCCCTTCCGGAGAGCTTCTTCATTTATCCTCATATCCGCAGACAGGTCCGGTAAAAACCAGAAGGCGCCTCAGCTCAACCCGATTCTGTCCCCCAGAAATGGAGGACCCGTCGCTTTGAAAGTGGGTAGTACCATTGTGGAAGCTATGCTTGAGGTCGTTCTCGGCGTTTTCCAGGACCAGCTCTTCCGTAGAAAAGACTTCCCCGGGCTTGGGTTGTTCCTAAAGACGCCTCCAGGATTCCAGGAGCACCAAGCCTACTTTGAGTCCTACATCCTCCGGCAAACCATTTCAACCGTGACAAATGCCATCCAACTCGATCAAGGCCTGCTGCACGAGCCCCGGGTCCTCACGAATCTGTCACGATTTGTTACCCACATATCCGAAGCGGTCTTCGAGGGGTGGTTTCTCAGCGGTGCTGAACCGCTTCTCGACTTTACTGGTTTCCTTTTGGAATATCTCGAGCGCCCGGACGTTTCCAGAATCAAGTCAGTCAGGCTATGCACCCAAGCAGTGGGGACGATTCGGTCCATTTTCCTTCGGATTGTGCTCTTGCGCTTAGCTGAGCCAGATACTTCTGAAGGAGGAACCGGCACAATTGCGGTCCTAGAGAAGATGGTCTACTGGCAACCCATTATTCTTTCGACGGAAAACACCGAAGGCCTTTTCCTTAGATTGATTTGTTATTTGCTCTACACTAAATTGGCCTCTGAATATGAGGCGGTACGACTGGCTGCCGCGAACTTTTGGAGATTACTTCTAGTGCAAAAGCCGGATGATACGTCTGCCATTCTGAGCAACGCCATTCATACCGATAAGAAGAACCTGTACGATGGCTTTCAGAAGTTGATGGAGCTGGACAACGAGACCTTCTTACATTGGTTTGATGAGAATAAGATGGATATGAGCAGCTTTTTCTTCGGCACCATGACCAAGACCTGGGATGATTACATACAGGATCAAAACAAGAAGACTGAGGAGACACTCCAAAAGCGGGTTGCAAAGCGAAGAGAGAAGTTGAAACAGTGGCAAGCCGAGGAAGACTCGAATGACATTATCTGGAATCGCCACGAGATTCAGACCAATCACTGGAGGTCAAATGTTCATGCGTCAGAGCGTCTCAAGCACCAAAGGGTTCTACAAGATCAGCAGGACAACACTACATTCCTTGCAGCCGTCATGGCGAAACTCGAGAACCAACTGAAAAGTCCATGCGCCTTGTTTGGAGACGGTCCCGCGCCCAAATGGCGACTGGATGAGACGGAAGGCCGAGATCGCATGCGGATGCGCACGATTGTTGACAAAACCACTCAAGACCAAAATTACCAACCGAAGCGTAAGGACACAGATCCAGTTTCCAAAGATAAATTGAAGGTTGATACAGCTGTTCCTACCATCTCTTCAAAAGAGGCCGTAGGGATTACTCCAATTGATGGTCCTAGTGCCAGGCCAATGTCTGGCTCAGAAGCTGGAAAGGATCACGTCAAGAACGAATCCTCAGAGTCAGATATCGAAGAGGATTTTGAGATGGTTGAGGACCCTAACGAAGACCAAGATGGTTTCGAAGACAAGAACCGTAAAGTCATGCGCAGCCTCCAACGTGGTGATCAAGTTCAAAACGTCTTCAATATTTCTCGAGTCGTGGGTCTGGAAGCTGTTGAAGGGCTCCTCATTATTGGCAAAGACTACCTCTATCTTCTTGACGACTTTTTCCAGAGGTCGGATGGGGAGATCGTCCGTGTCTGGCAAGCACCCACTGATGAGCGGGATCCGTACGTCCAGGTTATTGCTGGTAAGCAGGCTATCACCAACCGACGACCGCCACCGAGGGACCAAGATCAGACGACGAGGCATTGGAAGTGGAGCGAGGTCATCAGTATCTCGAAGCGCCGGTTCCTCCACCGCGATGTTGCAATAGAGGTCTTCTTTGACGATGGTCGTAGCTACCTGCTGACGGCAATCTCGACAGCTACACGCAACGACTTGCACTCTAAACTTATTCCCCGTACGCCGCACGTTAACAAGCCAGAATTGCTTCCGAACTCTGAGATAGTCTGGCGACTGGACTCCCTCCGCAATCCAGATGAAGTGCCACAGACATTTGGATCACGGTTTGCTTCCGCATTCGGCTCGGCCTCGTCCCATCCAGCAACCAAGAAATGGGTGAAAGGCGAGATTTCGAACTTCCACTACCTCATGTTCGTCAACACGCTTGCCGGGAGAACGTTCAACGACCTCACGCAATACCCCGTGTTTCCATGGGTCATCGCTGACTATACGAGCGACGAGTTAGATTTGACCGATCCCCGAAGTTTCCGTGACTTGACGAAGCCTATGGGCTGTCAAACTCCAGCTCGGGAAGCTGAGTTTAGAGAACGGTATCAGTCGTTCGCCGAGATGGGCGAAGCGTCTCAGGCGTTCCATTACGGAACACATTACTCTTCTGCCATGACCGTCGCATCCTATCTTATCCGCCTGCAGCCCTTTAGCGCAGCCTACTTCCTCATCCAGGGTAACACATTTGATCATGCTGATCGACTCTTCTACTCCATCGAAAATGCCTGGCTCTCGGCATCCCGAGACAACATGACCGACGTGCGCGAACTCACCCCCGAGTTCTTCTACCTTCCAGAATTCCTCATGAACATCAACGGATACAACTTCGGCGTTCGTACCACGGGCGAGAAGATCGACAATGTTGCACTACCGCCATGGGCAAAGGGCGATCCAGCAATCTTCATCGCCAAGCAACGCGAGGCGCTGGAGAGTCCATATGTGAGCAAGAACCTTCATCACTGGATCGATCTCATCTTCGGGTTCAAGCAACGTGGTGAAGCGGCGGTGGAAGCCGTGAACGTATTCCAGCATCTCACATATCATGGTTCTATTGACCTGGACTCGATCACGGAAGAGGTGCAGCGAGTAGCTAACATCAACATCATCAACAACTTCGGCCAGACTCCTCTCCAAGTGTTCCAGCGACCACATCCAATGAAGGAAGGCAATACTGGTAAAATAAAGAGGCTGGACACTGCCGCAGAGTCATTGCACCGTCTTCCAATGACCCTGCTTGAAGCCAACGACCGCGTCTCTTCTCTACACTACATCACCAAAGGCGACAAACTCCTCTGCTCCGCACCCTTCCGCCACAATATCCCTCCACACTACGACCGCTACATGGAATGGGGGTTCACTGACGGCAGCGTCCGCTTCTATGCCTCGGACTCCAAGAAACCGCTTGGGCTTTTCGAACACCTGCATTCGGGCCAACTCACGACTTCCATTTTCGTGGATGGACGGACGCTGATTACGGCGGGTACAGATTGCACGGTAGCGATATGGAATGTCATTAAAAGCGACAAGAACAGCGTTGACCTGCAACCTATCACTATGCTGTTTGGACATAAGAGTCCCGTCGTTACGCTTGCTGCTTCCCGCGCTTTTAGTGCGTTCTTGTCTGCGAGCTCGGATGGGCGTGTTTTTCTCTGGGACTTGAATCGGAGTGAGTTTGTGAGAGAATTAGACTTGGGTGCTGCTCATCGACTCAATCCTGTTCCGGCCCAGTGTGCGAAGATTCATAATGTTACGGGTCATATCGTTCTAGCTTGCGGACCCCGCCTGCTGATCAGCACGCTGAATGGAAAGCTACTACTTGATCAGGATGTTTGTGATGGGGAGGAAGAGGGGGATGGTGTGACAAGTGTGGCGGTTTATGAGGGGATCGGGAATGAGTGGTGTGAGAGGGAATTGATATTTACGGGACATCGGAGGGGTGTTGTTAAGGTCTGTATATCCTGTTCCATTCCATCCCTACCTCTCTCTTCCTTGTGCCATCCCTCCCCTATCTAGCACTGCGCCCGAATACAAATCAATTTGCTAATATTCTTGCAGATTTGGCACCTCCTCCCGAATCCCACAACAGGCACTTGGACAATCAATCTTATCAAAGTATTAAATCACACCGATTCGAGTAGGGAGGACGGCGCAAATTTTGCGGCTCCGATAACGTGTATTCTGCCGATGCCGCATAATGTGTATACAGGAGATGAGGACGGGAGAGTGGTACGTAGTCATATTTCTTCTGATGTTTGGACGAGGAGGGTGAAGGGGTGGGAGAATTGTGTTGAGTTGGGGGGTGAGAGGAAGGGGTTGGTTTGGGGAGGCTGCGGGGGGAGGGCAGAGGTAAATGTTAGATGATTTTGGAGGACTTGAGTAGACTCACCCTCCATCTCTCCTGAGCTGGGGTTTGTGTGTGTTTTGGAAGGTGGAATGCTGGTGTCGTTGGCCTGGATGAGTTCTCTTTACTCATTTTTGGGGTGTTTGAAGTTTGGTTTTAAGACGGGTTGCTGATGATGAGCATCATCATGTCTTAACCGATAGCAAGACATTTACTAACCGGTGCGATAGTATGAATGGGACTGTGTGCATCGGCATGGTGCTCACTAATTGGAACTCCCTTTCAACACTCGATCATGAGTATCCGAATTCACGACCCGTCATTGGAATATCATGGAAGCGAGAGGTGCATCGTTGGTCATCATCGAGTTCAGTGTGGGTAGCCGACTGTTAGTAAGATGAAACGTGGCATTACGAAAAGTTAGCTTTTGAGTTTGGGCATCGGGCTGGAACGTATGGTACTGTGCATAGATGATCGTATCCTTAGAGGCGTTGGGTGTTTAACTGGTTTCTCGCTCCTTGGAACTGGTTGGAAAAGTTTTACGTCTGATAGACAGAACTCTTCTTTTTTTTTGGATTTCCGTACTTGTGACGATTGTGAGATCGTGGATAAACAATCTGGGTTTAATATGAGTGCCGCGGAAACTTTCTTGCATCGCTCTCTAGGGCTACGGTTCTGGTGAAGCAAGGAGTGTGTTCCTGCGTATGGCTATCAGGTGTGAGACTAGGAGTATGATGGGGTACAAGTTCAAGATTGAAACTCTTTGTCTGCCGGTAAGCATGTCTTGTGGATGCTACCTTGACAGGTCTGAGAAGGTTAGCAGTGGTAACTATAAAGCGTTGACCGAAGTTTTCCCCCATCGATACAAACTTTGAGTGATATTTGGGCTGTGTTATCATAGGAACGGGAACGGAAAGCGGCATTATATTTGTGGATTTGGTGGGTGTGATGGATTGGAATGGTTTGGTTTTGAATGTTGAGGCGGGGTTGGGATCTGGTTTGGTAGGTTGGAATATGAGTCTGGATATTGAGGGGTGAGTTGTGTGAGATGTGGGTGGGGGTTTTTATGGATAGGCTGGGTGTCGTTTTGTCTGTGGGTAATATTTGTTTAGTTTGTGGGTATTGGAAAGAGGTTGCGAGGTGCAGGAGGTTTAGATAAAGGGTTTTTGTACGGAGGTATGGAGAGTGACATGTGGTTGGTGTTCGAGTTGGTAAGTAAGTTTGTGAGTAAAGATTGAGGTGTTGGAGGTATCTTAAGGGTAGGATAATGCAATGAGAAGGATTTTTGATGGTTGTTCTTATTATGTTTAGTAGGAAACTCCATAGTATTGGCACAAAGCTCACAGTATCCAAGCAATCCACGCAGTTTGCCTTTTTCATAGGTAAGACATATATCTAGAACCTGATCCTAAGCGACAAAGCGGACCCTATTAATCTACGGAGAATATGTATAACCGTGCCATTGGCTCACCCAAGGCTCCTTAAGGCCCGGATTCTGATGAAGGCTCGAGGGATATGCTTGTTCAGCTGCTGGTCGCTTAGCCGAAGCTTATGACGATGCCAGAGGCAGAGGAAGTGATGGAGGAGAGAGGTACCAAAGTGATTCTAACTCCTCTTTTCCATTCGGGGACCCGGGGGTTGGAAGAGTGATCGTGGGAATAGCGAAAATTAGGGTAATTCGGGAGGGAGAAGCGGGAAACAACACTGCAAACCTGGCTATGGCATGGTTTAGGTAAGCAGTAGGACAACTCCGGATCTAGCAGGAAATCTAGGGCTGAATGCAAGTTGAGTCCCAAGGTATCCTTTTACCAACCGTGCATGTCGCGGGGACTCAGGAAGTCCTTCGAAGGCAAGTTGAAGACGTCCCGTATCATCGGTCTATCACTTATACCACAGATTTCCGCACCTGGATTTTCACCCTTTTTCCCTCTCAATCAGACGCCATTTCATAGCCTTAGACGTTTCCTTCTTCAACAAATTCGATTTCTTGTGCTAATCTGTCCTCCCCTTCCTTCAGCTTCTCCAACCTCTCCAATCCTTCTCTTTCCCCTGAACTAGCATCCTGATTGGCCTTTAGTTCTTCAATATAGTCCTTTCAATCATTTTGATCCGAGATCAAAGTATCAGAGTAAGTCGATTTCGCACGTAATATATTACTTGTGCTCAGCTCAGCAGGACAAGTAAAGCGGCAATTTTCACTGAGTTCTGCGGCACACGGACATTTCAGGGTGTTGGGCGGGATACTTGGCTTCCTATCATCTCGTGGGGAGTCTCAGTCCTATCCTGAGAGTATGAGACCGGAACGGCTGCAAGAATATTATCAAGCTCTACTTTTATGTACAGCTGGTCGCTGTCATGGTTTTTTTTTGGGGCTATCACTAGGTCTGATTGTTATCCATCTGTTTTGACGAGACATGGAGAGTTGCGAGAGCTTCCGCGTCACTTTTGTTATTCGTGGGTATACTCTGCGCTGCCTTATGTTTGCGACGCTAACAGACAAATCCAAACAAGCCGACGACTATCACGGCGACTGGCACCCCTGCACCACTACCAAATTTTTAGTCTTAAGGAAAGGTTACTCTATATTATCTCAGCTGAAGACTCAGTTGCTCTCGAACCCGCTGAGGTGTGGCTTGCCGTGCTAGAAGATCCTGTCGCTCGGGTTTGTAGCGCAACTGGATGGAAGGTGCCGTGAACAATCGTTGAGGAGCATGTCAGACTGAATCTAAATTTGTGACGAGGCTAATAAGCATGACTAAAGTGGTAGTCGAGCCATTGTTGTCGCATATTGCGCCGACTTCATGAGACCTTGGGTTGCTGCGCACTCAGATTGTGCTGGCTTCCAGTCATGCTCCTACGGAAGCCATGCAAATTAGCCCAAGAGGCCTAAAACTTATAGAGGACTTGCAAACCTACAATGGACAACACATAACCTCTGTCTCCTAGTGGCCTTAATAATCAATCAATCAATTTTCAAGGGTTAATTGTAATTGTAATGTTCTTGTTCGAGTCTAATTGTTATTGTTAATTAATTGTCAATTATTGTTATCAAAATTATTACTTGCCTAAAAACTATAGTAGATGTAATTCTTTAGACTAAATTATTGTTTTTATTACCCTAGTTCTTATTTCTTATACAAGCTAAATTACTTACTAGTCTATTTGTTTTTACTTTATTATTATTTTATTTTATATTTATTTAATATTAAATTTTTTATATAAAACTTAAATTAAAATAATAATATTATAAACCTATTTAATATATTAATTTTATAAAATTTTATTTTTATTTTCTAATTTATTAAACTAAATTTATAATTTATTAAATATAAACTTTATAACTTTACTAATTTTGTAAAAAAACTTAAATAGTAAATTAATTATATAATTATAGTAATAAATTTAGCATTTATATATATTATATTATTTATAATTTTTTGATTTTTAAACTATTATAACAAAAGTTTGCTACTTTTATTATTTAATATATTATTACTTACTATATAGCTAATATTATTAAAAATATTATATTTCTAAAAATACTAATATTAAGAATTAAGTTAGTTGTTTATACTATGTTTTTAAATAAATATTTAAGCTCTAAAATTACCTTGCATTATTTAAATATATTGTTAACAAAATAAGTAATAATTGCCAAAAAAAGTTTTCTAATTTAGAGCTACTTAATACTCTAGGTATAAGTTTATAAACAATATAACTATAAGTAGTTTCTACTTGACAATTTCCTTATTTATTTTGTATAAGTGCTTAATAATTTATTTAAGAGTTTCTAGGAGTTCTAGAAGAACATTAGCACTTTTATAATTAACGGTCTTTAAGAGATTGTATAGTTCTAGCCATAGTATTGCTTTATATAGTAGGTTTTGTATTACAATAAGCTTTACTAAAACTTTTTGTACAATGGGTAATCGAATGGCCTCTTCAAGAGCCTTCTTTTAGCCTGGTTTGTGCTTTTCTTCCTTCTTCTGTTCTTTAGCTTTTCTAACAAAATTTGGCTATTATTTCTCTGCTACCAACATTCGTATTGCCTTCTTCTTATTGACTGTTATAGCGTGCCTATTCTTTACATAATTACGTATATTAGTTGTAACGACGCTGGTGAACACGCAGTTGAAGAATTTGCGGTAGAAAATCTTCTTTTCCTTTATATTAAATGCTGGCTCATTGCCCTTTGTCTCTCTACTATATGCCCAGGTATTCTTCGCGTGTAGTTTTCGACGCTTCGCATCTGGCTTGGAGGGCTGGGATCATCCGTATCTGTAGAAAAGAAGCTGCTGTCCATTTTAGAGAGCTTTAAGGTTGTATTAGAGGCCGTTTTAGCCATGGCTAGTAGGTAGATAAGATAAATACAGGGTGGTGTTGATGAGAAGAATTGAACTTGACAATATTCAATTTTGTCCTCTGGGCTAGATTTACAATAATCCTTAGTACTCACTAGCCACTGGCCCTACCCGGCCTCTTACATCAAATTTTCGAGATCTCTTATCGATATTGTTAAGAGATCGCAATTAAAATTAATTACTAACTACTCTAATTAAGATTGTTAAGGCCATTGCTGTCTCTGACGAACCAATGCTAGTAAAGATGCCATCTTCATTCCCGAAATGTGCCGCCACCAATCCTACCGGGGCAATAAGAAGCTGGAGAGGAAAACGTCTCGTTTTCTGCAGATAACCACGTGTGTACAAAACTGTTTGACGACGGTCAATAGCCTGGATCAACTATCGCTGGGGGGCCCACCCATGGAGTCTCGGTCGATTGGTTACTTGCTCTGTGTCGCGATAGGGAGTATTTGGCTCCCCAAGCTACTACACAGTATAGGACCTGACAATAGATATGTACTGGAGTGTTGCAACTCGCTGGAGCAGTGAAGACAGTTATGAGGGGTCCGAGGTAGATCATAGGTGCGTAGTTGAGATTCTCTGAAAGGTGAAGTACCCAATTGGAAGTGCGGAGAGGAAAATTGACGATATAATCTTGGATATAATGGAGTAGCTTAGTCTCACGAGCGGGTATGAAAGTGGACGAAGAAAGGACACCTTCAACAAAAGAAAAGCGGTCCATATAAGACATCCGAGCATATACCCTGCGCTTTCCCCACAGGTTTCATGAGCTTGTGTAGCCAGCAACCCTTGGTGTCTGGTGCCCTGCCCAACGCTGCTAATAGTCAGTCGGTCTAATAGTAACTCTTGACTTTGACTGTTTATGTAAGCAGTCAGTCAGTCAGGGAGGTTGTAGCAGTTACTGACTGGTTCTTGAGGCTGTAGTTACTGCAGTAACTGCCCTATACAAGAGTTTTCTTAGTGTTGAGGTTCTAAAACCGCGTTTTCGCGTTTTCGTCGCGTTATCGTTGTGTGAGACCTGAATGCCTGCAGTGTAACTTAGTGAGTTTGCAGTCAAATATACGCGTCGCGCCCACACAAACCTGACCAAAACAACACCTTTTGCCATCTATTACCGTACACCTCGCCGTCGCCGTATACCTCGTCAAGATGCCACTATCTCAAACAAGCCTTCTCAGCACTCCCCGCCATAGTCGGGCTGCCACTCGGGCTGGGCCTAGTAGGCAAACCACCTTCCTGCCGTCGGTCCCGAAGGTCCTCTTTGCCTCCGCCCGTGGCAAAGGGAAGGGCGGAGCGTCCCTAGAGGAGTCCTCCCAGGAGAGTTCTGTAGCGTCAACTCCTTCTAGTGATGCCAGCTATCAATCCCACGACTATCCTAACGATCACCAGCTGAACAACGGGCTTCAGTTCGCCATCGACTGGGGCAACTTGTGGTACGACAAGCAGCGCCTGATACCCAGCCAGGTAGGTTACCGGGTCAAGCATCTCCGGGGTGCTTCTGGCAAGTCTCCTACCTCTGCTGTTTGGCGATACGGCGCGGATTTGCAGTGGAAGGACAGCTTGGGCAAGGTAACGAGGCTCTGGCTTTGCAAGCTCTGCCATCTCTCTAGGAACTCGTCAGCCGCTATCAAGACTATTAGGACTACTACCCACGCCATGAACCACATGCTAAGGGAGCACAAGATTGATTGTAAGACTAGCCAGCTCCATCCTACGGGCCTTCCGCCACCCGCGAATCCATAGGAGATTGCTACTGGAAGTAATCCTGGCAGTAGCCATACGCCGTGGCAAGAAGAGTCCTTATTAAAGGCCTTTGTCGACTAGGTAATCCTTCACGATGTCAGTTTCCTACATGCAATCTCGGCTGAGGTAAGGGGACTTATCTCGTGGAATTGACTTAAGCTTCTAGCAGCTCTGCTAACTCACCATACTACTCTCTCAGGCTATGTAAGGGAGCGTTTAAATGAGCGGAAGCAGGAGATTATAGCCATGCTAGCTATAAGCCGTAGTAAGGTGGCGTTAAGTGTAGACGTATGGACTTCTCTAAATTACTACTCCTTCCTTGGAGTAGTAGCACACTTCATAGGTATGCCAAGCCCTAAGCGAGGTGGCGAATATTATAACATTTTTTAAAGTTAATATATTTCCAGATGCCTACTCCCACCCATAGGACCTACTTATTAGCTTTAAGAACCTCCTTAGCGATCACACAGGCGCTGCTGTTGGATCCGCTATTCTTAAAACTATCAACGAGTACGAGATCGCATCAAAATTCCACTATTTTATGGGTGACAATGCGACAAGTAATGATGGTGAGCTCATTAAGGCTCTAAACCAGCATCCAGCTATCAACATTACCACTGAGCACCGAATACGCTGTGCAGGGCATATTATTAATCTCGTGGTTAAAGCTATCATATACGGCAAAGGTGTGAGCAAATTTGAACAAGATTTGGCCCAGGCAGCTCCTTATCCCATGCACTGCCAGAATGGCCGTCGCTGTCTGTGCGCTCGCCAAGAGCAAATGCGGCCAATTAGAAGGCAAGGATCCTGTATTAGTAAGTGACCACGGAAAATCAAAACTCAAGATTTTAGATAGCTGATAGTCAACTCTACAAGTGTATTTATCAACACCATACTTAAATTAAGAGCCTACACATTTCAAATTTAATTCTACAGTGCTCTAGCCTATAAATCTTGCTAATTCAACCTGTTTTAAGTGCTCATTCCAGCATTCTCCTAATTTACAGAGTGGTATTTGACATAACTCACACCCAAACTTCGTCTCTAGCGTACGCCGACGTACATTAGGATCTAGCTTACTAAGAGGCTCTCTCTTTCGGCCAATAGCAGCGCACGCTGAGCAGGTCCTAACTTTATTACTAATCTTAGTTGGCTTAGGTCCGTGTTCTTCCATTTTAATGTAATTACCTCTCATAGAGGGTGTACGGAAGCTCCTGTTAGCTAGCCTTACAGAAGCATTAAATAGGCCATTAACCAGGCTTTAAAGGAACTTCTTATAACCCCCTCTTTTTGTATTAGGCTTACTAAAGAAGCTTGAAAGCCTATAGCAATTAGAGAGAACCAGATTAAAAAGAAAGAACTAAAGAGGCTTCCAGGTCTTCCTTTTAGCCCAAAGAGTTAAATAATAAGAGGTACTTTAATCAAAACAATCGACGCCGTTCATGAAGTGATTATATAAATTAATAAATACCGGAATAGAAAGAACTTTTACTGCTAAGTCTCCAAAAACTAGTCTTATATACTTAGCGTTGGTAGAGGTTTTGGCAGGTCTCTTCCTCTCTCTCTCAACTATTTCCTTAGGCTGAGCGACAGTACTAGCAAATAAGACGACCTAAGCGTCTTTCCAGGCGAACTGAAGAACCGTTTTGTTATCTAACACGTCGTAATACAGCTCCCCCCACTGTAGGTTGTTGGTGTGGTATAATTTAATATTCATCAGCTTTTAAGAAAAGTGCTCTCTTAATTCGTTGGCTACATTCTCCTAATCTTCATCCTCCCAATCCTCCTTATCTACCTCCTTCTCATCCACCTCCTTCTTATCCACCTTCTTCTCATCCACCTCCTTCTCATCCACCTCCTTCTCATCCACCTCCTTAGGTGTCGAATATGGGAGTAGAGGAGGAGGTATCTTTTGGCTCAAATCCTGGTTAAGGCTATAGCTGAGAACTTAGCTAGGAAACTAGGCATTTTGGCTAGAAATCTGGCGATTTTCCCATAAGATTTCGACGTTCTCCAGAGCCTGTTTAGCCTTCCAAGAGAGAGTTAATTTCCTGCTCGTGCGCCTGAGATTTTGGCTGAGATTTTGGCTAAGATTTTGGCTAAGATTTTGGCT